>CM018033.1:15370516-15970516 GCA_008638375.1 Nyssa sinensis | reverse complement strand
AATTTAAGGTAAAATAACTTATTTTCATTTTATATAAAAAAAAACTTTAAGGCTTTGATCAATATTTATTTGAAAATGAGAAAAAAATAGTCAAAACTGAAAATATGTGTAAAAAAATATGAAATGGGTAATTTTGTCAATTTTTTAAAAAATTTGACTAGACGATATTTGTAGTTTTTCAAATAAAATAAGAGAAGTTAGTGTAATTTTAAAACTTCAAGATATATCAATGTAATTATCAAAAATTTAAAAAAAAAATACTAGCATAATTTACCCTAAAAGTTATCAAAGCAAGCATTGTCTAAGTGGTTAAAATAATTACTTTTCATACCAAGAATGTCACTTCAAGTGTAATATTATTGGAAGCTTAAGTGCATATGAGACATTGTATTTTAGTTATTAGAGAATTTAAAGATTGAATTTTCATTTATTCTAATCACTTTATATTTAGTTCTTAAATTATCTAAAAATTAAAATATCGTGTCTCATGTGACTCGAGCTAACAATAAATTTATCCTTTTTTATACGCAGAGACAATTAATATTTAGTGCAATTAATATTTGCAGAATACAGTGATTGATGTGCTGACATGCTGGAATAAATGCCAACCAACATGTCTATAATAAAGCTATTCAAAAATTAATTATTAGAATATCTCTAACTAAGCTAGTTTTTTTGTTGGCTATTTTGGTTAAGAGAATCTTATTTTTATTTTAACTAGTTATTTTTTAATAATTAATTTTAATAATACTCTTTATTTTAACTAGTCATGTATTTAAATTTAATTTTTAAATTCAAAATATTCTAACAATTAAATTTCAATTATCGTATTACAATTATCATTTTTTAACAGTCAAATTTTAATTGTCAATTTTTAATAGTCATTTTTTTTAGAAAAACACACAATAAAATATATTTAAAATAATCATAAATATTATTAATACAATCTTAAAATGTATTAAAAATATAATAATTTTAAAAAATATTCTAAAACATTAAAATATATATATATATATTATCTATTAATATAATATGAAATAACTAGCCATTTTGTCTAACCATTTCTAGCTAGCAAGATAGCTAGAAACTATTTTAACTAAGTCTGTTGGAGTGTTTATTTTGGTAAAAGACTAGCTATTATAACTAAAGGAAAGAGATAACTCTAGTTTCTTCAAAATGCTCTTAGACTAGTCTACAAACAACTATTTGTACCTGTGGAGCACCATTGGAAATTGGAGTTTTTTATTTCTGCTATTCACATGCCTTTTAAAATAATATTTGGCAATCTCAAATTATTCCAAAAATATTTAGATGATTTGTGTTTGCGATAAAAGTGTGATTACAAAATGTAACTTTCAAATATATTTTTATATTAAAGACATGATTTTTAAATGCACATTTATGTTAAAAGTTAACTGGACTTAAGTTTCCTAAATAGATACTTTATTATTATGCAACTGATGTGCGATTTTTTTTTTTTTGTGTAGAGTCCAGGTGGTCTTTTTATTTTTTGAGTTGAAGTCTTTGACAGATTTTTATTTTTTTTATGTGACTATTGTACCCTTTATTTTTTAAACCCTTCTATTCTATACCCCGTTCTTTACATACATACAAAGAATGATTTATGTAAAGAAAAATAGCTAAATAGATTTTTGAAATCGCTTCCGCTGTTGTTACGAACCCAACAAATATCTCCCTTCAATCAATTTTTTTTTTATAATGACAAAACTATCCTTTTATTTAATTTTTTTTTTAATTTTGACCAATTTTCTAAAACTTTTTTAAAATAACTTTTTACTATTTTATTTAAAAATAAATTTAAGGTAAATAACTTATTTTTATTTTGTATAAAAAAATTAAGATTTTTATCAATATTTATTTAAAAATGAAAAAAATGGTCAAAATTGAAAAAAAAAAATGAAAGGGGTAGTTTTGTCATTTTGAAGAAAAAATTGACTAGAGGGAGATGTCTACATATTGTCAAGTAAGGTCAGTATAATTTTAGAAATCTCAAAAAAGATCAGTGTAATTATCAAAAATCTCAGGAGAAATGATTATAATTTACTCTAAATAATCCAACAACTTGAAAATGTATCTAATGTTAAGAAATATCAGGCTTACATTAAATTTTTTATTTTCGACTTGTAACCACAAAATTCATTATAATTTTATTTAATTGTGTAAAATTTAGATACTTGCAACTATTCATAAGTCTATACAACAATTCATTCAATTATCCAAAACAAGTTTATAAGTAGAAATTGATGTATACAGTTTCGTGGAAAACTTGAGGAAATTTGAAATTATACTCATTTTATTAAACCTCCGCATTGTAATATTAAGTTTATAATCTGGTAATTAATATTTAATAAATTAATAATCTGAACTAATCGTTGTGGATCCAAAAGTTTTAATTAGAGGAGTAAATTGAAAAGTTTTAAAATTAATAAAATATTATGTAAATATATATTAAAAAAATTGGGGATCAAGTCTTATTTTGTTAAATTATTCTAACAAAATTAGTAGTTTAAAATATAATATCAAAATTTTTGATGGGGCCATGACCCCACTTGTTCCCGCTTGGATCTGCCAATGTCTAATAGTTAATAAATTTTTAAAGAAACAACTTAATTTTATGGTGGATAATTAATACTTTTTTAATTAATAATTAATACATTTAAAAAATTTTTTTGTAATGAATTAATTATAAGAGAGATAAAATATTATATATATATACTTATATATAAATATTATTTATGAAATGTCTTGATAATTATATTTATTAATTCGACATAATTAGAGTAAAAATGTTATTAAGCAAAAGTAAGAAATACAACTTATTTAATTTAAAAGGATGTTAATAATTTTCTTAATAACTTAAGTTAAAAAATTATATGTTTTTTTTCAGTAGAGTTGATATACATATAAGGAATATTTTTTAACTAATGAAAGTATATGAAAATTTAATAATTAATAAATTTTCAATCCTTAATAATTGTAAGAGGGTGTCGATTGGGCAGCCTGATCGGTAACTCATAACCTCTGTCAAGGGAAGGTTATATGTTTTACTCTCATTATCCCCACAAGAATGAGATGTCAAGGGAAGGTTATATGTTTTACTCTCATTATCCCCACAAGGATGAGATGTGTAGTTTATTTAATTTTTTCTCTCAACTTTTGGCTGAACTTTTTCTCTTTACTTATTATAGTTTGTTAGATTTTTCAAGAAGACTCATGTAAATTTGTAAAATAATGATTGATGAATGTATAATATATTTTTATTGGCAAATTTTTTTTATCTTTATTAATTTTGCAAATGCATTTATTTTAAGCATTAAATAATTATTTTCAAATTTGATTACGTTCTCTCCTAATTATTATTCTGAGCATTTTAAACTAATGATTAGAGCAATTCTAATGATTAAAGTAATTTTAGTCATGTTTATAGTAAATTTTAGCACTGCAAAAACACAAAAAGTTATTTTTTTTGTTGTTGCTATTTCAATTGTAAAATGTTGTTTTTTTGATAAAACTATCATTCTTTTTTCCAACTAACATTATAGTTTGAGAATCAAAGTGTTATTTGAGACTAATTCCAATGGTAAAAGTAAAAAGTTATTTTTTTGACATTTCTAATCCAATGATGAAATGTTATTCTTTGTCAGAACTATCATTATCAACTAACAAAAAAAAAAAAGTACTAACAAATTTAGACCATTGATATCTTGAAATCTAAATCGTTGATGTGAATACTAACCTATCAAAATAGAAGTTATATTTGGTAAAGTATTTGACTTTAGTCAAATTTTGATAGAGATGAAAACTATCGTCGGAGTATTACTTTTTTTACTAGCCTACCAAATTGTAACTTTGGTAGCTCCATTTACTTTACCAATGAAGTTGCTCGGAAAAAGAATATTTGACTCAATTAAAATTTTAAAATATGAATAACAAATTATTCAAACAATTTTTTAAAATTGATCTACTAAAATATAATTATAACAATTCTAATAACTCAACCATTCAAACATCTCTTAAACTTTGACATTATAACTTTGGGAAGACAATCGATTGATTAAATATTTCTTTTGTTATTAAAGTTTTTTTAAGATCTTTTCATAAATTTATGACTATGTTTGGTACAACTTATAAACCGTAATGAATGGGTTTTTCAAGTTCAAAATGGATATTTCTAATTTTTTATGTCTTTGGTTTGATTTATTGACTGTACTTAATAGATATGCACTTAACTCAAAAACAGACTTTTTCAAAAAATAGTTATAGTAGAAGTTTTTCAAAAAATAATCTAGTGATACTTATTAATAGTTGAACAAAGCACTACTATATCATTTAAATACTTATAAAATACAATTATTCAAATACTAAATAACTTAACTCAAAAAATAATTCTTTACAACTACTTATTCAAAATATAATTTAATTCAAACAACATTTTTTTTCAACTCATTAAAACTAGTAATATATTAAATTTCGAAAATAGCGGTTTCTCATTGAAACGACCATGTGAAAGCACTAGAAGAACAGAAGTTGTAGAGAAAGAAGAGAACAGTCTATTGATTTTCTTTCAGATTTCATAGAATGGATTAATTGATACAACAACCTGTATTTTGTACTTTATATGTAATACCCCGACCCGAAGGGGCACGTATATCGAGGCAACCGGGTTGGGCAATACTTTATCGGATATACTCAGAACCATTAAACTCTATATTTTATGAAATACCAATTGTACTACACTATCTTAAATAGAGACCTTGACCAGGTATGACCAGTGCCGGGTTAGGACAAGTGACCCGGGACTCAGTCTCGTAATGCGTGCACACATGCAGCCCTATGCAAGCATGCATACGTAAACACATGTCATGAATAGTGAGGTGCATATGAGGGATAGTATACATGTATGGGTACATGTGTGTGATAAAAATAGTGTAGATACATATATGTGTGTACACATATATAGGGATATAATTAAATATATATACATACAAGTACACATATATATATATATATATATGAAGGGAAAATTGAAATAAAAAAAAAAGGGGAGGCAAGTAGGCTGCCTAGGCAGCCGTGCATGGTTGTGTGTGTGTATATTATATATATATATATATATATATATTAATTGAGTGTGAAACACTCAATGGAGAGTGGTGATGGCAGGAGTGGTTGATGGAGTATACAAGCAGACTTCAGGGTATGCATGTGTGAGTCTGATTTAGAAAGAGAGGGTTAGAGAGAGAGAGAGAAACATGAGAGGGTGTGAGGTCTCCCAAGTGTGCATCCATGGAATGTGATGCACAAAGAGAGGAGAACTGAGGGCACGACCAGGACAGGAGCACACACAGAAACCTGGACCAAGCCATGAACAGGCTTGAATCGAGCCAAGAGGAGAATAGCCACTGATTGAAAGGTATAAACCCAAAACTGCTAAAATTTTCTGTTTGGATTACTGGCATTGTTCTGATAGGTTTTGGTCCATTTAAACGATACATATAGACTACTGAGAGACCTTAGGACTGTTATGAATTAATTGGGACAGTCGAATAAGGTTAGAAAACACAGAACCGAGACCAAACCGCCATGGATGGACCCCAAGTTGCAGGTCTGAATCGACGTCAACCAAACTGAATTTTTATAGTCTAAACATGAACTAGACCCTTCTAGGACCCAAAAACCACTGATCCACGCACTGGAGACCCAGGTTTAGACCCTCAAAACCGAAGCTATTACTTTCGGCCATGAAACCCAAACTCGAAGTTAAGCCCCTAAACTGAAATTTGTAAATGAGGAATTGAAGCCCCTGTTTCAAGGATCACAGAGAACCAAACCTCGTGCAATTTGGTTGAGAAATAAGGCCCCACGACTGAATTGAAATTGTGCGCAATAATCGGTTCTACCGAACATAATCCGTGGATTCGAAGCATGAAAATGATGCTATGTTGTTGGAATTGCTCCCAGAAATGTTTTGAAATCAAAACATGTTGAAAGCCGCGCTTGAAATGGCACGAAAATGGAGCAAAACCGGACCTGCACTTACGGCAACAGCGCCCTGCGCGTTGGAGAAGATGGAGTTGACTCGCCAACTCGTTCGAGTTGGGCCGAGTCGACTCACACACGTGGCAACGCAAGACTATGTCACCGAATTAATGAAACTACACCGTTTGGGCTTAGCTGATTTGTTTTAAAATCTAATTCTGCCTGTTTGGTTACGGGTTTTGAAAATTAAAATTCGGAATTAGGCTAATCCTAAACACGGATAGGGGGGCTAATTGAGGTTAATTGGAATATTTAATTCCGGTTCTCTAAAGGGTTAGTGAACCGGTTGGTTCACAGTGCTGCACTTACGGCAACAGCGCCCTGCGCGTTGGAGAAGATGGAGTTGACTCGCCAACTCGTTCGAGTTGGGCCGAGTCGACTCACACACGTGGCAACGCAAGACTATGCCACCGAATTAATGAAACTACACCGTTTGGGCTTAGCTGATTTGTTTTAAAATCTAATTCTGCCTGTTTGGTTACGGGTTTTGAAAATTAAAATTCGGAATTAGGCTAATCCTAAACACGGATAGGGGGGCTAATTGAGGTTAATTGGAATATTTAATTCCGGTTCTCTAAAGGGTTAGTGAACCGGTTGGTTCACAGTGTAATTGGACCGGTTCAGATCTTGAACCTAAAACCCAAGGGGTTTGAACCCATAAATTATGTAATTACACTTTGACCCCCAAACATTTTCTAATATTACTGTTTAACCCCCAACAGTTTTGAATATTCCACAGTGGCCCAGATTTTGAGAAAATTATACATTTAAGCCCCTGCCAAATTAATTAAATAATAAAATAATTATTTAATTATTTTATTAAATAGGTAAAATTACCATTTTACCCCTGGACATTAAATATGTCAAACGGAGTCCAAATAAATTAAATGAATAGTGTATTTCTACTATTTCGGGCATTCTGGACTCAATGGTGGAGTCCGATTTAGGAAATTAAGTCCCGAAAAATACAGAAACGTAAAGAGTAAATGACTGTACTACCCCTAATGATACCCAGGGCCAATCAAACACAAAAGATAGTCTATTTTGATTATGTCGGACACTCTGGACCCAATGGTGAGGTCCATTTTATGAACTGAGCTTCCGAAAAGTTTGGTTATACAGCATGTAAAATTACCAAATTGCCCTTGATACTGTACGAAGTTCAAATTGGGCAAAATTGAAACCAATAGAAGCCCAAATATTTGTGGACTCATATATATAATTAAATCATGAATCAGGATCAGAACATTAGGAAATATAAAATTATCGAAATACCCCTGATGCCGTACAAAGCCCAAATGAAGTCCGATTGGGACGAAACTGATACCGATAGAAGCCCAGATACTCGTGGAATTGTATACATGATTAAATTATGATTCGGGGTCAGAATATCATGAGATGTAAAATGACCAAAATACCCCCGAGCACTGTAAGTGCAATGTAGAGGCCAAATAAAGGCCAAACTGATCTGATATATTATCATAAGCATAATTATGATAACCGAAGGGCTAAATATGACTCCGGAACAGTCAACGTATAAAATGAGAAATGACCGATGTGTCCCGATGATCAAAAGCAGATACCAAATGAAGTCCAAAAGACTCAAAAATTTATATATACGATATGTGGACTATTCTGGGGACCATGATAGGGTCCGGGGCAAGAATGAAAAAATTACCATTTTGCCCTTGAGGGCAAGTAAGTGCTAAATTGACAGCGATTGCAGTCTAAATGACTTAAAATATTATTCGGACGGCTGCTAAGCCTGTTTAAGGAATTTAATAACATAAGTTGAAACCCGGTGAGTGGGTAATAGGCTAATGAACCTAATTAGGGGATCTAATAGACTCCTAAGATGATGAATAAGACATGAATGAATGAATTCTAATCTGTCTGTAATTAATGATGATTCAGGCTATGCAAGGATATGCCTGAAGTATCTGGAGATTATCAGAGTATTTGTAAATGGGGAATGCAATACTAAGAAACCGAGGTAAGTAAATCTGAACTTTGTTGTGTGGTTATTCCGAGCCAGTCACGTTCATTTCTATATGCTGGCAAATTTGTACTCTATCACTACCTGATGTAACTGATTTGAGCCAATCGACTTGTGGTTATCGGTTATGCTTGATCTTTGGATTTGACTTGCTTGCTTACATCGTTGTGAGATTGTTTATTGATATTTGAGCATCATTGCACATCATACCATGACCTAGTCTTGAGATATATCATGTTGATCGAAATCTTGTTATTCCACACATTTCGTATTTTGTTGATTGTGATATCAATTGCTTTGTACGGTTGTACATTCTGTGTGAAATTTTATTGGTCGTGATATTTGGTATGTACCCGGGGTTGTGCTCAGTCACAATGGCCCATCTATTCACAGATTGTGTGGGGGAGGGGGGGAAAGACCCTTTAGGGTCTTGTATGTCCTTCGGGACTTGTAGAGAAAAGAGCTCTAACGCTTTTTAGAGAGCCCGAGGAACTGTGGCGGATCTGAGCATGCGTTTTAGTGGGGTATGCCGGGCCCCGGGTGATTCACGCATATCTGGGTTATTAGAACTCGATGATGATTTATTCTTGTAATCGTTGAATGATCATATTCTATGTCTTGTGAATGATCATAATATTGAAATCATGTTATACTTTACTTGATGATCATGTATCTTTGGTACTCGTTGAATGATCATAACCTATGCAAGCATGTCATACTTTTGATTGGCTATCGTAATTGTTGTGGCAGCAGATTATCATGATTGGCTAGATCTCGGTTGTTGGATTCATTGTTACTACCTTCTTATATCTTATTTCGGGATAAGCCTTTTGGACCCTCGGGTCATTGTTACGCATCTTGGTGACTGGCTATGTATTCTTGTTGCTCATTTAACTATTGGATATCTGTTATCCCTTTCTTCTACCTTCTTGTGAACTAATCCTGACCCATGGCAAAGCTAGGAATTTACTTGCTGAGCTTGTTTAAGCTCATTCCATTTACTTAACATTTTTTAGGTGACATCATGTGGGATGAAATGCAATGAGATAACTAGTGGAACTAGTGATGCACAACAAACGACAATGTCGATATGAACTCCAAGTTAAAGAATCAAACGTGAACACTGTAAGGTTAACTTTAAAGTTATACATTATAATGTTACATCATTAGTGATGAGGTTAGCCTAGTATGTCAGATCATTATGATTAAGTGGTACTTGGAGACATTATGATTGTTGATCATTGGAGATGAGTTCAATTAGCTGAACTTTCATGATGTGACTTCCGCTTTAAGTAATTCATTGATATAGAATGGTTGCATTGGAGCATGTATATTATACTTTAGAGATTTTTGATGACTGATCCTAGACGTGCTCTGATGTGTTTGGATGAGTTGCATTCTTAATTTAAAAAGATTTTAATTCTGCTGTTTTTGACCCTACATTTAGAATGCAATTCATTGTAAAGTTGCCTTTGGTTGGTCGCATTGTCGGGTGGGAAAAACTGACAAGGTGGCCAACTGGCATCACGTCCTCGGGATTCGCGTAGGGTGGGTTTCGGGTCGTGACATTATATACAGAAGCGTACTATTCTAACTAACCATGTGAGGACCATACCTCTCTCTCTCTCTAACAAACCTTACTCTATTAGTTGGGTTGTTACAACTCAGCTACTCTGTTAACTAAATCTATTACAACTCAGCTTTTTTAATTGAACTTGTAACTATTTTTGGTTTGTAGGTGGTTTGTTGAGTTCTTATGGACTGCTTATCACTTCCTTGCAAACTGGTGGGGGGTTTCTCAACCAACAGTTTGGTGAGAAAAAAGAGAAATCTTATTGAAATGAGGCCTTTAGTAAAGATGTCAGCTAATTGGTCTTGAGTCTAAACATAGTGGACAAATAGTGCTTTCTTGGTCACCTGCTATCTTACATAGTGATAGTCTACATCTATATGTTTGGACCTAGCATGGAATACAGGGTTGGGGGTTAGTGCTATGACATAGATGTTATCACACCAAAGAAGAGAAGTGGTGTTTATGGGGTGTCGAAGATCACAAAATAGTTGTTTGACCCAAGCTATTTCAGCAGCAGCCATTGCTAAAGCTTTATATTCAGCCTCTGTTGAAAACCTAGCAACTGTGGGTTGTTTCTTTGCTATCAATGTGATTGGATTGTGACCAAGGAAGAGGATGTAGCCTGTGGTAGACCTTCTATTAGAAGGGTCCCCTGCCCAATCTGCATCTACATGTGCAAACCGAGAAGTAGAAAAGGGGGTGTAGTGAATGCCGAGTGAGGGAGCACCTTTGAGGTACCTTGAAATTCTTTTTACTGCCACAAAGTAAGTGTTAGTGGGGCACTGCATGAATTGGCAAACATAATTGACTGAGAAGGCTATGTCAAGTTTGGTAAATGTGAGGTACTGAAGTGCCCCAATAATGCTTCTGTAGGTGATGGGATCATAACGGGGGAGACCATCAATTTTGAAGAGTCTTTGGGTAGTAATGCAAGGAGTTTTGCATGGTTTGCAAGTTGGCATGTTGGTTTTAAGGAGAAGATCAATGAGATATTTCTCTTGAGACACATATAAACCAGTGGCAGTATGAGTAATCTCAAGCCCCCAAAAAATAGTGCAAAGTCCCTAGGTTTTTCATATCAAATGAGTGGCTGAGTTTTTAAATTAGAGTTTGCACATACATAGTATCACTGCAGTTAAGATTATGTCATCAACATATAGTAAAAGGATAGTGATAAAAGTGGAAGTTTGTCTAACAAAGAAACTAGGGTCAATTTTGGATTGAATGAATTGAAATTGGAAAATCTGAGGTGAATTTTTCAAACCAAGATCTAAGGGCTTGTTTGAGGCCATAGAGGGATTTATGTAACTTTCAAACAAGTTGAGGGGCATTGGGGTTTATGAAACCTTGGGGTTGCTGCATATAGACTTCCTCTTGCATGTAGGAAAGCATTTTTTACATCCAGTCACTTGAGGGGCCAACCATTTTGGACTGCCAATGTTAGGACTAACCTCACTATAGTGTGCTTAACCACATGGTTGAATGTTTCTTCATAGTCAAGGCCTAGATCCTGGTGGAAGCCTTTGGCTATAAGCCTTACCTTGTATCTTGCTATATCGCCATCAATATTATACTTTATTTTGTAAACCCACCTGTAGCTAACTAGGTTTTTGTTGGGCGGAAGAGAAACTAAGGTCCATGTTCCTTGCTTTTGTAGGGCTGAAAATTCTTCAGCTATGGATTGTCTCCATTATGGTGATTTATTGGCAATGGTAAAGGTCTAAGGCTCTGTGGGAGTGGAAGGAGATTGTGTTGGGGGAACAGAGGTAGTTAGGGCCTTCTTTTTGGTAATCCCAAATTTTGATCTAGTTTACATTAGATGGTGATTAGCGATGAGAGGAGATGGTTGGATATCTAAGGGTGGAGAGCAGGTGGTCTGAGTAGTGGTGGGATTTTGTTGCATTGAGTGGTCTGACTAGTTGTAGGGATTTAAGCAGTTTGGAGGATAAGAGGTTTTTGTTTGGATATCTGAACAAGTTGCAGGGGTAATTGAGGTTGTAGTGGAGTTTTGTATTGGTACATAAGGTGAGTATGAGGGATTGAAAGGTAGTGGGGGACTGGTGATTGGAATAGGAGGATTGTTTACTTAAGGTGATGTAGAGGACTAGAAATGGGGGTGTGTTATCCTTGAGCAGTGTGATGTGGAATTAGTTGAGGTGGACTAAAGGGAAAGGTCATAGTTGTAAGGGAAAGTGCCTAAGGAGGTGTAGATGTGAAAGGCTAGGTAGGGTTGTTCATCAAAGATAACATTCCTAGAAGTGTAGAACTTGTTAGTGAGTGGGTCAAAACACAAGTAGCTTTTGCAATTTAAAGGGTAGCCTAGGAAAATGCACTAGGTTGTCTTGGGCTGAAGTTTGTTTTTGTTGTAGGGAGTTGGTAAAGGATAACAACGGTAGCCAAATGTTTTCATAAAAGAGTAAGGTGGATGATGGTGACGGAAGAGATAATAAGGGGACTGATTAGAGGTGTTGGGAATTGGTAACCTATTGATAAGAAAGATGATAGTTGAGAAGGCATGGTACCAAAAGCTTGGAGGTAAGACAGCTTAGGAGAGTAGTGTAAGAGCTGTTTCAACAATGTGTCTTTTTTCCTCTTTACCACCCTATTTTGTTAAGGTGCGTGTGGGCAAGACTTTTGGTGATAAATGCCATGGGTGGAGTGCAGTCCCATTGAATTCTTCACCTCCATCTGTCCTAAACACTTTAATTTTGTGGTTAAAGGTGTTTTTAGCGTACGTTTTAAATTTGCAAAAGGTTGGGTATGCTTCCAATTTGTGAGACAATGGATAAATCCAAGATAATTTTGTAAAGTCATCAATGAAGGAAATGAAATATTGAAAGTTATGTAATGATTTGTATGGTGTAGGACCCTAAAGGCCGCTGTGTATAAGTGCTAGTGGTGTGGTAGAAATAGACTGAGAGTGAGAGTAAGGAAGCTGTGTTATTTTTTCACACAAACAGAATCCACAAATGCTATTAGAGTCTTTAGGTATTGATTGGAAATCAAAATGTTGAGATAGTAGTCTATGTAATACAGAATTTGAAGGGTGCCTTAGTCTTTGAAGCCACAGTTTGTAGTTGACAACTTTTCCAAGATTTATAGAGGGAAAAGTGAAAGGAGTGATTGAGTGTGGTGTAGTTATCTGTAACTATTTTGTAAGTAATTTGTTGATAGTAGTTGTGGAAGGTAACACACTAGCAGTAGTAGACTGGTTGACAAAGTGAAAAACTTGTTTGTTTGGAGTATTGATGTGTGGCTTCGATAGAGTCTTGATTGGATATAGGCCATTGTGACTATTGCCCTGGTACAATATGCTCCTAGTTGGAATATCTTGGATATGAAGCATATTAGCATAAAAAATGCGTTTACAATTATGTTCTAAGCAAAGTTTATGGATTGAGAGAAGATTAGTAGCAATTTTAAGGACACAAAGAATGTCAGTTAGGTTAAAAGAGTGTATAGGGGTTTGTAAGGATGAAGAACCTATGTGAGAGATTTGTAGACCCTTCCTATTTCCTACAAAGACTGAATTTTCACCTGTATAGTCCTCAGAGATGTTGAGATTAGAGATGTTATTGGTGATCTGATTGGTGGCACTAGAATCTGTGAGCCAAATGTTGGAGATGTTTTGATTGGATCCTAAGGAGGCTGCCATTGCTGCCAGTTGAAGAGGGGGTAATTTGGCTTGATATGCAGTGTTTAGTCTATGATAGCAGTTTGCAGCTGTGTGATTGGCCCTGTAGCAGATTTGGCATGGTTGGGGAGGGAGTTGATAAGTGTTTGGCTTCTAACTGAGGGGATTTATCGAGGAGTTTATTGATCTGCCATAGTTTTGAGGAGATGGTAGAGGACCATAGTAATAGTTTTGAGAAGAGGGTGTAGGACCATAGAACCTGCCTTGGTAGTTGAACCTGCTGCTATTGCCATTTCTATTGCCTGATCTCCCTTTGCCTCTACCTCTGCCTCTGTAGTTGTTTGAATTTCCTCTGTAATTTTGAGGAGAGAATTGAGATCTTCCTTGCGAGACTGCCATGGCAGTAGGGAAGAAGGAGTTTTGATTCTGTTTGTTGTGACGTTCCTTTGAGTTTTTTTCTACTTTCAACAAGACATGGAGTTCCTCAAGGGTGATAGGATCAGATCTGGTTCTAATGGAGGTTGCAAAGTCATTATAGTTTTGTGGAAGGCCATTCAAAGTACAAACTAACAGATCTTCATCTTCTATTTTCATTGAGATAGAGTGCAGTTTGTCTCTGATCTCTTTGATCTCCTGTATACAACTGTCAATGGAATTGTTTCCTTTGGATATTGACTGCAACTCAGTTTTGAGTTATAGGATATTAGTTATTGACAATGAAGAAAATCTTTTCTCAAGTGCAAGCCATACCTCTCTTGCAGAGTTAAGGCCAATTATATGAGCAAGAGCTATTGGAGACAAGGTTACATCAATTAAGGTTATAAGTGCTTGATCTTGTGCAATCCAACTTTTGTGATTTGGATTCATTTTTGCTGTTAATTCCCCTCTCTCATCTCTCAAGAACACTTTTAGGCATTCAAGACTTCTATCTACAAATTCAATCAGTGAGCGTGCTTTGAGGATTGATGTGAACTGGAACTTCCGTGAAACATAGTTTGTTGAGTCAAGTCTCACGGTTATGAGATTGCAAATGTTCGACAACAGATAGATTGGAGGTTGAGCGTGAGATGTGGAAGCTGAAGTTGAACTGGCATTTGATGAAGATTGATTTGTTGGAGGAGCTTAAGAAGCCATTGAAGATGAGACGCTAGTCTCTTTTAATGCTCTAATACCATGAAAGAAGTGGAAGAACAGAAGTTGCAGAGAAAGAAGAGAACAATCTATTGTTTTGCTTTCAAATCTCAGAGAATGGATTAATTGATATAACAACTTGTATTTCCTACTTTATATACAGAAGTGAACTATTTTAACTAACCATGTGAGAACTATACCTTTCTCTCTCTAACAAACTTTACTCTATTAGTTAAACTTTTACAATGAAACTACTAATATGTTACAACTCAACTGTGTTAACTGAACTTATAACTGATTTTAGTTTGCAAATAGTTTGTTGAATTCTTGTGAATCGCTTATCACCATGCACGTCGGAAACTGTAATCTGAACGCCTTGAAAAATGTAAAATCGAGAAGGGTGTCTTTGTTCTGTTGTACTCATGTCATTACTGATGAGAGAGACGCTCAATGCTGATTGAGAGATGTGCTGCCTGCCCCCCTTTTAAAACTCATAGCATCCCTGGTTTTTAGTGTTGGGATTGGCTTCAACAAGCACAAAGAAAAGATTAGTGCTCGCATGAGGATATGCCCTCTCAATCCTCAGGTAAATTTTCCTTTATTTATTTTTCTTCCAAAATCACATACTCTTTTCAAATAATCTAGGTGGGTAGCCCAAATTCACATGCAATCTGGTTCTATATGATGCCTGGATTTAATATCAAAACAAAAATTTCTTCGTACAAATATACTAATGTATTGCAAATAACAATAGGTTTGATCTTTCAAAAAGAAGTTCAATGGCATGAGTGGAGTCGGAAAATAATTGTAAGTACTTTTTAATGCATATTTTACTTGTTTATTTTGATGCCTAAATTTCATTTTTTTTTAACTGTAAGGATAAATCTTTTCCAAAAATTCTTTTAAAAAATTCACAAATCTATTCTCATCTGTATTCAATATTCCCCAAAATTATATGAAAGACTTTTGCAGAAGCCACAGATCCCCGTATGTGGGTTTGAACTCCACTGTCTTTACCACTGAGAAGATCCAACTGACGGCGAATGCCCCCATCGGACCTGTAAATGCCCTCGATCTCTAGATCTATTCAATTCACCTATAACGAATACTCTAGCGAAAACTACGTCACTGTTCCCTTTTTTATGCAAGCTGTAGATCTATGATTTTTCTCAAACCAAGCCTTTCCGATCCTTGTCATTCTCTCTTCTGATCATAGACGAGGCCACCACCAAGGGCCCAGGAGGGGAAATTGCCCCCTCTCAATTTTTTTTATTTGAAATTTTTTATATTCTTATAAAATAAATTTAAATATAACCCTTTCAATTTAAGTATTTGGCCCTCATAGATTTAAAATCTTTCACACTTCACACCCTTATCTTTAAATTTAATTTAATTTCTCAATAGAATTTTTATTAATTTTGTTCAATTTTTTTTATATCCTAAAATTTTTTGAGAACTTTTTTTAGTTGAATTTTTTATATAATTTATAAGTTATTTTCTATCTATAAAATGAGTTACTTATTAAAAATATCATTAATCAATATTAAATTTTTATACTTCTTTAATTTTTAAATTTATGTCCAACATTAAGCAAAAATTTTGTCCCTTTTAACCTAATTTCTTGGCCTCGTCCCTGCATTTGATTATCTTCGATCTCCAACAATTTTTCTCATGTCTAGATTTGTCGTTTAAGCATGATATAAACTGTTTTCAAAATGTGTGAGTTTGCATGTGTCAATTTTGATCACAAAGTATTAATAAAGTTCCCCATTTGTTGTACAAATACCAATTCAAGTAGACAATGTCCCTTTTGATGTTGATTATGCTTGATATAAACTAATAGAAAAATGTGTAACTTTTGTGCAAGTGGAGTAGTAACACCCACATTCAATAAATTGAATAACTTTCGTATAACTTATGTGCAATGCTTTAAAAACATATATCAATGAAAATACTTTCAAAATTCTTTGGGTAACATGTATAATGCTATGTTATGAACTAGGATTCAGAAATTAACATCCCCTAGGGGCTGTTTGAGAAATTTTCAAATTAGATCAGGTCATAACCGTTCCCATTAAGATATCTAGTTTAGTTTTAAGAAAATCAATTCCTCTCTGGTATGGATTTGGATTTGTTCAGGTTTTAAGTATTTTTTAGGCCTAGACATGAACTAATATACTGTTAAAAAGTACTTATCAAATAACAAAAAATTTAAAACTAGTTCATTTATATTCTACAGAATCGGTTCTATCCTTTCTTAAATAGGCCCTAAAGATTAACTATTATCCTAATTAGATCAAAATTTAAGATAAGGTTAAAATTTAACCTAATCACATGTAAACCTAATTTAATTTAGGTTAATGAGGTTAAGTGATCAAATGCATCACTAACTTAATTAAGATGTAAAAGTTATACATAAAAAATAATAGATTATTTAGTAATAAAATAAAATATTAGAAATATATTTCAAATTAAACTCTTCACGTGACTTGCAAATGATGAAAGAAGGAAGAAAAACACACGCATATGGGTGTATCTATAAAAGAAGGAAAATTAAAAAAAAATGATTCATGCATGCATATGCTGTAGCCAAACCATGTGCACTACTCACAACAGTAGCTCTGCAAGCTGTAGCACTTTGCACAACTACCCTAGATCACTTCCAAGCCCTCTTTTTTGACTTAGATTCCCTAGTTGTGAGGGAGATTGATCTATAGATATAAGCTCGTGCAAACCTAAATCTCTCACACAAAAATGAAGTGGGAAGGGGAGTGAAATTCGTGCAGAAAGGGGCTGAATTGATGCTTGGATAGAGATAGAAGGAAGAGAGAGAAAATAAAAAAAAATTTTGAACTCAATAAAAACTAGGTTAGAACTTATATTCTTTGAATCCTTTAGATATTTGCATGCTATAGGAATAAATTTAAGCTTGTTTTAAGGTTCAAAGAAACCTAAAATGGTTTGTTCTAGTGGGATAGCGATTGATGGACCTTCAAAACATGACTTTGAATCAACTTGAATATTAGCTATATTTAACATTAGGTTCTTGTTCTGCGTGTTATAAGGACTAAGAATTACATAGACCGTGACCACAAAGCTCAATGATGAGCCTATTGTAATACCCATGCCCATACCCATTGAATTGGATAATTCTATATAATGTAATAACAACCATGTCAATGAAAGATTCTTTTGAAATTCTTTGGGCATTATGCAATAACATGACCTGAATTAGATTTAGAAATTATCCTAACCTAACAGTGTGCCCCTACCCTAATTAGGCTATCAACCATGTAGGGTTAAAACCTAACCCAATCATAAGTAAACCTAACCTAACCTAGGCCTTATTGTTTTTTTAGAATTTTTTTTAAAGGGAGTTTCTATATGTAGTTCTAATGTGGATGAAACATAGAGTGATTTTGGTGGTGGACATGATGATTTTGCTTTTTCCATGAGTTTGAGTTGCATGAAGAATCTTTACACTGTATGTAACACCCCGATCTGAATACGGGATCATCGAGTCGTGGGTTATAAATTAGTGACCAAGACCTTAATTAACGGGATCGGTTTCGACCCTGACACGTGAGCTTTTAGTGCAAGTTCTGAAAACTCAGGACGACTATACATCACTTTCATTGCAATCACTAACTTGTTGGTTATGTAGCGATTATATGTTAACTGCTGAGTATAAGATTCAGGCGCACATCTCGAGGTTATGAAAAATTAGAGTGAAGATAATACACTTAAGAGAATAATTAATTTTTAAAATAATTAATTATTTTAATATAAGAAATTATTAGTGGTATAAAAAAATAAGTAAATATAAATGTGTAACATATAAATAATTATAACTTACTTTATATATATATATATAAATAAATATGCATATGGATTAAATGAGGCATGGCTGATTTGAGAGGGAGTGGGGGAGAAAAGAAAGGCAAATAGTGGAGGGTATGGGGTGATCAGTGAACAGTTGAGAAGTGTGGGTGGGTGGTGCTAATATATGATATATAATATATATATGTGTGTGTGTGTGTGTGTGTAAGTGTGGCGTGTGGTATTGGGAATTCAGAGTGGAGGAGTGCACAAGTGTACATGTAACACCCTAGACTTATGTTCTGATTAAATTATGTAATGAAAACTGTTTCTGAAATCTGATCTGTCATTTAACTGTTTAAATTCAACTGTTTAACACCGACAAAACCCATGTTAGCAAATTTTGAAATTCTGAGAAACTGATTACTGACACTGAACCCTTGGACACTGAGGCTAACCTAACTAGGAGTTGACTGGAAGAAACTGCGTCGAAAAATAAGTTACAGATTGAAAGTTAAGTAAGAAATAGCGAAACTGCTTAATGCGCAGCCAAACAAGGCCTAAGCCCGAAATATGAAAAAAGACCAGAAATTGTGGCCAAGAGGATTTGATCCTTTGACCAAACTGGGCAGAATTTGGTTTACCAAAAAATTACCAACTAGGCTAGGAACATCTTTGTGTATATATGTGCAAAGATATATATTTAAATAGCATTCAGATTTGGCCATTCCCCAAAGTGGCCAATACCCAAACATGCAACACCTCAGCATTGCATCATGCTATGCCATAGCCATCATACCTATAGTTCATGATTGCACCATCTCCCAACCAAATTGCATGCAAAATAATCATGCATTTGGGGAGATGAAGGGTCAAGAGAAAATGTGATATATGAAATCTCCATATATGCAGATCTGTAATTGAGAGAGTTTAGTATACTGTTCCATAGAGAGAGAGAGAGAGAGAGAGAGAGAATCCTAGAGAGAGAGAGTGGGAGAATACAAGTGTGTATGCATTTGGAATCCATCGGAGAAGCTTAGAAGGAAGCTAGAAGGTGGAACTAAAGGGCTGCACGACTGGGAGAGGACACAAGCCAACTATTGAGGGTTATACTCAAGCACAAACCCTAGAAGAGCCTCTGTCCGAAGGTAAGCAAGCCAAAATTTTAAAATTTTCTCTTTGAATTATTGGCTACTGTTTTATTGCTTTTGGGGGCTATCATTGCATGTATAATGGTTAAACATTGAAAACTGGAGTGATTGTGCATATTTGGACCTATAGAACTGCCCCAAAAACCCAAACCCGTAGCAAACCGCCATTGATGGACCTCGGGTTACAGGTCTGAATCGACCTTAACCAAATGACCCTCTGCTTATCAATACATGAAATGGACCATCCTAGGACCTCGAAAAACACTATACACGACCTAGAGACCTAGGTTTAAGCCCTCAAAACCGAGGCTATTCTTCTCGGCCCAAAAACCAAACCTCTAAACTAGACCCCAAAATTGAGATTTAAGGATGGGGGATTGAAGCCCTTGCTGTAGGGATTCCAGAGAACCAAACCCCGTGCAAAATGGTTAAGAAACGAGGCCATATAACCCAACTGAAATTTTCCCTGAACATCGGCCTAAACAGAACACCATGGATGAATCCGAAGCTTGAAACCAATGCCAAGAGGTTCGTTTTACTCCCAGAAGTTGTTTAGGATCAAAACTTGTTGAAAACAGCACCTAAAACTCCACAAAATAGAGGGAGAAAATTCTGCAATTTTCTAGGGCAACAGTAGCCCTAGACGGGTAGGGACGATGAACAGTGACCGGGTTTCGATCGGGTCTTCGGGTCGGGCCCCGACCCGAATAAAAATGGATATAACCCATCAACTGTATTGCGTCGTTTTGGATATCTGTTATTTTAAATTTAAATTGTAGGGCTGACGTCAACCTGACGTTAGTACGTTACCTTGAACCGACTAGAACCGGACTAGACCGGTCTGGTTCAGTTGAATGTGGACTGAACCCCTTGGTTCAGTTTAAACTTTTTGGAAATTATGAAATAGCCCCAACGGTTTTAGGAAATTTAACTCTGGCCCAGTTTCTGATATTTTATTTCATTTATACCCCTGATAATTTAATAAATAATAAATTAAATTATTTAATTAATTTATTAATTAAATAAAAATGACCAAATTACCCCTAGGTCATTAATAGGTCAAATGAAGTCCAAATAAGTCGAATGAATAGTGTATTTTCATTATTTCAAACATTCCGGACTCAATGGCGGAGTCTGATTTGAGAAACTAAGTCCCGAAAAATATCGATACGTAGATGTAAGTGACTATATTGCCCCTGATGGTACCCGAACCCAAATAAAACTAAAAGATAGTCTATCTTGACTATGTCGGACATTCCGGACTCAATGGTGAGGTCCGATTGAGACGAAACTGAAAACAATAGAAACCTTGATACGTTTAGGGCTATACACGTGACCGGATGACGAATCGAAGTCAAAACTTCACAACTGTGAAATGACCGAAATACCCCTAGCCCTGCATCAAGTTAGATAACATCTGAATGAACTAAAAACTAACCCAATGAAAGCTTCGATAATTTCATGACCGGACTGCCTAGAGGTAGTACATATCCTAACATCTTGGGATTATGTTATAGGATAAAAACTCAAGCCAGTCATGGAAGGGAAAAACAAGAAATTTACCATTATGTCTAAAGCCGAAAGACTAGCTGACAAGAAGCAACAGGAGTTCATGCGAGAACTACTATGGCAACAAAAGATAATCGAACGAAACATAAAGATAGCCAAGACAACCGAGGTAGTCTCTGTTCGACCGTTTAAAGATAGCCAAGACAACCGAGGTAGTCTCTGTTCGACCGTTTATATACAAAATGCCCACCAAGGCAATGATTGCAGAGGCTAAATTAAAGAAACAAGAAGACACCGAAACCCTGAAAGAATGGATACAAAGGTAATTTTCAATTATCATAGACAGCAAGATAGTCTAACTCAGGTTGAATTTTGAACCAAGTTAAGTTTCATGTGAGATTTATGGAATGTTCATAAATTTTCTAGGATAAAGAAGGATAGAAAGAAGATAAAGGCTTCTCAGTTAAGTCCCGTTACCGCACAAGGTGAGTAACCCTGACTCCTGAATTGGTGTATAAGTACACTGTTTAGTTACTATATTTTAAATACTGTACTGTACTGTTTTATCTGATACACTGATTTCATGCCCTTACTCAAATGCATGATTTTTACTCTGTCTGATTCCTCTGTTCTGTACTGCAATAAATCTATCACTGTTTTACTGAAAGAACAACTGACTCTTGGTACCATTTCAGTCTTGAGCGCTATATGAGCATACTGCACTGTTTAATCTGCGCATACTGTACTGTTTATTCTGTTATACTGTTCTGCTCTACTCATTACTGACCTGTTCTGTTACCCTGATGTCTTAGCTGTTCTCCGATTTTTAATACTGTTTCAAATGAACGTATTTAATTACCTTCTCAGAAATGCTTGACTCACCCTCATGCTTTATAAACAACAATGGTTTGAAACCCATGACAGGGGACCCGTGTTACTCACTGGGCTTTTTAAAGCTTACCCCATTCCCTAACATTTTTCAGGTGAAGGACCCAGCAATCAGGATTACCTGGTTGGAGACCAGGAGGAATTATTTTGAAGAACCTTATGATCTAGTAATTTTTATACTAAATCCCTATTTCTGAACGTGATGTATCTGAAACCTAAGACTCTTATCTTTTGTAGAACAATGATGTAGTAGATAACTATGGATGTATTAATGGCTCTGCCAAGGTGTTATGCATTCTCTCATTTCCGCTGCAAACTTATATAAATTGAATGCATTGTACTTGGATGTTACTGATAAATGGCCTGTGGTTAGGATTACCGTCGGCATTTTGATTTCAAAAAAAAAAAAACCGATGGGTGCCTAACTAGCCGGTCGCACAGGGTGGGTAAGGGGGATGTGACAGTACAAGGCAGGCCTAAACAGTGGGGAGTAGGTCTGAGAAGATATAGAGAGAGAGAGAGAGAGAGAGAGAGAGAGAGAGAGAGAGAGAGAGAGATTAGGAGAGAGTGAGGAGTCGGTGGAATTGGTTTAAAACCAATGCATGCAGTGCACGCTTACTACCTGAAGAAGAGAACTGAAAGAAAAGGAACTAAGGAGATTAAGGAAGGGAGAAAATCAAAAGGGGAAGAAGAGGGATCCAGAGTTAAAAAGGTAAACCCACAAAACACTTTAATTTCTCTCTTTAGAATGTATGCATGTGTATAGGCTGTTTAAGTTTTATTTATGCATATATAATGTTTAGAACATTAATACGTGAATAAGGCATGAAATTTGGTCTTTAAAACAACCTAAAATGCAAGGCCGTGAACAAGCAGCCATGGAAGGACCTTGCTTGAAGCAGGTTTGAATCCATGTTAACCAAACCCTATTTGGTTGGTTGGGACCTCAAATAAACCCTATGGGTGTTCCAAAAACACATGACTGCGACCACAAAGCCCAAGAAATGACTCAAAAATTGAGTTGCAGGTTTTAGCCAAAAAATCAAAATTTTATTTCTAGACTTCAAGACCTGTTTTTGAGAATGGAGATTGAATCCCCATTCCATGAGGATCACACAGAACCAAACGCCATTAAAAATGGTGATGAAACAAGGATTTACCAAGGAGTTGCAGGTCTGAGTATCACCTTCCAAATCGCGACCGTGAGCCCAAACTGGAACTCCAAATCAACGCTAAACAATTCCTTGATGCTTTAGAAGTAGTTTCGAATCAATAGCAGAGAAAAACAGTGACTAAAAACGCACGAAATTGAAGCTTTTTAGCTTCAAAAATTAGGGCAATCAGGGGGGGTCGTGGGGAAGACGACACTGAGTCAACTCGCGACTCGCTTCAAAACGGTGAGTCGACTTGGGACACATGTAAAGAGACGGGAGGGCCACCGCATTATTAGAATGACGACGTTCCATGTTAGTTTTAAATTTTAAAACATTAGGGCTGACGTCATCATGACGTCAACATCACGTGTCAAATCGACCAAACTGGTTGGTTCAAATGAAAAGTGGACTGGTTCACTTAAATTTGAACTGAACCAACTGGTTCAGACCGAAACTTATGAAAATTTGATTTTGACTCCCAGAACTTCTGGATAATTATACTAGGGCGAGACCGAAATAAATTAAATATTTAATTAATAATATTTAAATAAGAAATATTTAAAAAATGCCCCTAGGTCAAAATTTGGCCAAACGTAGTCCAAATAAAATAAATGAGTAGTGTATTTTGACTATTTTGGGCATTTCGGACCCAATGGGGGGGGTCTGTTTCACGAGACAGGACTCCGAAAAATAAGACATGCTAAAAATGCTAAAATGCCCCTACGTCACAAATAAGTCAAACGAGATCTAAATTAAATAAACAAATAGTGAATTTTGACTATTTTGGGCATTCTGAACCTAATGGTGGGGTCCGTTTCACGAGACGGGACTTCAAAAAAAAAATTTAGACACGTAAGGTATAAATTATCAAATTACCCCTAACATGTTCGAAGCCGAATTAAAACCCGAGGAAGCCTAAATTGACTTTCTTCGACGTTCCGGACTCAATGGTAGAGTCTATTCGGCTAAAAGAAGTGTCTAAAATAAAAAGACATAAAATTTGATGAATAGCATCAGTCAGGTGGCTATGAACTAAAACACTTGCCGAAGTACTAAACTAAGGCTCGTACGTGATAATGAAATGCGGAAAGACCCGACACGTAAACATGTGAAGTAATTAAAATTAAATTAAAGTTAATGGAGCTATCGGAAGAGTATAATTTTAAAATAAAATTTATTTTCCTAACACGCTAAATTGTGTTTTAGGTAAAAAGAAATTACAAGTAGACGAACATGGATAAGAAACCGGAGAAATTTACGATCATGACTAAGGCTCAAAGGTTGACCGACAAAATGCAACAAGAGTTCCTTGCAGACTTACTATGGCAACAAAAAGTGATTGCCAAGAAAATAAAGATTGCCCAATCAACCGAGATCGTTTCGGTTAGACCATTCATATACAAAATCCCAACGAAGGCAATGCTTGCTGAAGCAAAAATGAAGGAGCAAGAGAACACTGAAACTTTAAGTGAATGGCTTCAGAGGTAATATTTATTTATCATTAAAGAAACTAGATATGTAGTACAATTATAATTAGGCTGATTTTAAAGTTAGGCCTACATAGTCTAAAGGTGGATTTAAATCACAAGTTGATTTGAATGTATGTGAAGTTTAAGAGATTTTTCTAAACTATTTTAGGTTGAAAAAGGGGAAAAGGAAAGGAAAAGTAGTTCCGTGAAGTTGACTTAAAAGTTTAAGGTGAGTAACCCTGTGTTTGAAGTAGAGATTTAACTCCATATATTTGAAGAAGTTTTAAGTTCAAGTTATGTGAAGCATTTGAATATCAAATTCAGTTTTTTATACAATTCCTGTTTTGAATTATTTCGTTGCGACATGCTTGTTAAATGTTTTTATATTCAGTTCTTTTCTTGGGAATGTTTAGCATGTTGGGGTAAAATGCAAATCTCTTTAAATATTCTGAATTTGATTATTACAAGTATTTGAAGTCCTATTGTAGAAGCTATATAATTCATGTTTTATATACTCATGAAAAGTATTTATTGAAGAAGTTATGTGATAAATGTTTATAAGATAAAATGGTACTTAAGTACCACTTGCAAAGTTGAAATCCTTTGGGATTCAACTATGACATGAAGAAATGCCTGGTTGCAGGATCTAATCCCCCCGGCAAATGAGATCGTAGCATTGACAGTAAAACAGGCGTCTGGTTCGAAACAGATTTCATCTAATCAAAGAAAAAAGATAACAAATGATTTTGGAAATGGAAACAGGTCTTTACCCCCATTTCTATTATGCATATTTATATGTTGTTGAAGTTCATAAACTCTACTTGAAGAAATGTATGTTTAGCTTGAATACTTTAAATGTTTCAAAGCTATTTGTTTTAAGAATGCATATATTCTGTGTTCTAAATGTATGAACAATTGGTAGTGAGTATTTTACAAACTCTCATGTGCTAAACCACTACCAATTGAAAACTCCATGACAAATGCAGGAATTACTCACAAGCTTAGATTAGCTTACCCGGATTTTTATCCATCCCCCTTTCAGGTGATTGACGGCAGTACTGATTTGAGGATGATGACGATAAGTCTAGCCGTTCTTTTGGAAGGAATGTTTAAGTAGTTCTTTTGTTAAGTGCTATGAACTTTAAGTATTAACTTTTGTATTAGTAAAGTGGGTACACTGATATGTATTAAGCCCCACGGGGCGATTGAATTATGATTGTAATTATAAAGTCCTTTAAGTTTTGTTATGCTCTGAATGTATGATCATGTATACTGCAATGTGAAGAGCGGCAGTACCGAACGGATGTGCAAATTTTAAAATGAGAAAAGAAAAGAAAAAGTTTTTCACACTTCCACAAATCACATGACGCACATCTATTCGATATCGCTGCATATGCGAGCCTTGTCCTGAGGCCTTTGGGCCGAAGGGCGACGGTCCCGACACGAGGTCTGCGCGAGATAGATTTTGGGTCGTGACAACATGGTATCAGAGCACTAGGTTTACTGAACAAACTTAGTGACACTAGAAGAATTAGAACAGAACTATAAGTTAGGTAGGGTTCTTAGACTACCTAGGATATATGAGGTACATGATATGATATGAAGGTAAGGTATGGGACTTGCAGTATGTGAAATAGATATGTGAAGTACGTGATGTGATAGGAAGGCGGGATATGGGACCCACAGTAAAATGAAGTAGGTGTTCTGAAGTACGTGATAAGAAGGCGGGGTATAGGACCCGCAGTAACATGAAGTAGGTGTTCTGAAGTACGTGATATGAAGGCAGGGTATGGGACCCATAGTTAAATAGAAATAGAACGAGAAGTAACAGTAGATTATATGAACCACCACAAGAATCAAGGATAATAAAACATACACCTTGAAAACAAGAGATGAGTAAATTGAAACCATATGTGATGATGAAAAATTAACAAAAATGTGTGTTTTTCAGCAAAAATGGTAAACACTAGAAGAAATGCAAGAAATTCGGATGACAGGCTGGACCGAGTCGAGCATCTTCTGGAAGTAATGGCTCGGAACATGATTAACATCCAAACACAAGGTAAAGCACCACAACTGGTGCAGAATCTCGGGCCGCCACAAAATCCAGGACAACCCAATGAGGCCACAACTACCTCGAGCTATAAGACATTCCGAGGTTTTAAACCCCCATGTTCGACGGAATAGATACCATCATTGATGCTGAATCATGGGTCAAGGAGATGGAGCGTATCTTTACCATTATGCCATGCACGGAGGAGCAAAAAGTCTCCTATGCTGCCTTCACTTTCAAAGATGCAGCTCACGAGTGGTGGCTTCTAGAAAAGGAGAGAGATCTGTCGATGACCTGGACTAGATTCTTGGAGGTATTCTATGATAAATATTTTTCAAGGTCATTGAAGAATCAAAAGATAGTGGAATTTGCAATTCTGACCCAAGGGACAATGACTGTGGCCAAGTATGAAACTAAGTTCATGAAGTTAGCTCGATTCACACCCCATATGGTCCAAACTGAAGATTTAAAGGCTAGGAAGTTTGAAAGTGGCCTAAGGGATGGCATCAGATACTGACTTGAACCTTTTGAGCTCCCTACGTACAATGCAGTAGTGGACCGTGCCAAAATTTTTGAAACGGCTGGGGTTCCCTTATCTTAGAAGAAAGACAAGAAAAAGATTGGCCTCGGTCCCTAATCAATGAAAAAGACTAAGACAGGGGACAGAAGTGAGATTACCATTAACAAGAAAGATGACACTAGTAAAAAGTCAGGGAAGTTCCAGTATGCCCTTCCTGTCAGAAGAAGCATCATGCACCCTGTTAACGCGACACCGGAGGCTATTACAAATGTGGTCAAGCTGGGCATCTCATTAAGGATTGCCCAAAGTAGAGTTCAACTACTAAGGAGCCTACTACGGTAACTTCATCAGCTATACCACGTGCATAGGCCGTGACAGCTAGGAAACCAGGAGGATGCAAGGAACCAGTGAGGTACGGGCGAGTATATAATGAGCTTGCAGATACAACTCAGGCCTCTAAAGATCAGTGAGGTACACCACCCGAATGTTAAAATTTGTTATATATATATGCTTGTCATTTTAATTTGACTACTAGCCACGTGAACATAGTAGATGATGGTTTTGGTTTTTCCAAGAGTTCCAATGCGGGTGAAAATGAAGTGATTTTGGTGGCGGACATGATGGTTTTGGTTTTTCCAAGAGTTCGAGTAGCATGAAGCTATTTTATACTGTATTCCCCACATTTGCACTACATCCCACAAATTATTTTATGGGAGTTTCTTTTTGTTGAAGCTCCAACCACCATATCACATGGTACTTTTGCCTTTGAAAGGCCAAAACATACAAGGTGGATGACTTAAGAATGAAATTAGTGGGGGATGCAGGCTACAAGTGGGGGATACATTGTAACGGAATGCTCATTTCATTCCCTATCAAAATTTTTAATTTTTTTTTTTGCCAATAATTTTTTTTTTGTCAATAAAAAAAATCTAGGTTGAATTTTTTTTCATTAATCGTATACGAAAGTTTTAAAATTTACACAAGTATTTTAAATATTTAACTTAATATTAATTTTATTCCAACAATTTAATGGTTCGAACTAAACACAAGAATGTAATTATCATTTCATTATTGGGTATTAAGTCAAACAAAAGAATAGAATAATTATTATCATTCCATTCCTACCCCATTTTATTCTTAATATTATTTCATTCATGTCTTATTATATTATATGAAATGATGCTATTCCATTTCTGTCTTATTGTATTATATTAAAGTTATATACATAAAAGAGAAATACAGTTGTTTCCCACCCGTAAGGTTTTGTATCTATACAAGCCAGCCGTGAAACTCTGGAAAACAACTGGAGGTGTTTGGAACTCTTCTGCCTGTCGTGAGTTGTGACGAGCTCTTCCTTATGTGGTTGCACGTAAGTTACATGTTCATTTGTTTAGTGTGTATGGGTTGTATTGCATGTTGTTTTCATAACTTTTCTCAAAAAAAATTCAATGAATGTTCATTTTGAAAAATGTACAATAATACACCTACTAAGACAAAAGTTGCTTCTTTCATGCTTCATTGTAGATCATCAACACAGGCCCATTTCATTTTTCAGATGAATTCAGAGCACATGTCTTGGAAACATGTCTCCTATCTTTTCTTTGACATTTCTTAAGAAACATGTCTTAAAACTTCTCATATCACATTTTTTCCACCATAATAACAAACATCTCAACCTCATCGTCACTCAAAAACCAGTTGAGAGAAAGTAATAGAAGATGCAATATCAAAAAAGTAATCTTTACAACAATTAGGTTGGTAAAAAGGTCAATTGGGCTTTGTAGGCTACAACTTTATTTCTCATGTGGAGTTGTGTGGTGGGAGCATATTAGGTGTACTTTTGAGGATGCAGGAAAAATTGTTCATAAGATCTAATTTTTTTTTTTTGGATAATTATTCATATGATTAAGAAATTGATATTGGATACTTTTTTATTTTCGGATGTTTGGATGATTCCCAGATTCTTTTTATTCATTTATAGATTTTTTTATGATCATTATAATTTATAAGATCAGGGAAAGCCGACTTGAATTGTTGAATTGTATCTTGATATATTCCATAATTAGCATCTTTATTCATTTCATATTAATCATAAATTGTATTCGAATTTAGTTTATGATGCATAAAGCTGAACATGAAGTAATCTACAATACGTGTTGATATTTTGAACATGAATAACAACACATTGTGCTCTTCAAAATGTCAGTATGAGCCTTTTTGGTGATTTTTTTTTTCTTTCTTCAAATTCAAAAAATTCTTCTTACTTTATACATAATTAATTAATTCTTTTTAGTTGGTGATTTCATTAATTCTAATTCTTTTTATTACGCAAGACATGTTTTATATGCCTTTTATCGTAGTCTTCACATTGTTTGGAGTACTTTTCTTTGTAATGGTGATTTTTTTTTTTTTTTTATTTCGATGGAAGTTTACTCGGGTATATTTACATGTTTTATCTTCTTCAGATTTGGTTAACAAGAATAGTTAAAAGCTACTATAATTTTCATTCATGATCATTTGGTGTTGTCAGATGAGCCCCCACTAGACACTGATTCTCAAGTTTCAGACGTTGAGAATCAGTTTCCACATGTTAGGAAGAAGATGAAACCCATTTTATTTTTAACAAAAGACTTCAAATTTGGTGTCAATCCTTTTCATTAAGGTTAGACATATATATATATATATATTGATTCCCATAAAAAAGAAAAAAGGGATTCGGGTTTTTTTGTTTTTCTTTTTCATCTCTTTGGTTTTTCTTGTATGTTGCATTTCTAATTCGAATGCAAATGTGTTTGTGCAGGGGAAGTGTATTTTTGCAACAGCCAGGTTTTTTGTCATTTTTGTTTTTTGCCTATCCAAATTGGAGGGTTTTTTTTTTAAGGCAATGTATTTTTCAAAAAAAAAATATTTTTTGAAGTATATATCAAAAAATATATTTTTTTTAGAACTCCAAATTATGTAAATTATGTGTTCAACTGCTGTATAACCCCTTCCTCCCAAAAATGTATGCTATTAGTTTGATTCAATGACAATATATTTTTTCTTTTTGTGCACATTGTCCTGAATGCAAGTTTTATATTTATCACATCATTTATTTTTTTTCAATGAGAAGAAGGTTGTAGTAAGTCTTCTAACTCTATTCAATACAAGTCAATTTTGTTATTTGGTATTTAGTTCTTGTGCATGTGGTCCAAAATGTTATTTGGATAGCATAACTAATGTCCATTAATTTAAAATTGTGGGCTAGGGATGGCAATTTGCCCGCCCAGTCGAAGTAAGGGATTGGAGAGAATTAAGGTGAAAATAGAGTGACTTTGGTAGCGGAGTCATTCCCTCGAGGCGTCCTTGGCAACCTTGAGACAAAGTCCATAGTGACATGCTCCCATTTTCACTCGGATATTGGAAGCGGCTGTAAAGGTCCACTAGGCTTTTGGTGTTCGACTTTGATCTACTGGCATTTGATGTATCGTGCGATATATCTAGTTATATCCCTTTTCATTCTTGAGCAACAATAAGTATTCTTGACATTATGTTACATTTTGGTGCTTCCAAGATGTACGACAAATCTTGAATTGTGTGCCTCATCAAGAATTTCCTTTCTAATCTCAAGCGTGTCTGGCACACATATCTAGTCCCGATAGTACATCATCCCATCACGGACAACAAAATCTGAGTTTTTTCCTAACTTAGCTTCTTTACGAAGCTTGGCTAATTTCTCATCACGGATCTGCTGCTTTCTGATCTTGTCCACAATTATCAGTCCAACTGTGACGTTGGCAAGCATCGCTTTGGCACTTGGCAGAACCACCTTTATTTTCAGTTCCTCTAGCTCCCTCAGTAACTCTTGTTGCGTAGTCAATAAATAAACAAGGTTCCTTGACGACTTTCGGCTGAGAGAGTCGGCTATAACATTGGCTTTCCCCAGGTGATATTGGATGCTGAACTCATAATCTTTCATCAGTTCTAACCATCGGCATTGTCATATGTTGAGTTCCTTCTATGTAAATAGATACTTGAGGCTTTTGTGATCTGTGAAGACCTCACATGTTGCCTCGTAAAGATAATGCCTCTAGATCTTTAACGCAAACACTACTACCGCTAGCTCAAGATCGTGAGTCAAGTAGTTCTTTTCATGGGGTCTTAGTTTCCGCGAAGCATAGGCTACTACCCAGCATTTTTGCATCAGTACACACCCTAAGCTCTTATGTGATGCGTCACTGTAAATCACAAAGCCCTCAGTGTCACACCCTGAATTTCTGGAAACCCGAGGCGCGACTGACGAGACAGAAAATAAAATAAATAAAAGGACAAATGTAAATAAATTCATTAAACATGCATCCATTACCATCGATACGTCAAAATAACATGAAGTACACCCCGCCATTACAGTGTTCACGGGTCATCCGGGCGTAAGCCCTTACATTACAAAACATAAGTCCCATGGACCAAAAATACACCAAGTGCTTCATCCTATCAAGTGTCATCGAGTCTCAAGTAACTGGAGCATCCTCATCTGAAAAATGTTGCCCACGAATGGGTCAGCTCAACTGCTGGTATGATGAAGTGCTAATGCAAGAAATGAAGCTAAGGCGTGGCATGTGCAAAGTGTACATTTATATCTAAATGTCATTCAAAGCATCGCAGTAATATGAGTGGTATGCATGATGCACCCATGCACAACTCTATGCCACACCCATGTCTCATTTACGGGTACTCCTCGATGGCATCGAAGTACCAATGCAATGGCCAATTTTGGGTTTTTCACCACAGGATCTACACCCTCATAATGCATAGCACCACGTGCTCAACTCACGCCATGTTCTCAAGGATTCACCATATGCCAATATGCCAATGTAATCTCAATGGACATGGTTTTCAATAATATAGCATGCTCGGACAATAACATATAAATCATCAGTCAGTTCCATGTGTATGCATATCTCATGTGTTCATATATCATAGTTCATGTTCTTCACTTTACTAAACTCTCAAAGAACGTAAGTAACACATAAACATGTGAACAACCAACTTCAAATTATCAAGTAAACACATTCCAAATAAACACACAAATCATTCTAGTCATTTACAAAATATTTCTAACTTAACTTCATTTCTAACACTAGCAAAACACCATACCTGTCGGGTTGGTCTCAACCTTAGTAAACCGTGCTCGCAAGGTGGTGGCTATCAATGGAAATGTAGAAGTCAGACGACCTTCTCCTTGCCTTTCGGTGTCCCTAAAACCATAAAATGTTACTCAGTCGGCCTGTCGCTTGAATGATGCCATTAATCAAACTTTATGTCTTTATTTTTATTAATTTCTATTTTGCCAAACTAAATTCTACAATTGGATCCGAAACGTCGAAGAAAATAGGTCTAGGCCTTTGTAGAAATTAATTTAGACATTCAGTTTTAAAAAAAGGGCAAAACGGTCATTTTGTACTTTCACGGGTTCCCATTTCCCGAGGCCTTTTCTCGTAAATCAAACTCCACGGTTGAGTCCGGAGTGTTCGAGATAATAAGATTTCACTATTCGTTTACTTAATTTGGAGTTCGTTTGACTGTGTTTCAATTCAGGGGCATTTTGGTAATTTTAAGGGTTACTACGGGTCTTTTATTTTTTGGGACCCCGTCTCGTAAAACGGACCTCTCCATTGGTCTCAGAATGGTCGAGATAGTCAAAATACACTAATGACTTGTCCCATTTGGACTCCGGGTTATTCTTGAATATTTAAATAATTAAATTAAATTAATTAACTAATTAATTAATTAATTTAATTAATATTTTATTAATATTTTATTCAGGAGGGGTCAAAACATAATTAGTCAAAAGTTCTGTGGGTCAAAATCAGATTTCCTAAAGTTCTGGGGTTTCAATTTGAATTTCAAAAAGTACAGGGGTTAGTTTGAAATTTCCAATTCTCTTATCCTTAATCCGGATAGCCAAACAGTAGCTAATTCTGAAACAGGGATAGGATATCCCTGTTTTCAATTTAATTCCAATTTCAATCTCACAACCCCGTAGCCAAACTGCCCCTATCCCCATTTAATTTAAAACCTGTGACCGACACATGGCAGGGGCGGGTCGACCAAGCCCGACCCGAACCCGAACCGGACCCGGACCCGACCTGACCGCCCCCCCTTCTTCCCCGTTTTTTCGGCGATGCACCAGTAGGGTTCCGGCGCCCTCTTCGGCGCCGACGACATTTTTTCGGCGAGATTTTCAGGGTTTCTGAATGTGGTTCCCTTCGATTTTTCACGTAGATTCCATATCTAAGGTTGGTTTTGGACCTAAGCCACTAGATTTTCACGAAATAGGGTTCAAAGATTCCGGTCAACACTCCGGCCGACCCTACTCTTTCATTTTCGTGACTTTTTGGTCACGGTTTAATATCCATTTTTACCCTAAAGTGTTTCTGCACTATGGAGGAAAAATTTCTCATTCCCAAAACCAAGTTTTAAACCAATAATTTTCACCCAACCGATTATCCTACGTGACCTGCAACTCAATGTTTCTCTCTCATTTCTTAATCGTTTTCTTTTATTCTTTTTGCAAAATGAACCTTACAACATGCTCTTTAAGACCCTATACATCAAATTAATTATCATGCTTTAAAAAAAATAAAATAGAACTGGGTCACTTACGGTTTTTGTTGGGTTTCTCTCTCTAGCCGTGCACCTCCTTCACCCTCTGGTTCCAAGCTTGATTCAAGCTCCAAGACTCATTCTTTCCAGAACTCTCTCTCTCTCCCGCTTTTTGTTTCTCTTTTCTTTCCTTTCTCCCAACCGAGACCAAGATATAACCCTCACACATCAACTCCCTCACGTCTCCCACTGCCAGCCCCTTTTCTTGACCTTCTCCCCTCCGTTCAGCCTTCCTCTTTTCTCTACAAGGTAGCTTTGCATTAAATGCAAAGCTCCCCTATATATATATACCTATACATATATCACTCATTACACACACTCTAGACACACACACTTACATGACCTGTCACACACACACACACACACCAGATTTGTTGCACACACACATAGTGCACACATGCACTGTTATCTATATACATATGCACATACACATACATGTAATATCCCACACATATACACACCATATATATACATAACACCCATGCATCCTTATACACATTTTAGTTAATAACAATAATAATAATAATAACAACCAACACAATATTAATATTAATAATAATAATAATAATAATGATAATGATAAAAACAAATAATAATAAATTTTTTTTTTCCCATGTCATTACACTCAGTCCCATCTGGCATTGTCAAAATTGGGGCTGATACCAGACGATTCTTTAATTCTTGAAAGCTCCTCTCTCTTTCCTCAGTCCATACAAAAAGGGTATTCTTGCGAGTCAATTGAATGATCGGTGCTGCTATCTTGGAAAAGTCTTTGAGAAATTATCTATAATAGCCAGCTAACCCCATAAAACTATGGACCTCAGTGACGCTAGTTGGCCGAGGTGAACTCACGATGGCTTCTATTTTCTACGAATCTATTGAAATCCCATCCTTTGTAACCACATGCCCTAATAATGATATGCTAGGAAGCCAGAACTCATTTATTCAGTTTAGCATACAATTTTTGCTCCCTTAGCTTCTGCAGAACTTTCCTTAGATGTACCTCATGTTCTTCTAAGTTCTTAGAATAAACTATGATGTCGTCAATAAACATGATCATGAATTCATCCAAATACGGCTTGAAGACCCTATTCATCAGGTCTATGAATGCAGCTGGGGCATTTGTCACCCCAAATGGCATCACAAGAAATTCGTAGTGCCCGTATCGAGTCCTGAATTCCATTTTTAGTACATCATTTGGCTTAACTTTGAGCTGGTGATACCCTGATCTTAGGTCTATCTTCGAAAAGATCTGTGCCCCTTTCAACTGGTCGAACAAGTTGTTTACCCTTGGCAGCGGGTATTTGTTCTTGATGGTGACCTTATTTAGCTCACGATAATCGATACATAATCACATGGTCCCATCTTTCTTCTTGACAAATAGTATTGAGGCACCCCACAGCAATGAGCTGGGTTTTATGAACCCTTTGTTAAACAACTCTTGCAGTTGCAGCTTTAGTTCTTTTAGCTTTGTTGGCGTCATTCTATATGGGGTTTTGGACACTGATGTTGTACCAGAAATTACGTCAATACTAAAGTCAATCTCTCGGTCAATGGGTATGCCAGGCAAGTCGTCCAGAAATACATTAGAGAATTCTCGGGCAACTAGAATCTGATCAAGAATGGGCTCCTGTGAGCGAGTATCAATAATACTGCACAAAATTCCATGACATCCCTTACGATGCAGACGTCTGGCCTAGATGAAAGAGACAAAATAGGGCGGGGTGACTACTCTCATCCCTTCAAAGATGACACTCTGTTGCCTTGGACCCTGTATATGAACTTTCTTAGCTACACAATCAATGGTAGCACGATTCGCAGTTAACCAATCCATACTAAGAATCACATCGAATCTGTAGATCTCTAACAGTATCAAGTCTGCCCGTGATCTCGATCTCACAAGATCTATATACAATATTTCCAAATAACTACTCCCCCGATGGTATTGAAACAATCAGTAAATAACTTAGGGGCTTGGCTTCTATGTTCAGTTTAGCAGAAAATGCGGGTGATATAAATAAGTGCGTGGATCCAGTATCAAATAAGACGTGTGCAGGCTGAGAACAAACTGTAAGAATACCTATAACTACGGAGGTAGTGGACTGGACGTCTCCAGGCGTGATGGAGAAAAATCTCCCTGGTCACTGTTGCTCGATCCTGGGTCCCTCACTCCTATATTGGGGTCTTATCACAGAGGCTGATGTGGATGGTGTAGTACCGACCATCGACTTGCCACCCTTAGGATAGTCCTTCATAAAGTGCCCAGTCTGTCCACAATTGTAGCAGGCTTTAGTGTCCCGATAGCACTGTCCCTTGTGAAATCCCTAGCAGGTAGGGCATTTAGGTGTGCCCCTATTGTGAGATTTGGCCTTCTTCTGGCTGGGCCCTACACTTGTGCTACGTGATCTAGCACCAATTTTGAAAAATGAGGATCCTTACCTTTGGTTCTGATTGTCTTCTGTCCTCTGGTTTCCTCACCTATTAGCAAACTCTTCTCTGTTTTGCTCTATGATTTTGGCGGTTGCCATCACCTCATTGTAGGTAGGCAATTGATGGGGCCAGATTCTATCTTTGATGGCTCATCTTAGTTTTCCTTCAAATTTGCGGGCTTTCAGGTTCTCTGTATTGATAACATTTGGAGCGAATCTGGCCAATTCAGTAAACTTGGTCTCGTATTCTTCTACAGACATGCTTCCTTGCTGAAGAGCTATGAGCTCGGCAATCTTTTGATTTCTGACTTCCTATGGAAAGTATTTCTGGTTGAAGATCTCCACAAAACGTTGCCAGTCCATGTCAAGCTCCCTGGCTTTCTCCAGTAGCCACCACTTATGTGCAGCCCCTTTGAACATGTAAGTGGCGTAGGCCACCTTTTGGACCTCGGTACATGTCAAAATGCTAAAGATCTTGTACATATCTAACATCCATTCTTCAGTTTTTGTGGATCCTCCCGTGCCATCAAAGGTAGATGGCTTCATGTTCTGAAACTATTTGTATAGATAAGTCGAATCCCCATCGTTCCTAGGTCTATCCCCCTGAGTTGCTAGATGATTTTGTCGTGCCGGATCGTTCGCTTGAGCTTATATCTTGGGCAGTGTCTCCACCACTCGGTTCAGGATGTGTTCCATTTGATCCAATCGCTCTCTATCTGACTCCATAGCCGCACTACGAGTAACCACCATCTACTGGAAAAGGACAGTACACAAAGCTTAATCAATTATCAAATTATTAGGGTTAGTTTTACTCATGAAATTTGACCCCTAGACTTATAACCCTTAAACTTAGCGAGTTGTAATACTCTAGTCTTAATCTCTTATGAACCACTAGAACCATATGCTCTGACATCAACTCTGTCACGACCCAAAACTCACCCTATGCGAATTAGGAGTCCGTGACCAGGTTTGCGGCCCGTGGGACGTTCCCCGCTAAAAGGATCTTAAACACTGAATAATATTTAATAAGTGTATGTTATAGTCATTAGCAAATCTAGTATCATCATCAGGTTGTCATTATACATGCCAAAAATATAAATGTTTAAACTACATATCCTTAAAACATAGAACAAACTAGGACCGTTGAGATATGGGAGAAGTTAAAACTTTATAGTATTTAATCTATTACAAAACTCGCAAAAAGGATACCAGTAACCTGTAGGCGTCTAGTTGGCTTGTACACTTAAAGGTCCCCCTATGTCCTGCTGTCCAGAAAAAGATATAAAGCTAGAGTAAGCTAACAAAGCTCAGTAAGTTAATTCCTAGCTTTGCCATGGGTCAGGGTTAATCCACAAGAATATAGAAGAAACAAATATCATATAGCTAGTCACCAAGATAAAGCAATAATGATCCGAGAGTCTAAAAAGGCTTATCCCATGATATGATACAAGAAAGTGATGACAAAATCATTCAAAATGGGATCTAGCCTAACATGATGATTCGCTGCTACAAACAATACGCTAGCCAATCAAAAGTGTTTCATGCTTGCAAATAATATGATCATCCATTGGGCATAGAATATGGTCATCCAATGAATGCAAAAATATCATTATTGAGTTCTAACACAATAGATGCGTAAACAAAACGAGGCCTGGCATACCCCCACAACGCACATTCAGGTTTGCCTCTCTTTCTTGGGCTTACTGAATAGCGTAATAGCTCTTTCACCTCAAGTCCTCAAAAGACACAAATGACCACACGAGTCCATAATGCAATCTGTGAATGAATGGACATTGTGATTGAGTATAACTCCAAGCACTTACAAAACACCAAGATCATCAAAACTCCACATGAGATGTACAATCGTATGAAACAACCAAAATCTCAATCAACAAGACATAAAGTATGTGGAACAAACAGACTCTCCATCAATGAGATATATCACAAGATCATGTCATGATATACATGAAGGTACAATTATTCTCAAGTATTAGCAATTAAGTTCTCAAAATAATATAGGCAAGCAAATCGAATCCGAAGTACTGACATAAAAAAATAGTCGCAAGTCGATTGGCATTAAATTGGAGAAATCAAGTTCATTAGGCAGGAAATAAAGGACAAATTTTGGCAGCATTTGAAAATAAATGTGACCTGGCTAGGAATAACCCATATTAAAGTATATGAGTTACTTATCTCAAAACAATTCCAAGTAGTTCCACAAATATCAAGTTTTTTTTTTTTTCCTTTAGAAGTTCCTATAAATTAGAAAATTAATTATTATGGTCAATTCTAATCTATTTAATAATTCATTGCCCTTAATTGTCTAGGTCGATTTTAATGCTCGTGGATTCTACTTTAATTATTCAACTCTCTTGAGTATCATTTAGCATGTATTCGAGTTTTTAATTTACACATCAGTTTTTAGAATATTATATTTGGGTAAACGGACTCCACCGTTGAGTTCGAGATGTCTTATAAAATAAATCTAGGCTTTCACAGTCACTCATTTGGCTTTGGGCATCTCCAAGGGCAAAATGGTAATTTCATATTTTATATGACTTAATTTTTCGGCACCCCAATTCACAAAATGGACCTATCGTTAGGTCCAGAATGTCCAAGATAGTCAAAATATACTATTCATTTGTTAAATTTGGACATCGGGTTATTTTTTTTTATTTTTAAATTAATTAAATTAATATAATATTTTTATTATATAATATATATCTATTTGGTCTTGATTACACCTAAAGAATAATGCGGTAGTTGTAGTGCAGCTTTGGGGTATCGATTCTACAGGGAGACAAATTAAAAGAATAACGGAAAGAATTTTCGAAATTAAAGAAAATATAAAATGATTAACGAGAAAATAAAAATATAAAAATTGATTTAAAAAGAAAATTAAAATTAAACCAAGTGATTAACGAAAGAAAATACTTAAATTAACGAACAGTAGAACGTCGGGAATATCTTGCACATATCCAGTATTTTAATTATTTTTAATTCACTGATAACTCAATTGAGAATTTAAATCCAAAAATTTCAATCGGAAGATATAGAATTATAAACCAAAATTAAACCAAATGTAACATTTTGAAAAAATCATTCATCACTTTTAAATCACGCAAATTGTTATCCATATTGAAAGAACCCAACGACGACAATATACCCAGGGAGCAATATTGCAGCAAAGAATTAAATCAATATAAATAATCAATTGATCCAAACATAATTAAAGAACTAATCCATTCAATAGGAAAGCTTGACTGAATCTATAAACAGAATAAACTCTTTAATTATTCGGAGAAGAAAATACCAACAATAAATTGAGAATGATAAAACCAAAGAATTTTAATAAATGAAAATTTAGCACATAAATCAAAAATAAATTAAAAATATCATCTAATGTGCAAGTTCATTCCTAACCCTACTTGAAAATTTAGTTACTCATAACGGACAACATAAACCTCTTGGAGAAATAAACATGAAGCATCCTGCGCCTTTTTCCTCTTCTATTCTGCGCCCGCGCAGCTGTACCCCAAGACCTCCTACGCTGCACAGTCTATATCTCTCTTTTGTTCTGCCTTTGTTTCTAAATATCAAACCCTGTTGCCCGCATCTCTTTTTATTTTCTCTTTTTTTCCAACGCTGGGCCCACTTCAAATCCCAGCGCACCACACCTCAGCCGCTTCATTCAGCGCCCCACAGTCTATTCTCTTTTATTTTTTTTTCTTCTGTTCAATCCTTCCAACCGGGCCCCACAACACCTTTTCCTTTTTTATGCTTCATGCAGTCGTTCCAAGCCCAACCCATTTCTCTTTTATTTTTTTTCTTCTTTCCCTACTTTTTTTTATTTCAACAGCAACTTTGACTTTTCAAACTTTATTTTTTTTCTTTTATTTTATTTTCCTTGCTTTGCCTTGTCATCAACCACCTTTGACTTTTCTTCTTTTTCTTTTGATTTCCTTGTCTTGCTTTCTTGGTTCAACTGTCCTGCTCCCCAGCCGCACAGCCAGTAACCGCAACCTTTAGGTCCCTTTTACTATCAGATAACGACTAAATCTTGATTCGGGTTCTCCATGGAAATTGTAGCCCCGGATATGTAGATGAATTTAGGATTTTGAATCACCTAATTTGGACTTCAAAAACTCAAGTTATGACCCATTGAAGTTTGCTAGTTCAGATAAGAATTTAGCTTTTTAGGCCTGACTTTGAAACAACGTTTAGAGGCCGAAACGAACTCGGATTTTTGCAAACCATACCTTTCTAAAAAGCTTGAGATGTCCTCTAAAATTTTTATGAAGACTAACGCCATCCAACCCTCAATTGAAGTTTCATAGATTGAATTTGCCTAAAAGCTAAAAATCGCACAATATACTCCATATCTCTTCTTTTACCGTCAATGCTTCCTTAATTTAATAAATATATTAATCAGTTCACTTAAACAGAAAATGTCATAAAATTAAATATAAATTAATTAAGAATATTAAACCTTATACTCTAATAATAGGGTCACATTTTAGCATTTTAATATAATAATAGAATATTTAGAGTACACTTTTGCGCACTCATCACACCTCCCAACTTGCTCATTGCTAGTCCCTAGCAATTTTCATGCAAAAGTGGCAAAAGAGATCAAAGAAGATCACATACAGAAGACATCTAATCACACTTTTCAGATTCGCATATCAAAGGAATTTCTGGAATTCAATAACCCTATAACAAACAATCCACTTATAGCAATTCGTAGTACGTGTGCTCCAAACCATATCCATCTAACCACAAATCATGACACATGCAACATCGAGAACATCTCAAACAAAAGGTTCAACTTCATATCTCACGGGTATAAAAGTGTTTCATGTAAGGATTCTCTCTATGGAGTTGACAAGGGTGTACACGCTCAATGAAGAATTAGGCAATTTTGTGCAAGCAACAAGCAAACATTGATCTTATGATAGGCGCACTAACAAATGAGACTTCCACCACTCTTTCCACAGGCTTACTTAGGATCAGAACGATCAACATAAAAAGGTTGTAACGTGGCTCGGGTTAGGGGCCATATGAAGAAAATGATAAAAATGATTCAAAAACTTTCAAGTACATACTAAGAGAATTTTATCATAGCATGTAATGACATGAAATTTTTTTTTTTATTTATTATTATTATTTATTTTTAACATTATCATTGTTATTATTATTATTATTATTATTAACTAAAATATATATATTATGATATTGGAAATGCATGGTGTATGTATGTGTAGCATGTATATATGTGTGGGGTATTATAAATATGTATGTGTAGAATGATGTATCAACATGTGTATGTGAATATGTATATGTATATATATATAGCAGTGTGTGTGTTGTGCAACAGACCGTGGGGTGTGTGTGTGGTGTCGGTGGAGTAGTGTGTGTGTCTAGTGTGTGTGTGATGAGTGGTATATATATATATATATATATATATAGGTGGATATAGGACAGCTTTGTATTAAATGCAAAGCTGCATTGGGGAAGAAAGTAGGGTGGCTGAACAGAGAGAAAGAAGTCAAGGAAAGGGGCTGGTGTGAGAGAGACGTGTGGGAGTGGATGAGTTGAGTATATGTGTTGGTCTCGGTTGGGAGAAGAAAAGAAAAGAAAAGCAGAGAGCGAGAGAGAGAAAGAGAGTTCTGGAAGGGAGTCTTGGAGCCCGATTCAAGCTTGGAACCAGAGGGTGAAAGAGGTGCACGGCTAGAGAGAGAAACCCAAGAAAACCGTAAGTGACCCATTCTGTTTTGATTTTTTTTTAAAGCATGATAATTACTTTGATGTATATGATCTTAAGGAGCATGTTGTAGGGTTTATTTTGCAAAAAGAATGAAAGAAAATGATTAAGAAATGAGGGAGAAAACTCGAGTTGCAGGTTTCGGTCATGGGAGTTGGGTCTTGACATTTTATGTGTAAAACTTGGTTTAAATGATAGGGAACGAGCCCTAGGAGGTGCAGAAACCCATTAGGACAAAAATGGAGGTTAAACCGTGACCGAGGAGTCACGAAAATTAAAGAATAGGGTCGGCCGGAGAGTTGACCGAAATATTTGAGCCCTATTTCGTGAAGATCTAGTGGCTAAGATCCAAAACCGACCTTGGGAATGAAATCTACATGAAAAACTCTAGAAAACGGCGTTTTTAAAACCTTGAAAAGTCGCCGAAAAAATCTCGCCGGCGCCGGAGAAGGCGCCAGAACCCTACTGCTGCATCGCCGAAAAAACGGGGAAGAAGGAGGGGGCGGCCGGGTCTGGTTCGGGTTCGGGTCGAGCTTGGGCCGAACCGCCCCTGCCACGTGTCGGTCTAAGGTTTTAAATTAAAAAGAGATTGGGACTGTTTGGCTACAGGTGTAATAAATTGAGAAATTAAATTGGAACAGGAACAGGGATATCCTATCCCTGTTCTGGACTAAACCCTGCTTGGGTAACCGAATTGAGAATAAGGAAATTGGAAATTACAAATTGACCCTTAAATTTTTGGAAATTAAACCTTGACCCAGAACTTTCAGAATTTACAACCTGACCCCCCAACTGTTAATTATTATAATTTGACCCACCTGAATAAATATTAATAAAATATTAATTAAATTAATTAATTAATTAGTTAATTAAATTAATTTAATTATTTAAATATGCTAAAATAATCCGGAGTCCAAATGGGACAAGTCATTAGTGTATTTTGACTATCTCGACCATTCTGAGACCAATGGTGAGGTCCATTTTACGAGACGGGGTCCCAAAAAATAAAAGACCCGTAGTAACCTTTAAAATTACCAAAATGCCCTTGAATTGAAGTACAGTCAAACGAACTCCGAATTAAGTAAACAAATAGTGAAACTTTATTATCTCGAACATTCCGGACTCAACCGTGGGGTCCGATTTGTGAAAAGAGGTCATGAAATGTAAGGACCCGTGAAAAGTGCAAAATGACTGTTTTGCCCTTTTGAACCCAGATGTCCGAATTGAGTTCTACGAAAACTTAAACTTATTTTCTTCGACGTCCTAGAGTCAATGACAGAGTTTAAATTAGCAGAATAGAAACCTATGAATTAAAGACATAAAATTTGATGAATAACATAAATTCAAATGACAATAGACTGAGTTGTAATTTATGCTCTTAGGGACACTGACAGGACAGGAGAGGGCGATCTGACTTCCTGTATTTTCATTGACCAGTTCAGTTACGTATCGTGCACGATCTTCTAGGGTTGAGACCAACCCGTCAGGTATGGTGTTTTGCTAATGTTAGAAATGAAGTTAAGTTAGGAATGTTCTGTGAATGATTGGAATGACTTATGTGTTTATTTGGAATGTGTTTACTTGATGATTTGGAGTTGGTTGTTCACATGCTTAAATGTTACTTGTACTTTATGAAAATTTAGTGAATGATGAACGTGAATCATGACATGTGTTTAAGTTGATTATATGAGATATGCTTGTATGTGGAATCAGCTGGTGATTTATGTATTATTATCTCGAGCATGCTATATTGTGGAAACCATGTTTCATTGAGATTGCATTGGTATATTGGCATATGGTGAATCCTTTGAGAACATGGCGTGGGTTGAGCACGTGGTGCTATGGATTATGAGGGTGTAGATCTTGTGGTGAAAAACCCAAAATTGGCCATTGCATTGGTACTCCGTGCCATCGGGGAGTACCCGTAAACGAGACATGGGTGTGGCATAGAGTTGTGCATGGGTGCGTCATGCATACCACTCATATATTACTGCGATGCTTTGAATGACATTTAGATATAAGTGTACACTTTGCACATGCCACGCCTTAGCTTTATTTCTTGCATTAGCACTTCATCATACCAGCAGTTGAGTTGACCCATTCGTGGGCAACATTTTTCAGATGAGGATCCTCCAGCCACTTGAGACTCTGTGATACCCTAATAGGGTGAAGCACGTGGTATATTTTTGGTCCATGGGACTTATATTTTGTAATGTAAGGGCTTAAGCCCGAATGACCTATGAACAATGCAGTTGTGAGATATACTTATGTTATTTTATGTATTGATGGGAATGGATGCTTGTTTAGTGGATTTATTACATTTGTCCTTTTATTTATTTTATTTTCTGTCTCGTCAGTCGCGCCTCGGGTTTGTAGAAATTCGGGGCGTGACATAGCAAACCAAACTTCTTACTTGATGTACTCTTCAACTTTTCATATCACTGAATAACAATACTTCTCTTTCTTCTTCTTCTTCTTCTTCTTTCTCTCTCTCTCTCTCTCTCTCTCTCTCTCTCTCTCTCTCTCTTTTTTTAAATTTTTTTTTTTTTTGAGAATGATGCTCATTGACTTTGATGCTCACTCAATTGAACACTTTGCACTTGTATTGTCACGTCCTGAATTTCTGACCGAAACACGAGGCGCGACTGACGAACAGAAAGTAAATAAAATAAAAGATAATTAAATAGATTTACGAATTTACGACAAATTAAATAGAATTCTTTAATTTTCTAAAAATTTCGACAGAACCTCCTTTGTTTTCTAAGCCTTTTCTCACCTGATAGACATGATATATTTCACGACATTTCATAAATATAAACATATTACAACCCACCCTCACTCAGTGGCCACAATCTCATCAAATTTACATATACATCGCCTAATTATACAACTGAAGACGATTTAATAGATACATACATTCACTTCTGTCAACATACATATATATATCATTGGGCTTAAGCCCGTACATCACAAAACACGCCCCAAGGCCAAATATCCATCTACAGTCAAGTCTCCTCCACTCGGCTAAACTTCCTCAAGCCTCAGGTGTCGGGAATGTCATCTGAAATATGGTTCCCACGAATGGGTCAGCTCAACTGCTGGTATGATGAAGTGCTAATGCCAGAAATAAAGCTAAGGCGTGGCATGTGCAAAGTGTACATTTATTTCTAAATGACATTCAAGCATCGTAGTAATATATATGAATGGTATGCGTGACACACCCATGCACAACTCTATGCCACACCCATGTCTCATTTACGGGTACTCCCCGATGGGCACAGAGTACCAATGCAATGGCCAATTTTGGGTTTTTCACCACAGGATCTACACCCTCATAATGCAAAGCACCACGTGCTTACCCACGCCATGTTCTCAAAGGATCCATCATATACCAATATGCCAATGTAATGTTAATGAAACATGGATCTCAATAATATAGCATACTCGGACAATAACAAATAAATCATCAATCAGTTTCATATACATGCATATCTCATGTGTTCATATATCATATTTCATGTTCTTCACTTTACTAAACTTGCAAGTAACGCATAAACATGTGAACAATCAATTCCAATTTATCAAGTAAACGCATTACAAACAAACACATAAAGCATTTCAGTCATTCACAAATATTCCTAACTTAACTTCATTTCTAACATTAGCAAAACACCATACCTGATAGGGTTGATCACGACCCTACTAAGCTGTGTCCACTACGTAGTCCAATCAACTGATGAATGACTCAGTCCTCCTGCTGTAGCTGTTTAGAGAGTTTGAGGTAAATCTTTAGTCCACGATTCAGGAGTCGAAGAAAACACATCAGCAGGTTGATCGAGTCGGCCAAACATTTTAAATCCAGTTTCATCAGCTTCTTCAGCCTTGACCCCATACTCAAATTGGATAATCGAATTACTACATACATTCCTCACCGTGCCATCATACAGATAACAACATCGCGAAGGATGGCCATTAAGTTTTTGAATAAAGTTCCAAGCTCAGTCAACCCTCTAGATGAACGGACAATAACTTCTCTGCTTGAAATTGAGTGATCCATCTTCCAACTGTAACTTTTCCAACCAGGTTGCAATACCAGCAACTTCCTTATGTGAATCAGTCCCCTCAATCATCCATCCAATTCTAATCACAATCCGTCCTCTCCAAGCCACTGTTTCAACCCATGAACACCAGCCGCAGAATTTGATCAACAAATTCACTCCAAGTTTACATCAACAAGACCAGTATTTAAATTTCTTACTAAACTCAGTCCATCTTGAACAACAGGTGCTGCAGCACTCCTGTAGTACTCACATTCACTAACTATTTGAAATTGGAGCTCAAACCATCCAACACCAAGCATCACATGACCATCCTTGAATTCCCATTCATCATCACTGCATAAATGGAGTGACAACCCCTGCTAAACTAATCCTCACCTGAATGCACTAACAGAGTCTCCTCTCTTTGATCTCTCTCAAAACCAGTAGGTCCTGAACCTAACTCATTCGAATCGGCCAGCAGTTTGTAATCCAACAGCCAATGTAACCCACAAACCTTTACCACTTTCTTCTTGCCGCAACCGCCTCCCATCAACAAGCTGCTCTGTTGCTTTAAAATGTGCCCAACAGTCTGTCCCCATTTTTAAACACACAAATCTCCTAACGGACGTAGCTCCACAGCCACAGATACCATCCCTAGTCCTATTCAAACCAACCTCAACTACACAACATCCAAACCTGCTGCCCCCAACTGTAACTCTCCCAATTAATTTACAATACCAGCCGACCCCTTATGCGAACCAAACCCCTCAATCAGACAACGGCACAAGCTTCCAATCACCTGATGCCAACTACGGCTGAAGCCTATTCTGCTTCAGTTTCATCAAGTTCCTCAAGCCGCAAGCACTGGTCCCTCTTCATCCTTAACATAAATCAATTCCCAATATATATATATATATATATACATACCTCTCCTCCAACATGGATACAACCGAACCAGCAAATCCAACCCAACCGACTCTCAATCCGACGAACCAACGAACCAATTCAACACCCATGACAGCCATCGACAAAACCGCAACAACACACACACACAATCACAACACCAACACGCTGCTACCATTGAGCCAAAATCACCACAATCCGATCAAAAACAACTGCCACGGTTCAATTTCTCATGCTACTACCCAAGATATCCAGAACATCCCAACACCCTGGCGTAAACCAGATTCAGCCGAGAGAAAATCAACCCAAATCCAAGTCAACCGACCCTACCACTGCTCCTCAACTTCCTCTGTTCTCAACTGAAACGGTAGAAACAGGGAAACCCCACAAACCGTAACATCCACTCACACAACTCCAAGCCGTATCAGAATCCTCCCTGTTACACCGAAATCACCACATCAGATCTCTCTCTCACGCCTCAACATTTGCTTTTGATTTGATCTCTCCAACGCTCCCTCTGGTCTTCATCCATCTCTGCGCCACTATACACACCGACATATATGCATATTGCCGCAGCTCCGCTCGCCACGATTCAATCAGCGGCGTCCCTACTTCGTGAATCAACCGAACTAACAAAATTCCCTACACCGTTTACGGCAGCACCGTCATCGCACCCCTATCACAATTCCGATGATGAAACCCCCAAACCAACACACCGCAACCTCATCCAATCCGCAACACACAACCCCAATCGCAATCCAAAACCCATCGCAAATCCGTCGCCCCCTTGCCTCGATCTCCCTCGCGACCACCGTCGCTTCTTCCTCTTCCCTTCCTTCTTCTTTCTCTCTTTTCTTCTCCCTTTCCTTCTCCCCTGTTCTGCCGTTCTCCCTCACCCGAGACCTGCACCGTCCCCTTTTTTTCTTTCTTTCCTTTGCTTTTTTTTTTTTTTTTCTTTTATTCATTTTCCACCACACACCCATATATATATATATTATACCATACTTTACATTTTATTCATATACACTATTATACATATTTTTATTTTATTTTATTTTATTTTTCATCTATCAATTACAAATGTCGATAAAGTTGGCATAAAGCCGGCTCAATATCAGTATTATTTGTTTTACCGTCTCTGGGTGTCCGTTCGCGTCTTACATCATATTTTATTTATTTATTTTTTTTTTCAAAATCTAAATTAATTAGGAATTAAGGACATTCACATAGCATTCTAAAAAAAAAAAAAAAATTTATTCCAAATTTTCGAATCTTTACATCCTTCCCTCCTTAAAGAAATTTCGTCCCGAAATTTAAAATCATGCATCTCCTTGATAAAATAATAAAAGATCAATTCAAAATGCATTGTAACACGGAGACGTGCAGCCTTACCTATGGATCACTCACCTCTCCCTCAACCAGGCAATGTGGGACGTAACTTTAATCCTTCTTTCACTCCCCCAGCAAGGCTCCGCCTCTTGGAGAGAGTAGTCCCTCGGAACGGCACCACACTCCTGTTGTTAGGGTCTGGCCCTGATCCATCTGTAACGGCTCACTCCTCATGGCACAACACATAATGAAATCCTCAACATGTTGGTTCATCAATGCTAATTTTTCAAATCCATTCATGCCTCACGGCCTACTTCAATAACTCAACATAATAACACACATAAAGGAGAGCTCTCACTGTTCACAAGGACACCTCAAAGTCTCTCACACACTTGCTAACCATCTTCCAATCTCAAATCAAGTCATGAAATCATCTAATAATTCACCACAATGGCATCAATACATTGCCCGTATCTCAATGTAACCTAATAACCCAGTATCTTCCAAGTACATAGTCACCCACAAGACATCAACAACAAAATCTTAACGTGAAGCCATCACCCACCTTAGTCTATATACTACTGATGCTAATTGTCATGTATTAATAAAGATTAGTTCATGTATTCCAAACGTGGAATCTAACCAGTACATCAAGGTTCAAGAGGATGAAACATTAAAGAAGGTAACAAGAGTGCCTCAATTTTTCCTTAAGGTTATTCCAACTCATCATCGTTACAGTCAATACATTAAATAAAGTCTCATATCAATTTAGATTCTCAGTGAAACTCTTCACCAACTTCAGTTATGGATATACATCAATCCTTACACCTATGCATCAAAACACACTTACACATAAACGCATTTAGACATTCTCTTAGGTATGTTTTTAATGACAGTCAATTTGCATACAAAATCAGGGTTGCACTACTATAACAGGCATTAAACTAGCATGCATATATATAGAATCGACAATTAACATTCAATAGTTAACACGTAACCTACCACATTAGCATTCGAGTATTAAAATTCATTCTAGCATATATATACACATCAATAAGCACACAACTTGCTATACAGGTGACCAGGTATACATCCATCCCCATGGATATCCAGGCTCATAGCCTATCTCACAGATAACGAGTTCAAACTCTACCTTTTAATTTCACTTAGCCTACCACGTAGATATAAGCATCCAGTCTCAGCTCCTCACTGAACAAGCATACCACACGGCATACACATTTCACATCCTAAAACAACAGTACTTACCCAATCACGTAATCCCAACCAGTCCGATTAAGTCGAGGTCTAACCTCTCCCATCTCATAACGAAGTCCACCCCAGAAGGATCCACGGACACCCCGTGAAATAAAGAAAACATCTCCCTCAGGAATACACACTGTCACTCTCCTCCTGTAGTAGTCTATACTCGCCCAAAAATGTAAATAACCGATCTATCCTCAATGTAATACCAAAATTAGACACGTCAGGTAGAATAAAGTCAAAAGAAGGGATGTAACCAGCTATCTCTACCGAGCAACATCTACAGATCCTTATCAGTATCCCACCATCTCAACTGGTGAACCCTACGATGGTGGAACAACGCGATCATCGCAAGCCCCTGAATAAAGTAAAATCTCCCAAGTGCAATATTCATTATCCAGATCCAGACAACATAAATATTTATAACTTAATCCAAACCAATCAGATTCATTCACAACCTTTACCCCCGTATTTCTAAATGACAAGTGAGAACCACCACTCATTTATAAGGCGTATAACAATCCAAGCTGTTAAGTCTTAGTGTCTTAACCATACTATTTTCACCATAATGACATTCACACAACTGCATCTCAGACACAAGATTTATGTTCAAGAAATTCATATCACCCGACCCTTAACTCGATATACAATTTCCTCTAAAACAACAATCAATGCTTACCCCTTATTCAATCATGATTCTAAAATCAACCTTATAAACTAAGTTAAAACTAAGTTCATAACTGACCCCTCAGCTTGGTCCAATTCATACAACTCATTATTCTTCACAAAGCCTACATTCATAAGTTCATTAAATCAACTCACTATTCTCATCACATCTCTTATCGATCATCTCATAAAACTAGGTAAGGCAATAGCATTTTTTTTTTCATTAGGTTACTTTCACAGTCTACCGCAATATAATTGACTCCAACTCAATGAAGGAATCATTATTACCCCTAACTCTCAGACTCACCTTCGCATTCCAATTCAATATTCATCCCAACACGAAATCAAAACACGATTACATCGTAATCCGAGTTTATCCACAATAACATTCTTTTCAAACCATTTGTCTTTATACAACTCTCCTTAGACAAAAGATCATCAATTATTGCCTGAGAATCTAACACATCTTATGGACATACTCGTTTAATCGACACTTATATAACTTAAGTCAATCATCCCCACCCATTGGTTACACGCAAACAATCGACACTGGGTTCTCACATAGCCTTTCGTAAGGACAAAATTCATCTAAACAACGCAATATTCACATCCTCAAGTCATGTTAGTGTTCAACTAACCTACCAATACTCAACTCTAAGCAAATGCCATCCAAAGATAATACATCTCTCCACCAACGAGTTTAACACAAGAACACCTTTCAAAAAATTTTTTTTTTTTTTTTTTTTTGATACAACACTCTGAGTATCTACTGTCCAGTCCATACACAAGAATCCTCATAAGTTTAAATTTTTTATTTTAGCATTTTAACGTCTTATATGTCTTTTTATTTATGGTTCTCTACTTCATTGGCATGTGTTTAATTAAGGCTTTTATAATTCTTCCATTATTTCTAACTTATATAACTAAGTGATAACCCTTCATGGATCACAACTCCTTTTGTTACTGGCTAATGGGGCGCCATCCATCAACTGTAACGCAAGACTTGAGACCAATCCAGTCTGTATAAATATCATAGTCATAGTATTATAATTCATGAATGTCGGGTACTATCCTAGCATACATATACATATATATAACAACGCAACCAACCAAATAGATAACTAGGTCTACGGCCTATCTCATAAATAACGAGGCATACGACCTACCGTATAGATAACTAAGTGTACAACCTATATCTCAAATAACTAGGCATACGGTCTACCCCATAAAATATACGGTCCACCACATAAACATGAGTTTCTAACCTTAGTCAACCATTATATCAAACCATCGCGTACTCTCAGTCAATCGGGAAATCCAGTACATTGCATATCAATGTAACACGTGCACATAAAACCTACCACTCAAACTAACCCAAATAACTTAAGGTCTGAACTTCTCCCCATGTTCAAAACATTAGATCACCCATCATGTTATCAGACACGGTCATACCAATATACATATCGTCCATATCATACACCACACTGCATCAATCACGTAATCACACATCATAGTATATCATCAGCTAACACCTAATCGTAACAAGTCATGCACCCAATAAAATAACCACATAACACCTAAATCCTACCACATACCACCGACGGCTTACACTAAGTCAATGTTCTCCTCAAAGGTTCCATGGTGTTCAGCAACACCTATCATCGTCAAGTATTCTCAAATTTGAACTCTAATACTTAACTGCCAAAGTCCACACATTATACAAGGTTTATACAAACTCCCAACCATACGTCATAATCCCATTGTATTCAACAACACCCCACAGTCTCTAGGTATTCGAACCTATGCTCTGATACCACGTTGTCACGTCCCGAATTTCTGACCGAAACCCGAGGCGCGACTGTCGAACAAAAAGTAAATAAAATAAAAGATAATTAAATAGATTTACGAATTTATGACAAATTAAATAGAATTCTTTAATTTTCTAAAAATTTCGGCAGAACCTCCTTTGTTTTCTAAGCCTTTTCTCACCTGATAGACATGATATATTTCACGACATTTCATAAATATAAACATATTACAACCCACCCTCACTCAGTGGCCACAATCTCATCAAATTTACATATACATCGCCTAATTATACAACTGAAGACGATTTAATAGATACATACATTCACTTCTGTCAACATACATATATATATCATTGGGCTTAAGCCCGTACATCACAAAACACGCCCCAAGGCCAAATATCCATCTACAGTCAAGTCTCCTCCACTCGGCTAAACTTCCTCAAGCCTCAGGTGTCGGGAATGTCATCTGAAATATGGTTCCCACGAATGGGTCAGCTCAACTGCTGGTATGATGAAGTGCTAATGCCAGAAATAAAGCTAAGGCGTGGCATGTGCAAAGTGTACATTTATTTCTAAATGACATTCAAGCATCGTAGTAATATATATGAATGGTATGCGTGACACACCCATGCACAACTCTATGCCACACCCATGTCTCATTTACGGGTACTCCCCGATGGGCACAGAGTACCAATGCAATGGCCAATTTTGGGTTTTTCACCACAGGATCTACACCCTCATAATGCAAAGCACCACGTGTTTACCCACGCCATGTTCTCAAAGGATCCATCATATACCAATATGCCAATGTAATGTTAATGAAACATGGATCTCAATAATATAGCATACTCGGACAATAACAAATAAATCATCAATCAGTTTCATATACATGCATATCTCATGTGTTCATATATCATATTTCATGTTCTTCACTTTACTAAACTTGCAAGTAACGCATAAACATGTGAACAATCAATTCCAATTTATCAAGTAAACGCATTACAAACAAACACATAAAGCATTCCAGTTATTCACAAATATTCCTAACTTAACTTCATTTCTAACATTAGCAAAACACCATACCTGATAGGGTTGATCACGACCCTACTAAGCTGTGTCCACTACGTAGTCCAATCAACTGATGAATGACTCAGTCCTCCTGCTGTAGCTGTTTAGAGAGTTTGAGGTAAATCTTTAGTCCACGATTCAGGAGTCGAAGAAAACACATCAGCAGGTTGATCGAGTCGGCCAAACATTTTAAATCCAGTTTCATCAGCTTCTTCAGCCTTGACCCCATACTCAAATTGGATAATCGAATTACTACATACATTCCTCACCGTGCCATCATATAGATAACAACATCGCGAAGGATGGCCATTAAGTTTTTGAATAAAGTTCCAGGCTCAGTCAACCCTCTAGATGAACGGACAATAACTTCTCTGCTTGAAATTGAGTGAGCCATCTTCCAACTGTAACTTTTCCAACCAGGTTGCAATACCAGCAACTTCCTTATGTGAATCAGTCCCCTCAATCATCCATCCAATTCTAATCACAATCCGTCCTCTCCAAGCCACTGTTTCAACCCATGAACACCAGCCGCAGAATCTGATCAACAAATTCACTCCAAATTTACATCAACAAGACCAGTATTTAAATTTCTTACTAAACTCAGTCCATCTTGAACAACAGGTGCTGCAGCACTCCTGTAGTACTCACATTCACTAACTATTTGAAATTGGAGCTCAAACTATCCAACACCAAGCATCACATGACCATCCTTGAATTCCCATTCATCATCATTGCATAAATGGAGTGACAACCCCTGCTAAACTGACCCTCACCTGAATGCACTAACAGAGTCTCCTCTCTTTGATCTCTCTCAAAACTAGTAGGTCCTGAACCTAACTCATTCGAATCGGCCAGCAGTTTGTAATCCAACAGCCAACGCAACCCACAAACCTCTACCACTTTCTTCTTGCCGCAACCGCCTCCCATCAACAAGCTGCTCTGTTGCTTTAAAATGTGCCCAACAGTCTGTCCCCATTTTTAAACACACAAATCTCCTAACGGACGTAGCTCCACAGCCACAGATACCATCCCTAGTCCTATTCAAACCAACCTCAACTACACAACATCCAAACCTGCTACCCCCAACTGTAACTCTCCCAATTAATTTACAATACCAGTCGACCCCTTATGCGAACCAAACCCCTCAATCAGACAACGGCACAAGCTTCCAATCACCTGATGCCAACTACGGCTGAAGCCTATTCTGCTTCAGTTTCATCAAGTTCCTCAAGCCGCAAGCACTGGTCCCTCTTCATCCTTAACATAAATCAATTCCCAATATATATATATATATATATATACATACCTCTCCTCCAACATGGATACAACCGAACCAGCAAATCCAACCCAACCGACTCTCAATCCGACGAACCAACGAACCAATTCGACACCCATGACAGCCATCGACAAAACCGCAACAACACACACACACAATCACAACACCAACATGCTGCTACCATTGAGCTAAAATCACCACAATCCGAACAAAAACAACTGCCACGGTTCAATTTCTCATGCTACTACCCAAGATATCCAGAACATCCCAACACCCTGGCGTAAACCAGATTCAGCCGAGAGAAAATCAACCCAAATCCAAGTCAACCGACCCTACCACTGCTCCTCAACTTCCTCTGTTCTCAACTGACATGGTAGAAACAGGGAAACCCCACAAACCGTAACATCCACTCACACAACTCCAAGCCGTATCAGAATCCTCCCTGTTACACCGAAATCACCACATCAGACCTCTCTCTCACGCCTCAACATTTGCTTTTGATTTGATCTCTCCAACGCTCCCTCTAGTCTCCATCCATCTCTATGCCACTATACACACCGACATATACGCATATTGCCGCAGCTCCGCTTGCCACGATTCAATCAGCGGCGTCCCTGCTTCGTGAATCAACCGAACCAACAAAATTCCCTACACCGTTTGCGGTAGCACCGTCATCGCACCCGTATCACAATTTCGATGATGAAACCCCCAAACCAACACACCGCAACCTCATCCAATCCGCAACACACAACCCAATCGCAATCCAAAACCCATCGCAAATCTGTCGCCCCCTTGCCTCGATCTCCCTCGCGACCACCGTCACTTCTTCTTCTTCCCTTCCTTCTTCTTTCTCTCTTTTCTTCTCCCTTTCCTTCTCCCCTGTTCTGCCGTTCTCCCTCACCCGAGACCTGCACCGTCCCCTTTTCTTCTTTCTTTCCTTTGCTTTTTTTTTTCTTTTATTCATTTTCCACCACACACCCACATATATATATATATATAATATACCATACTTTACATTTTATTCATATACACTATTATACATATTTTTCTTTTATTTTATTTTATTTTTCATCTATCAATTACGAATGTCGATAAAGTTGGCATAACGCCGGCTCAATATCAGTATTATTTGTTTTACCGTCTCTGGGTGTCCATTCGCGTCTTACGTCATATTTTATTTATTTATTTATTTATTTATTTTCAAAATCTAAATTAATTAGGAATTAAGGACATTTACATAGCATTCTAAAAAAAAAAAAAAATTTATTCCAAATTTTCGAATCTTTACATGTATTCAAGGATCAAAATGTCGTGTCGTTTCGTATGTTTCGACCGAAAAGTTTCGGTTTCGCCGGAGACCAAAACGAAACCGTGTAGGAATCACGATATTCCAGTGTTTCGATCGAAACACTCTGGTTTCGGTTTGTTTCGCACGAAACGACCTCGTTTCGAACGAAACGACGACCTGATTCGAAACCATATGCACGAATTCAGGGTTTCTCTGCGCAAAGCCAGATTCCTCGGCGCAAAGGTAGAAAAAAGCGAGAAAAAGCAGAAGACAACGAAGAACATGTGCGCAAAGCTACGGAAAAACAGGAAAAAGCAGGAACAAAAAAAGATTCTTTTGAAAAGTGAAAGAAAAGAGGAGAAAAACGAGCTAACCTGATTGTTGCTCGTCACTGCGACTTTGGACTCACGCGAACCAGCCACAACCGACTATTTTTCTTCCTCTTCCTCAGTTCTTCTTCTTCTTTTTCACTCTTCTTTGGTTCAAAATCTTCAGATCTGCGTATCGTGACTCACGGGTGACGGATCGAAGCCCCTTTGGCCTTCTCTCTGTCGTCGATTCAGCATCCGACATTTCGAAGTCACTGGAACTGAAGCCGCGACTGCATCGCCGACTCTCGTCTCCGGTCTCCCTCTCCCCGACGCGACTGACCCAGGCGCAGGTTTGTTTCTAAATTCTAATCTTATCTTCTTTTGTTTCTTAGTTTAAGACTTTTAAGTCTTTTATATATATATTATGTATTAAGTGTATATATTATATATATTAAAGTCTTAAAAGACTTTAAGACTTCTGTTGTTTCTCAGTTTATATATTATACATAATATATATATATATATCTCAGTTTATATATTATACATAATATATATATATATATATATATTATGTATTAAGTGTATATTAAATTTATTAATTAAAAAATATATATAATAATATAATATATATTGTATTAATTATTAAGTATATATTAATTATATTAATAATATATATATAATAGTCTAATATATAATACATATATTATGTATTAATTATATATGAGATTAATATATAATAGTTAATTAAAATGATTAATATTGTTATTATGCTTTTATATTTAATATTATATTTTTATACCTAATATTATTAAATTAATTAATTATTATAATATATTAAAGATATATAATTAATTAATTAATTTGATATAAGATATGTGTATATATATATATATATATATATATATATATTAGTAATAGACTAGTTAATATAATATATCATATATGCTTAGTTATTTAAATTTTTAATAATTAATATTAATTTAAATTAATAAAATAAAAATTTAGTATGTATCATATTATGTATTACAATTTTATTTATTACATACATGCTTAGTTATTTACATACAAATAATACATTAAATTATATTATTTATTATTAATTGAAAAAAATATTATTTTTTTAATATTAGTATTAAAAATACATGTTATTTGTTACTATTTATTTTCTTAAAAAATATAGTTTATTTATTTATTTTAATTATCTAATTTAATAATTAGAAATAAAAATTTATATGTTTATTTGTTACTATTATATTATTTTTAGATAGTACTGTTATCTATTAATATTTTTTAATCATAAAATTATTAATTTTTTTTATTGTAGATATGTCATCAAAAGGTAAAAATGTGGATTTAGGACCACCAGAAAAGAAAAGAAAACGTGATATTGGATGGAATTATGGAGAGCAAATTGGAGATAATCGACAACATGTGCAATGTAATTTTTGTCATAAAATTATGAAGGGTGGCGGTGTATCACGTTTAAAACAACACTTGGCAGGAGGGTTTTCAAATGTTGAAAAATGTGATAAGTTTCCTGCAGAGGTTGCTAAAGCAATGAGAGAATATTTGTATCGTAATAAGAAGGAAAATGAAGAGGTGACAGCACAAAGAGCCCAATTGAGAGAGAATTTAATTGGTGCATCAAGAAAGAAATATGGAATTGAAATGATACATTCAGATGATTCAGATAATTCAGATGATGAGTTAACCATACAGGAAAGAGATGAAATTGAGTATGCAAAACAACAATCTATCCGTGATATACACATGTCTGAACAAGGATTTAGAGATAGAAGTTATGGACCTAGACCTGGACCATCTACTCATAGTCATAAGGGCGGTGGATTTAAAAACTTGATGCATTCTCGTAGTGTCAAGGATGCATGGGATAAGTTGTCTACGAAATCAGAAAAGAAGAAAAAGAAAGATCTCAGGATTGAAGAGATCGATCCAGCATTTTATCGAAATAGGGAAGTAAAGCAAGCAAGGTTGCATCATTTGTGGAATCCCAAAAAATGGGCAAAATCAGCAAAACATGCAATTGCGAAATACTTCATCTATGAGAATATTCCACCAAGCAAAGCTCAAGGTCATTTTTATCAAATGATGATTGATGAAATTGCTTTAGCTGGAGTGGGTTTGAAGGGGCCAACGCCTTGTGAGATTGGAGGACCATTGTTGGATGATGAAATAGAAGAACTCCGGGAATACATTGAGAAATTTAAGAACAAGTTTGAAACTTATGGAGTTACAATCATGTGCGATGGATGGACTTCAATCACTAGGCAATCCATCATCAACTTCTTGGTATACTGTGATGGAAATATAGTTTTTCACAGGTCCATTAATACTTCCAGTCATGATAAGGATGCAAATTATATTTTTCAATTAATGGATCAAGTAGTTGAAGAAATTGGAGAAAGATATGTGGTTCAAATGATTACAGATAATCATGCTGCATATAAGAAAGCTGGTGAATTATTGATGGAGAAGAGGCCACACTTATATTGGACCCCTTGTGCTGCCCATTCACTTGATCTAATTTTACATGATTTTTCTCAAATTGAAGCTGTGCATAATATTTTAGATGAAGCAAAGAGGGTGACAAATTTCATTTACAATCATAATAGAATATTGGATATAATGAGAAATTATTGCACGGGAGAATTAATTCGGCCTGGGCAAACCCGATTTGCTACAAATTACATTGCACTGCAAAGCATTTTGGATCATAAAAGTGGCTTGCAAAGAATGTTTACTTCAGAAGATTGGTCACAGAGTGGAGCTAGTAGAGATCCAGCTGGAAAGAAAGTACATGCTACCATTCTTAATCCTAAATTTTGGGAGAGAGCCAAAAAGATTGTGGCTATCCATGCACCTATCGCAAAAGTTTTAAGGATGGTTGATGGGAAAAAAAAAGCTACAATGCCATATGTTTATGAAGCAATGAAGCGAGCAAAACAAGCTGTTAAAGAGATTGCTCCTAAATCTTGTAAAAAATATCTTGACATCGTGGATGCTAGATGGAAAAAACAAATCATTCAACATATTCATATGGCAGGTTCGGATTGTATTTATAAACAATACTATTTAATTATATTATTTATTATATATAAAGATTGTGCATAATTATTTATTGATGTATAATACTTGTGATATGAATTTTGAATTGATGTAGTTTACTATTTGAATCCCGCGTACCATTACGAGGCAGATGTAAGAGTAAAAGATAGTTTACTCGGATCACTCAGGGTCGTAATCTCACAGTTAGAAACAAATCCTAATCGAGCTTCACAAGCACTTGCAGAGGTAAAAATTAAATCTTTTAGCTAGTATTTAGTCGTTGAAATTTATAAAAAAAAATTATTATCATATTAATGATTTAAATTTATATAGGTAAAAATATTTCGTGAGGCTATGTATGGATTTGCTGAGCAAGCTGCAATTAGAGGAAGAACTAGAACCGATCCAGGTAAATTAACATATTATTTTTTTCAAAATACTTTTCTTTTTTACTGAAAATATTTTTTCATTGTGTACAGCTGAATGGTGGTTTTTATATGGCACTGATGCTCCTAACCTTAGAAAGATTGCCATGAGAATTTTATCACAAACAGCCTCATCTAGTGGTTGTGAGAGGAATTGGAGTACCTTTGCTCTCATTCATACTAAAGTGCGTAATCGACTCAATTATCAAAAATTAGAAAGACTTGTGTTTGCACAGTATAACATGAGGTTGAAGTTGAAGCATTTTATAAAGGAAGAGAGAGGGGTGGATTTCAAACCAATAGACTTAGCCACAGTATTTGCGGAAGATGAAGAAGGTGTAGGAATTTCAGAATGGTTGGATGATCCCGGAGATGCACTTTTAGATGAGCTTGATGATGATGGCCAACCAAACAGGCCAAACACTTTCTTGGCCACATGGGCAAATCATTATTCAGATGATGATATGGGCAGACCAAGTCAAAGTCAAAGTTCTATGTTTCCACATAATTCAAGGGCAGAATCAAGTAGAGGGAGGCAAGCCACTGTCACTCTCAGCAGTGATGATGATGATGATGATGACGACGATGACGATGATGCTGACGACGATGATGGTGATGATGGTGGTAATAATAATAATGGAGAAGATAGTGATGATGATGATGATGATGATGATGGAACTGGTGGTGGGAATTTTGGTGGTTCTGAAATAGAAAATTGGGAAAGGCAAAGTCCAAGTGGGGTTGTTTTCACTGAAGAGCAAGGTTTTACTCATGCCACACAAGATGAGGATCATGGCTCTCGACGTATGCTTCAATATCAACGACGTGGTTGGCAAGGTCAACCACGTAACCGAGCACAAAATCGTAACACTCCACATGGTGTAGATGCAATAATGCGTGGAATGGATTTGATTAATAGTGGCTTGTCTAGCATGAGCATGAGTGAGAGTGAACATGATCGTCGAGGAGGCTTTTCATCTTCATATGGCTATGGATCTAGATATGATCAGCCATATGGATATGATCCAAGAGGGCATAATTTGCATGCACATGGTTATGGTTCCTCTACTTATGGGTATGGATCTGGTTATGACTCTCAAGCATCATCCTCACATGGATATGGGCCTGCACCTGCACCTGCACAAAGAGAAGGTTGGATACCTACACCAACTAGTCAACAATTGGGATGCAGTGTTACAGAATATGAAAGATTTCGAGCAGAATATGAGGCATGGTACCGTAATTATATGAATTGGGCTGATTATTGTCGTCATATTCATAACACACATAATATTCCTTTTGATGAATATCCGGAGCTTGGACCAACCTATGCACCAGCTCGCCACTCTACAGCTGATTGGATGTGATTTTAATGGGATTTGAGGTAATTTTATAATGAAAACTTATGTATTTTTTAATGAATAATTTCATTTCTAATATGTAATATTTACTATTCCTCGTGCTTATGTGATTACTTGTTAATTATTTTGTTAATAGTTATTTATATATCTCTATATATAATAATGATAATTATTTGATTTTTTTATAAACATGAAATATCATTACAAGAGTTGTTCATTTATCCATGAAAGATCACAAATGAACTCTACAAAAAAAAAAAAAAAAAAAAACCATTTATGAAATGATCTTGTACAATCCAAAAGCATGAAAAATATAAAAAAAAATTGCTTCATTCGTCTCAATTTGTGAATCTATGTCCCTTCAAAGATCTTCTTATGCCATTATTGTCATCTACATGACAAAAAAGTCAAGAAATATTATATTTCAACCTGTACAATGAAAAAACAAGTAGTTAGTCTTTAGTTTTTCAATTTAAATTAGTGTCATTTATCATGAATATGATGTATATGCCTTAAACATGCACAAATATTCAATAAATAGGCTTATTTGTATAAATAAATAAATTTTAAGTTATGTTTCCACATGTTTCCACATGTTTCCAATTTTTTCTCCGTTTCCATTATGTTTCCGAAACGTTTCCGAAACGTTTCCGTTTCCGGACAGACCGAAACTATACATCGAAACGATATTTCGATCCTTGCATGTATTCTTTCTTTTTTTTTTTCTTCATTCTTTCAATTCAACACAAAAGGAAAGAAATGCAAATTTCACACATAGTACACACTTGGAAGCAAAAAGGTAGGAAAATCAGGGTATAAGCTATGCTCCAATGTGGAGAGGTATGAATGATGTGGGCATAAGAAAAAAAAAAATTATACGTGTTTGTTGGCTCAAAATTTGCTACTAAGGGTCTATGATGAGAAAGGTTAGCTTGAAATGCTCAAACGTTAACCAAAGTTGACTTTCGTCATATCTTAAGTATATTTGCCGTCATACCACCAACCATGTAATAATATTTTCAAAAGAAGTGCCTAATTCAACAGATCAATGAATGCTTATCACAATTTTATGCATTTGTAGGCTCTTAATTCTCTCCAAAACTCACATGAATACTTAAGAAAAAGAGTTTTCTAGCTACATGTGTCAAACCACCATCTTACTACAAAGTTTGGATAAGTGCATTAAAAGTTCTGTGAATGCCTTAGCAAAATGATTATGGTGGATTCGGTGAATTCACGAAAATGGCTATGAATGAGAATGAGTACTCATGTGAAAAATATGCACGTGTGATGCAAATTTTTTTAAAAAAATTGACACATGAAAATATGCCACAACATTTTAAATGTTGAATTTGCAACCACCACCACCCCAACTTAAATGAAACATTGTCCTTAATGTTTAACAATCAAAATTGAATGGAGGGTACTGAAAAGGGTAGAATACACTTGATGTGGGACGTGGGTAGCTCGCTAAGCACCAAAGATGGCAATCTGAACTGAAAAAATGAAATTAACATGCAAATAAAAACAAAGAAAACAACAGCAAACAAAAAGAGAAAAAAATAAAATAAAACAAAAATAAAATAAAACAAATAAAAATAAATAAATAACATACCTGCATGGCGTGATCAAGGTTGATAGACCGGGTCTATAAGTGGAATGTCTTCCACTTCCGAAACTTGCGTATCAATTAAAACTTTAAGGCGCTGACCATTTTCTTTAAAAATCCGACCATCCTTAGAATCCTCTATTTCGACTACCCCATTTTCAAAAACATTCTTCACTATAAAGGAATCTGTCCACCTAGACCTGAGTTTTCCTAGGTGCTTATGGAGTCTAGAATTATAGAAGAACACTCGATCATTAGGCTTAAACGTTTTTCTCAAAATATTTTTATCATAAAACGCTTTCATTTTAGCATTATAGATTTTAAAGTTCTCATAAGCATCATTTCTCAATTCCTCTAACTCGGCCAATTGTAATTTTCTTAGCTTTCCTGCTTCTCCTATGTCAAAATAGAAATGCTTGATGGCCCAATAGGCTCGATGCTCGAGCTCCACAAGTAAGTGGCAAGCCTTTCCAAAAACAAGCCTATAAGGTGACATGCCTAAGGGAGTTTTGAAAGTTGTACAGTAAGCCCAAAGTGCATCAACTAGTTTCAAAGACCAATCTTTATGATCCAGGTTGAACGTTTTTTCTAAAATTTGCTTAATTTCTCTATTTGCAAGTTCTACCTGTACACTGGTTTAGGGTGATAGGCAGTAGAGATTTTATGTACCACCCCATGCTTTTTCATCAAAGCCTTAAAATAACGGTTGCAAAAATGTGTGCCTCGGTCACTGATGATAGCACGTGGTGTACCAAACCGAGACAACACATTCTCTTTGAGAAATTTAATCACCGTCTTATTATCATTATTCCTGCAAGCTGTTGCCTCTACCTATTTTAATACATAATCTACTGCCATAATAATATATAGATATCCAAAGGAAAGGGGAAATGGTCCTATGAAATCAATGCCCCAACAATCAAAAATTTTAATCACTAAAATTGGGTTTAAGGGCATCATATTAAGATGTGACATAACTTCTAACTTTTGACATTGTTCACATGAGCGACAATACATGTTAGCATCCTTAAACAAGGTAGGCCAATAAAAACCACACTACAGAATTTTTGTAGTGGTTTTCTTCATTGAAAAGTGGCCCCCACAAGCTTGGGAGTGACAAAATTCTAAGACACTAGTAATCTCTTCATTAAGGACGCAACGCCTTAAAATTTGGTCAGGGCAGTATTTGAAAAGAAAGGGTCATCCCAATAGAAATTACGTACCTCAGTCATGAACTTCCTCTTATCTTGAGCGCTCCAATCCACCGGTATCTCACCTGCAACCAAATAATTCACAGTATGAGCAAACCATGGTAGAGAAGTAATAGAAAGTAAATACTCATCAGAAAAATCATCCCTGATTGGTAGGTGGTCAGAGGTGTCTTCAAATGTGAGCCTCGAGAGATGGTCAGCCACTTCGTTCTCCACTCTTTTCTTGTCTTTGATGGCGATGTCAAATTCCTTAACAGGGCTCTTTGTCACCTCTGGTTCCTTGGACAGCTCGGTATTACTACCAATTTGATCCTTTTCCACATCCCTCGATTTGTCCATTGTTGGGATAATAACTTACCACTTCGAGTCACAATGGCGCTCACCTCCTTCAAATTCTCTTGCGTTATGTGATGACAATGGGGTGTGGACTGAGCTTGGGAAGGGAATTTGCCTCGCTCATTCACACTCAAAGAGCTCATCAATTTGGACACTTGGCTCTTTATCTCCTTGCTTTCTTCCACAACTTGCGTAATCAAATATTCAAACTTTTGGTTAGTCTTACCCTGTGCTTCAATAAAAACATGCAGAGTGTCTTCTAAAGAATTCCTAGAAGATGAAGATGCATGATATGGTGCATGATATGATGCAGGGTATGATCTAGGGGGTTGTGCAAATGGTGGTGCAGGTGGCTGGTTTTCAAACTTCCAGCTAAAATTGGGGTGATTGCGCCACCTCGGATTGTAAGTCTCAGATAAGGGTGTGAAAGGCTTCTTGTACATTCTTAAAGTATTACATTGGTCCTCATACATCCCTCTCATCTCAGCAAATGTAGGACACTCTTGGGCCAAGGTGATCTATCCCGCCACACACCGAACATGGTCTAAAAGACTCTGCATGATTAGTCAAGTGTGTTGGCTTTAAGTCCCTAGTCTTTAACACCTCTAACTCTCTAGTGAGTATTTCCACCTTAGCCTTTAAGTTATCCTCCTCCCTAAGATGGTAAATTCCACCACTATTTTGGTTCCTTGTAGGTCGTGACCTATTTGTGCTCTCAAGAGCACTAGGTCCTATCCAAGTGTGAGCTTTTTCAGCAAGCTCATTAAGGTACTCTATGGCCTCATCAGGATCTTTCTGCAAAAACTCACCATTACACATTATCTCTACAAATTGGCACTCTCTAGGTGTAAGTCCCTCATAGAAGTACTCACTAAATGCCAACTCTCATACCCATGATGAGGGCACATCTAATCGACCGTGGTCTCAGTGAGTATAGCCAACTCTTAGCTCGATCCTTCAAAGAGAAATGAAAGAACTTAAGTCTCGCAATGTCATTTGTTGTATTTTGATTATGAAAAGTTGCAACTACCTCCTTAAACTCTCTAATATGCACATATGGATTTTCATTTTTCAAACCATGAAATGTAGGGAGTAATTGTATCACCCCCATTTTAACATCAATTTGACGAGTATTGGGTGGAAACATGATGCATGATAGTGTGGCTGTGCGTGTAGGGTGGAGGTAATCCTGAAGAGTCCTAGTGGGTTGATTCTTGTGTTCACTCATATTTTCAGAATTTGAAAAATTATCAAACAAAAAATTAGAAAAAATAGAAAAATTAGACTCTAAATCTGACTCTAACACAGGCCTACAAGCAAATCAACCTAATGCGTTCCTATACCTATTATGCATGCAAGATAACAATAAAATAAAAAAATAAAAAAAATAAAAAATAAGAAAATAAGAAAAGAAAAAAATAAAATAAAACAATAATGCAGCAAGTAAAAAGAAGGGAACGAAATTACTGCCTTTACAAACTGCTGAAAAGAAAAACTATCTACTGATTCTTCTACCGTCTCTCAGGCAACGGCGCCAAAATTTGATTACGTCCAAAGAATAACGCGATAGTTGTAGTGCAGCTTTGGTGTGTTCGATTTCACAGGGAGACAAATTAAAAGAATAACAGAAAAAAAATTTCGAAACTAAAGAAAATATTAAATGATTAACGAGAAAATAAAAATATAAAAAGTGATTCAAAAAGCAAATTAAAATTAAACCAAGTGATTAACGAAAGAAAATACTCAAATTAACGAACAATAGAGTGTCGGGGATCCCTTGCACATATCTGGTATTTTAATTATTTTTAATTCACTGATAACTCAATTGAGAATTTAATTCCAAAAATCCCAATCGGAAGATATAGAATTATAAACCAAAATTAAATCAAATGTAACCTTTTGAAAAAATCATTCATCACTTTTAAATCACGCAAATTGTTATTCACATTGAAAGAATCCAACGACGACAATATACCCAGGGAGCAATATTGTAGCAAAGAATTAAATCAATATAAATAATCAATTGATCCAAACATAATCAAAGAACTAATCCATTCAATAGAAAAAGCCTGACTGAATCTATAAACGGAATAAACTCTTTAATTATTCGGAGAAGAAAATAGCAACAATAAATTAAGAATGATAAAACTAAAGAATTTTAATAAATAAAAATCCAGTACATGAATCAAAAAAAAAAAAAAATACCATTTAATGTGCAAGTTCATCTCTAGCCCTACTTGAAAATTTAGTTACTCATAACGGACAACATAAACCTCATGGAGAAATAAACATGAAGCATCCTCTGGCTTTTTACTCTTTTGTCTTACACTCGCGTAGCCGCTGCCCAGGACTTCCTGCTTCACACAGTCTATTTCTCTCTTTTTTTCTACCTTTTTTTCTAAATATCAAACCCTGCTACCCACTTCTCTTTTTATTTTCTCTTTTTTTTCTAGCGCCGGGCCCACTTCAAATCCCAGCGCATCGTACCTCAACCGCTTCATTCAGCACCCCACAGTCTATTCTCTTTTATTTTTTTTCCTTCTGTTCAATCCTCCCAACCGAGCCCCACAACACCTTTTCCTCTTTTATTTTTCATGCAGCCATTCCAAGCCCAAACCATTTCTCTTTTATTTTTTTCTTCTTTCCGTACTTTTTTTTTTTTATTTCAGCAGCAACTTTGACTTTTCGAACTTCATTTTTTTTTTCTTTTATTTTCTTTTCCTTACTTTGCCTTGTCATCAACCACCTTTGACTTTTCTTCTTTTTCTTTTGATTTCCTTTTCTTGCTTTCTTGGTTCAGTCGTCCTGCTCCCCAGCCGCACAGCCAGCAATCGCAACCTTTAGATCCCTTTTACTATCAGATAATGACAGAATCTTGATTCGGGTTCTGTACGGAAATTGTATACCCAGATGTTTAGATAAATTTAGGCTTTTGAATCACCTAATTTGGACTTCAGAAACTCAAATTATGACCCATTGAAGTTTGCTAGTTGGGACAGGAATCCAGCTTTTCAGGCCTGACTTTGAAACAACGTTTGGAGGCCCAAACGAATCGGATTTTTGCAAAACATACCTTTATGAAAAGCTTGAGATGTCCTCTAAAATCTTCATGAAGACCACATTCTCATTATGAAACTCTAATGCCATCCAACCCTCAATTGAAGCTCCATAGATCAAATTTGCCTAAAAGCTAAAAATTGCACAATATACTTCATATCTCTTCTTTTACCTTCAATGCTTCCCTAATTCAATAAATATATTAATCAGCTCACTTAAACAGAAAATATGTCATAAAATTAAATATAAATTAATTAAGAATATTAAACCTTATGCTCTAATAATAGGGTCACATTTTAGCATTTTAATCTAATAATAGAGTATTTAGAGTGCACTTTTGCGCACTCATCAAGTCCAATATATACCACATGAGCAGAGGTGGCACAGTGGTCACGAGTAGGGGGTTAAGTCCCTCACATGACCGAGGTCAAGTGTTCGATTCCCATGCACAACACCTCTGTGTGTTTTTCTCAAAGTTTGAAGGCAAACAATGGACAAGACTTATCCGAGGATGTGATATCCTCATTCCAATTAGGTATACTGATTTAATTCTTTAACCCTGTGTCCAAATAGTCCCAGACCCCTTTTTAATTTAAAATGAAATGGGCTTAAATGACGTCGTGTAGCCTGATTAACATACAAAACGGTGCCGTTTTAAATCACTATTCATTGTCTTCTCAGGCGAGACTGGTTCATCATTTTCGACGACGATGAACTTTCTTCGGTGGATTTTTGGGTTATGTCCAATGGGGTTCGAAGGGTAATTCTTTGGGTTTTCATATTCAAGGTTACTTTTTGGCCTAGATCTCTACATTTTCACGAAATAGGACTTATAGTCGGGTCTCCGACGAGATGAATATTTTCCATTTCATAGAGTTACAGACCACTTTTTCCTCCCTTTTCGTTCCTATGTGTTTCTGGGACCTTAAAGGTCATTTTCCCATTCTTAAAATTCACAAAAACTACCAAAATTTTAATTATCCTTCTGTATTGGCCGAACCCGCAACAGCCTTTATCTCTTTCATTTTTGGACCATTTTGGTCCATTTAACTTGCATTAGATTCCATTTTTCATGCTTTCTAGGTTCATATATGCTAGGTTCAGTTTAGGTCAAGTTTCATGAAAATTAAAATTTTATACTCTTGGTTTCTCGTGTTATATATCCAAAACTCCACTGAATCTCATCATTTTTCTTCTAATATAACCCTAATATCATAAAGAGTTCATGCATACATTTATATGACTCTAAAACAGTGTTTGTGTGTGTGTGTGTGTGTGTGATTTCTTGCCTCTCACGCACACACACACACACATACCATTTCACTCACATATACATTGCCTTTCACGCACACACAACACTACTCACACACACTTGACATGCAGCACACACATGAAGTATTTCTCACACAAAGGTTTCCACCACGTGGACCTATTTTATATATCTATATATATATATATATATATATATATACAATTGTATGTATATTAAGGCTGAGGTGGTGCTAATGTGGTGGTTGATGGGTTGCTGAGGTGGGTTGAGGTGGAGAGTGTTAGTGGAGGTTGATGTGTTGCATGAACGACCATTGGCCAATTTGGGCGGCGGGCTTAACTAACTAAGGTTTATATACATATTTGGTGTCTATTTAAGCACAAAAGTGCTAGTAGCCCACTTGGTAATCTTTTTGGGTGTCAAACACTTGCCTCACTTGGTCAAGGGTTCAAAACCCCTTGGCCTCATTTTTGGTTATTTTCTCACATTTTATGTTTATACCTCGTTTGGCACGCGTAGTTTATCATTTTGGCTTTTTTCCCTTCTATTTTCTTTTATATTCCTCTTTTTACAAAACAGTTTCTTCTAGTCGTTTCCTACTTGGGTTGGCTTCGAGGTTCAAAGTCTTACGTCGTTTATCATTTCCTTGTGGTCTTTGTGGCTTGCTACTTCAAATTTTTGTAGTGTTAAAATTAAGCTAAGATGACTAAATTAACGCATTAAATTTCAATAATACATCATTACATAAATTAATCGGTAAACTAGGCTCGGGGTATTACACCCTGGGTACAGTCAAATAGTGGATATGTTTAGGTTAATTTTAAATTGGATTAATTGGGCTGTCAAATAGCCTTTATCCCTAAAATTGGTGGCTTATCCATGTTTAGGAAAGGGTTAATTTCAATTGGGTTCTTATCCATATAGCCAAACAAGTCTTATCAGGCCTTATCTCTAAGTGGGTTAAATATCCCTATTTTTCTGGGTTATGTGGGTTGTAGCCAAACAATGTATAAGCTATGATTTTAAGTCGGTTTAAAAGTTCAAAACAACAGTGTCTTATGTCGTTTTAGTCCTAAACGGTGTCGTTCCATTAATGCATTGGCTTAACTGTCTTGTGACACGTGGCTGAGTCAACTCATCCTTGGATCAACTCGCCTTTGTTCAGTTAACTCGACCGAGTCAACTCATGAGTTGACTCAATAGGGTCATCTTGCCCCGACTAGTTTTGGTTACAATAATACTATGACCCTAAATTTTCATCTTCTATTTTGTGGATTTCTAAGTTGATTCAAAACCCCAAATTGATTCCATTCACCTCCTAGGTTCCTAACTTAGAGATTCTCATTGATTTTAAGCTTCTAATATGGCTAATTATAGGGTTTCTAGAGCTCTATGGTTGTTACTATAAATGACCTAGTTCATGGCCGTTTTTGTTGTGGTTTGTTTGGTTGAGCTCCTTGAACTACAAGGTTTCTATTTCCATTCAAAGGAATAGGTTTTAAGGCCAGTTTCATTGTAAAGACCTGAAAATTTAGGGTGAATTTTTTTTTTTATAAGGTACTGGCTGGAACACTTTGACCAAAGGACTCTGTGACATAAATGATCCGAACAGAAAGCCATAACGGGATTGTTTTTCGAAGAAATAAATTAAATCCAGAACACAAATGATAAATGTTCAGAAAATAATTAACGCAGTCAACCGAGTGCCGGGATGAATACATGGGACTGATACGAATCGTAGTTACAAAAATAAAAATAAAAATGACATAAGACGCGAACGGACACCCAGAGACGGTAAAATAAATAATACCGATATTGAGTCGGCTTTATGCCAACTTTATTGACATTCATAATTAATATATGAAAAATAAAATAAAATAAAATAAAATAAAATAAAAATATGCATAATAGTATATATGAAAAAAAAATGTAAAGTATGGTGTGTATATATATATGTGGTAGAAAGTGAATAAAGGAAAAGAAAAGTGAGGGAAGGGGGGGACGGTGCAAGTCGCGAGTGAGAGAGAACGGCAGAACAGGGGAGAAGGAAAGGGAGAAGAAAAGAGAGAAAGAAAAAGGAAGGGAAGAAGAAGAAGCGACGGTGGTCGCGAGGAGGATCGAGGCAAGGGGGCGACGGAGTGCGATGGGTTTCGGATTTCCTGGGGCGATTGGGACTGTGTGTTGCAGATTGGAGGGACGTGAAGCAGTAACGATGGGTTGGGACGGATCTGCCGATGAGTCATCGCTGAGTTGATCTCTCAACTCTGTACCGAATATCGTAAGGAGGGAAGCAGCAGTTGGCGAAACCCCTTGTTCCGATCAAGACAGACGGGTTTCGCGATAGTCGATTGAGGATGATGGCACGGTTGTATTGGCACGGACGGAGCTGCGGTATGTGGTATATATGTATATATATAGGCGTGTAGATGTGTGCGTGTTGGTGCTGTGGGAGAGAAATTGTAGAGAGAATGGTGCCTGTTGTGGTCCAGATTTGCGTGTGGATGGTGCGATTTTGTGAGGGGCACTACGAGGGTTGCGGTGACAGCAGGTGAACAGGTTTTGTCTCCATTTCTTTCCTCTTGATTTGGTAAGGCTCTTTCTTGTTGATTTTGATTAGAAAATCATTGATGAATTGGGGATTTTGTGTGTCAATTTGTTGGGAAGATCATTGGGGTTTGATGAACAGTGTCGGTGGTTGTGATGGTGATGGTGATGGTGATGCCGTGATGTTGGGTCTCTGTTTGGGCGGAGAACTCTAGATAGACTGGTGTATTGCTCTGTTTCATAGCAATTTTGTTTGTGGTCAGTATGTGCGTTGGGTTGTTTTTTGATAACACTGGGGCCATTTGTTTGAGCAGTGGTTGATTGTAATGCGTTGCTGGACAGATTTTGGCGATGGACAGTAAAAGATGGTAACAGTGTTCAGGTGAAACCTGAACAGAAGGAGGACGAAAGCTTGGGCTGTGTTGCGACGGGTGAGGAGCTGATGATGATGCTAGTTCCGATCAGGTACACTGGACTGCGCTTGGCAAGTTAGGAGGTCGGTGAAAGAGAGAATTGTCAGGTGCCCGGTGTGTTGGTCAAATTGGAGATAGAGGGGGAATCACGTTGGCTTAATCATGGATGGATGATTGAGGAGTCCGGTTTGCATAAAGGATAATTGGTATTGCAAACTGGGTAGAAGAATTCAAGTGATTGCTGTGATAAATGAGAGGGAATTCTCACTAACCCTGTAGGTGAAGATGAGAGATGTTGAGAGTGTTCTGTGGGAATTTTAGTTTGTCACAGAGTTTTCGTAACATATGGGTTCTTGGAAGTAGTTGGATGCTCATGACAAGGACTTTTAAAGAATGCAGAGAGCTGCAATTAGTTATTCAGTACTCTTTAAGAAAATTGAGGAACTTGAGAATGACAGTAAGTAATACAATAGTTGAGGACTCTACAACAGAGAACTAGACAGTAACCTGATGAGAGGAAGGGAAAGTTCTTCAATATTTGATGGATGGGATGATAAAGGGACAGAATCTGTCAGGATCATCATCTGCTTGAGGGAAAGAGGCTGAAGAAGCTGATGAAACTGGATTTAAAATGGTTGGCCGACTCGATCAACCTGCCGGTGTGTTTTCTTCAACTTCTGAACCATGGACTAAAGATTAACCTCAAACTCTCTAAACAGCTACAGTAGGAGGACTGAGTCATTCATCAGTTGATTGGACTACTTAGTGGACACAGCTTAGTAGGGTTGTGACCAACCCTATCAGGTATGATATTTTACTAATGTGAGAAATGAGGTTAAGCTTAGGAGTATTTGATGAGATGATTGAATGTTCTCTATGCTTAATTGCTATTAGGAAATCACTTAGAATTTGATTGTCTTGATAGTCCTAGATTGGTTGTTGTGCAATTATGTATTTCTTTGAATTGTTAGAAAATTTATTTGAATGAGAAGTATGATATTTTGCTAAGTAAGAAATAGAATAGAGTTTAGGGGTAATTGTCATATTGTTTGATTGATTCTATGCCTGTGTGATTCTTATTATCTTCTCGGATGTTTGATTGATTGATAGATGTGAGCCATGACTATATGTGTAATTCCTATGTTATCATTGTGTGTGATTTATGGAATTGTTAAGATGATGAATGTGAGAACCGAGCATTTGATCAAATGGATTGTTCATGATATGTAGACTTGTGGATTGAGTTGTGTGATTTGATTATTGCTTTAAGTAGAATATACATAACTTAAAGCATGCTTCATGTATTGATAAATTGTTTCATTAAGATCACATCATTGCATGGGGGAATCAGAGCATATTGGCATAGTGTGATTCCTTGGGCATGGTGTGAGTTGAGCACGTGGTGCTGTGCATTATGAGGGTGCAGATCTTGTGGTGAAAAATCCAAAATTGGCCATTAGGTACTCGCATGCCTGACGGGTTCTGGACCGTGAAGTGAGGCATATATTAGTACTCGGGCTATCGGGGAAGGACCGTAAGACGAGACATGGTGGCCTAGAGTTGCATGGGTGTGTCACGCATACTGTTCAAATGCTGCATTGATGATATTGAATGTCATGTAGATATAACTGTACACTTGCACATGCCACGCCCTTAATTTCGTTTCTTGCATTAGTATTATATCATACCAGTATGTTGGCGCTGACCCCTTTCGTGGGACATATATTACATATAAGGATGCCCCAGCTACTTGAAATTCGATGACACCTTGATAGGATGAAGCACTTGGTGTATTTTGGCCCACGGGACTAATGTTTTGTGATGTAAGGGCTTAAGCCCGAATGACCTATGAACAATGTAGTTGTGAGGTGTATTTTATGTTTCTATATGTATTGATGGGAAATGATGCATGTCTAGTCAATTCCATTAAGATTACTCCTTACTTTATTTCCTTCTTGTCTTGTAGAAAATTGGTATATTGTGAAAGAAAAATGGAGATGATATTGGTATAGTGTAATGAATTAGGAGTCGATGATTCTTAAGTTTAAGTGTAGCTGTATATATGATGGATTGTATAATTAGACGATGCACATTTAAATTCTGTGAGATTTGTGGCCATCGAGTGAGGATGGATTGTGATGTGTTTGTATATATATATGATGCATTGTGATTATCAAGGGGAAAAAGGCTCAAAAAACGGAGGAGGTTCTGCCAAAATTTTATGAAAATTAAAGAGCTCTATTTAATCTGTCGTAAATTCGTAAAATCTATTTAATTATCTTTTATCTTATTTACTTTCTGTCCGTCAGTCACACCTCGGGTTTCGGTCAGAAATTCGGGGCGTGACATTCATAAATTGTCCATTACTGGCCTAACTTGCAACAATGTATTTAGAGCACAATTTTGAGCTATAGGTTATGTTCTATGGTAATTTATGTATCATTTCTCATGTAGATTAGGTCCTAATACGCAAAAGTAGGTTTTGTTCAAGTTTTAATTCTAGGACATATTTTCAAGCTTGTTAATGGTGGTTTGTTCTTGAACCGATCATTTCAGAGCCATATAAACTCGAATTAAGGTCCTAACATAGTTATAATTCACACGAGAACTTAAAGAAATTAAAAGATTTGTGTTCTAACTTTGTTTGAATGGTTTTTGGTTTTCCCCTTTGAGTTTCTCTTTCTCCCTTCCTCTTTGTCCAGGCTGCTCTTTAGCCCTTCTTCTTGCACGAATCTCTCTCTTTTCCGCACTCAATTTCAGCAAATGAAGTTAGGTCCTAATACATAGAAGTTGGTTTTGTTCAAATTTTAATTTTGGTAGATATTTTCAAGCTTGTTAATGGAAGTTTGTTCTTGAACCGATCATTTCAAAGCCATATAATCTCGAATAAAGGTCCTAACAAAGTTATAATTCACACAGGAACTTAAAGAAATTAAAATATTTGAGTTCTAACTTTGTTTGAATGGTTTTTGCTTTTCCCTTTTGATGTTCTCTTCCTCCCTTCCTCTTTGTCCAAGCTGCTCTTTAGCCCTTCTTCTTGCATAAATCTCCCTTTTTTCCTCGCTCAATTTTAGCAAATCAAGTTAGGTACTAATACGTAGCCATATAATCTCAATTAAAGGTCTTAACATAGTTATAATTTACATAGGAACTTAAAGAAATTAAAATATTTGAGTTCTAACTTTGTTTGAATGGTTTTTGGTTTTCCCTTTCGATTTTCTCTTTCTCCCTTCCTCTTAGTCCAAGCTGCTCTTTAGCCCTTTTTCTTGCACGAATCTCCCTCTTTTCCTCACTCAATTTCAACAAATGAAGTTAGGTCACTTGGGTTTGTGTTTTTGTAGAGAAAATATTCCTTAACCATGAAGGAAGATGATGGCAAGGTGACTTAAGGTGGTTATGGCTGCTAAACTGCCAAGGTGGGCTGAGTACATGCCTTTTTTGCAGAATGCATGCATGTGCTCTCTTTTCTTTAATTAATTTGTTTTTTATTTTCTTTCCACTTTATATATATACACACACACATGACACGCCAATACATACTATTGTGTGTTCCAACCCTCCCCCATCATGTGCAAGTCACATGATGAGGAAAATTAATTTTTAATAATTTTTCTCTATTTTTCTTATATTTTTCCTATTTGATATTATATATATATACACCTATATACACACACTTAATTTGTGTATTTGGGCCTCTTTCATCACGTGCAAGTCACATGATGTATAAAATAATTTTTTATATTTTATTTTATTTTAATATTTTATGTATTTATTTTGTATTTTTCATCATTTCTCATAATTATTAAATAATTATTTTTATTAAATAATTCATAATATTTAATAAATAATTTTTTCTACTTTAGGTTAATGATATATTGACCACTTAACCTTGTGAACCTTATCAACCTAGGTTAGGTTAGGTTAGGTTTACCTATGTTTGGGTTAGGTTTTAACCCTTCATGGTTGATAGCCTAACTAGGGTAGTGGCACACTAAAGTGTGTTCCAGCACTCCCCCCATCATGTGCAAGTCACGTGATGAGGAAAAATGATTTTTAATAATTTTTCTTACATTTTTTTTATTTTATATTTTATATATGCTAATATATTTACACTAATATACATACTTAATTGTGTGTATTTGGGCCTCTTTCATCATGTACAAAGTCACATGATGTATAAAATAATTTTTTATATTTTATATTATTTTTTATAATATTTTGTGTATTTATTTTGTATTTTTCTTCATTTCTCATAATTATTAAATAATTATTTTCATTAAATAATTCATAACATTTAATGTATAATTTTTCCTATTTTAGGTTAATGATGTATTGATCACTTAAACCTATGAACCTTATCAACCTATGTTAGGTTAGGTTTGCCTATGGTTGGATTAGGTTTTAACCCTACATGGTTGATAGCCTAACTAGAGTAGTGGCACACTAATGTGTGTTCCAACCCTCCTCCATCATGTGCAAGTCACATGATGAGGAAAAATGGTTTTTAATAATTTTTTTCTGTTTTTCTTACATTTTTATTTTATTTTATATCATATATCTACTCATATATATACACCTATATACACACTTAATAGTGTGTATTTGGTCTCTTTCATCATGTACAAGTCACATGATGTAGAAAATAATTTTGTATATTTTATTTTATTTTTTCTAATAATTTTTGTATTTTTTTTGTATTTTTCCTCATTTCTCATAATTATTTTCATTAAATAATTTATAATGTTTAATGTATAATTTTTCTTACTTTAGGTTAATGATGTATTGATCACTTAACATAGAACCTTACCAACCTAGGTTAGGTTAAGTTTACTTATGATTGGGTTAGGTTTTAACCCTACATGGTTGATAACCTAATTAAGGTAGGGGCACACTGTTAGGTTAGATTAATTTCTAAATCTAATTCAGGTCATGTTATTGCATAATGCCCAAAGAATTTCGAAAAAGTCTTTCATTGACATGGTTGTTATTACATTATACAGTATTACCCAATTCAATGGGTATGGGTATGGGTATGGGTGTTACAATAGGCTCATCATTGAGCTTTGTGGTCGTGGTCTAGGTAAGTTTTGGTCCTTATAACATGCAGAACAAGAACCAAATCTTAAAAACTGTTAGGGCATGTTTGGTATACTGGAATGGAATAAGACAGAAATGGAATAGCATCGAGAATAGAATGGAGCAGGAATGGAATGAGAATAATTATTCCATTCTTTTGTTTGGTTAAATACCCAATAATGAAATGACAATTACATTCTTATGTTTGCTTTGAACCATCAAATTGTTCGAATGAAGTTAATATTAAGTTATATATTCAAAGTACTTATATAATTTTCAAAGCTTTCATGTACGTTTAATCAAAAAAAAAAAATTCAACCTACATTTGTTTTATTGGCAAAAAATAAAATAAAATTCAATCTACATTTTTTTATTGGCAAAAAAGAAAAATTCAACCAGCATTTTTTTTATTGGCAAAAAAAAAATTAAAAATTGTGGTAAGGAATAGAATGAGCATTTCGTGACTTTTGGTAAGAAATAACGTTTTCGCCTTCTTTGGTAATAGTCATTCCATTGTAATGACTATTCTGACCTAAAAAGTCTAAACAAACACAGGAATGCACATTCCGACCTACCCTCATTCTGGCCTACCAAATATGGCCTAAATATTTTACTCTAATATATACATTATAATATATGTTTAATATTTTAAAATTTTAATAGTATGACCGATCCGATCAATTGACCCACTGGTTGAACCAATAACCCATTGACCCAGTAATTTCACCAAGCTGATGTTCAGACTGGATCTGATAACTATAGATGAAACTGCGCCACCTCATTTGGGCACCAAAATTTGGGCCATAAATCATTTCTCTATAAGATAATTATACTTTATTTTTATCATAAGTAAATGAGAAATGTTAAATATCTCCAATTTATATACTCAATCTAATTGTATTCTAATGCGATGTGTCAGGATATAGTAATTTTAAAGATCTAGAATCACCATATCCTAACACATCATACTGGGGATATAAATTAGGGATACATAGCATTACTCATTTAAAATTTAGGGTGAATTATACATATGTCTAAATTGAAGTCCGTGAAAGCCTAGAAAATTTCATTCGATGTCATCAATTAATATTTTGGAATAAAGGTTTTCCTTTTCCGAAAGTGTATTGTTACAAACTGTGTTGTTGAAGGAATTTGAGGTGGCAATAGCAACTAACATTTCAACATTCACCAGTAACAAAGAAATTGTAGGCCTAATATACAATAAATTACTTCATATACAGAATTTAACATGGCCACATCAGCTAACAATCCAATATATTCACCAGCAGTAAAGAAATTATGTGGTTTAGATCCTAGAATAAAATTTTTCCTTTTTCGACAGATAAAAGCCAATATACAATGAATTGGAGGAGTTGTAATTGGAGAATCATTTGCGGCTTGAGAAAATTTCAATTGCTAATTTCATTCTTAGGTCATCCACAATAGGTGATCTAATTGACTCCAAGAGTGATTCAGCTAGGCCCTCTAACTTTTTAAAAAGGAGAAATTTCATTCGATGTCATCAATTAATATTTTGGAATAAAATTTTCCTTTTCTGAAAGTGGCAATTGGAGAATCACTTGCGGCTTGTGAAAATTTCAGTTGCTAATTTCATTCTTAAGTCATTCACATTGTTTGTTTTGGGCCTTTCAGCGGCAAAAGTACCCTGTGGCATGGTGGTTAGGGCTTTAACAAAAAGGAACTCCCATAAAATAATTTGTGGGATGTAGTGTAAATGTGGGGGATACAGTGTAAAGTGGCTTCATGCTACTCAAACTCTTGGAAAAACCAAAACCATCATGTCCGTCACCAACATCACTCTATTTTTCACACACATTAGAACTAAATATAGGAAGTCCCTTTAAAAAAAATTCTAATAAAAAAACAATAAGGGGGATGCAGTACAAAATGCATTCATATTTCTCAATATCTTGGCAAAGCTAAAACTATCAACTCCATCACCAAAATCACTTCATTTGCATCGGCATTTGAAACAAATATAGGAATTCTCGAGAAAAAAAATGTTTGAAAACGCTATGGGGGATACAATGTAACGGTGGGGGATACAGTGTAAAGTGGCTTCACGTGACTCAAACTCTTGAAAAAACCAAAACCATCATGCCCGCCACCAAAATCACTTCATTTTCACCTGTATTTGAACAGAATATAGGAACTCCCTAGAAAAAATGTTTGAAAACACTATAGGGGATACAGTGTAACGGTAGGGGATGCAATGTTAAAGTGGGAGATAAAATGTAAAGTGGCGTCATGCAACTCAAACTCTTAGAAAAAGCAAAACCATCATGTCTGCCACCAAAAATCACTCTATGTTTCACCCACATTAGAACTAAATATAGAAATTCCTTTTAAAAAAAATTCTAAAAAAACAATAAGGAGGATGCAGTACAAAATGCATTCATGTTTCTCAATATCTTGGCAAAGCCAAAACCATCATGTCCGCTACCAAAATCATTTCATTTTCACCCGCATTTGAACCGAATATAGGAGCTCCCTAGAAAAAAAAATGTTTGAAAATACTATAGGCGATACAGTGTAACGGTGGGGGATGCAATGTTAAGGTGGGGGATACAGTGTAAAGTGGCGTCATGCAATTCAAACTCTTGGAAAAAGCAAAACCATCATGTCTGCCACCAAAATCACTCTATGTTTTACCCATATTAGAACTAAATATAGAAAGTCCCTTTAAAAAAAATTCTAAAAAAAAAAATAAGGAAGATGCAGTATAAAATGCATTCATGTTTCTTAATATCTTGGCAAAGCCAAAACCATCATGTCCGCCACAAAAATCACTTCATTTTCACCCACATTTGAACCAAATATAGGAACTCCCTAGAAAAAAATGTTGGAAAACATTATGGGGGTAACATTGTAACAGTGGGGGATGCAGGGTAAAGGTGGGGGATACAATGTAAAGTGGCTTCACGTGACTCAAACTACTGAAAAAACCAAAATCATCATGTCCGCCACTAAAATCACTTCATTTTCACCCACATTTGAACCAAATATAGGAACTACCTAGAAAAAAAATGTTGGAAAACACTATGGGGTAACATTGTAACGGTGGGGGATACAGTGTAAAGTGGCTTCATGTGACTCAAACTCCTGAAAAAACCAAAATCATCATGTCTGCCACTAAAATCACTTCATTTTCACCCGCATTTGAACCGAATATAGGAACTCCCTAGAAAAAAAATTGTTTGAAAACACTATGAGGGGTTTATTGTAATAGTGGGGGATGCAGGGTAAAAGTGGGGACACTGTGTAAAGTGGCTTCATGCAAAAACCAAAACCATCATGTCTGCCACCAAAATCACTCTATTTTTCACCCACATTAGAACTAAATATAGGATGTCCCTTAGATCGTCACACTAGAATCTTTTTCTGAGTTTTAGTGAAAGGCCATGTTTGCCAAAGCATCTGCCCTTGAGTCTTGATTTCTGTCAACCTTCTAAATAGTGAACCTATCAAAATATTTTTTAATGAGTCTATAAGTACTGCGTATTTTATCATTCTGTCATCTTTAACTACAAATTCCCCTAGTATTTGGCTCACGACCAACGGGGAGTGTGAGTATACTATAAGATTGGTGGCCATACATTTCAGAGCCAGTTTGAGACCACTAACCATTTCCTTATATTTAACTTTGTTGTTGGAAGCTCAGAATCCTAAGCTCACTGTTTTCTCAATGGTAACACCATCGAGAGACTGGAAAGTTAGTCCTACTTTAACACCTTTATCTATAAAAGGTCCATTAGTATTGAGTATTCAGAGTGGTCTGTCTGAGTTACACGGTAGATCAGTGTTAACCCCTATGAACTTTACATTGAAATATGCCAAGGCTTAGACCTTTATTGTAGTTCTCGGTCCTTAAAAGATGTCAAATTTTCCCAATTCAACTGACCATTTCATCAATCGCCCAGAAACTGCGAGTTTATAAAGGACTGCTTTCAAAAGATATGAATTTAGTATCACTATTGAGTATGTCTAGAAGTATGGTCTCAATTTTTTAGCAAATATCACTAATGCAAGAGCCAGTTTTTCAAGTTTTGAGTATCGTGCTTCAATGTCCAAGAGTGTTTTGCTAACATAAAATACAGGCTTCTAGATTCTCTTATCTTCTCTCACGAGGGCTTAACTTACTACTTTGTTAGATACAGCCAAGTAAAGGAACAAATTTTCCCCTATTTTTGGTTTTGAGAGGAGTTCTAGAGAGCCAAGGTATTTGTTCAATTGTTGAAAGGCTTCCTCACATTCTAGGGGTCTATTCTAAAGCCTTACTCCCCATCAAAGCTTTAAAGAAGGAAAGACTGTAAGATCCCGACCCGGGATACCGGGTCACATGCACGACTTACGAAATTTTAAAAATCAATGTGAAAATTTTTATAGATTAAATTAAATAATTAATTAATTAAATTAATTAATTATAAAGAGTATACTATATTAATTATAAATTGAATATGGTACGTATGTATAAGAAAATATGTATGTATGCATGCATGTATATGAATAAGAAATGATAAAGTTATGTATATATATAGTTAAAGAGTATGAACAGTGTGTGTATATGTGGTTACTGTGACGGCAGTGTGTGTGTTGCATGATGTTAGTGTGTGTTTATATATATGTATATATATAAAGTTTGCAAAATATCAAGCTTAAATCTAAGAATCATTAAGAGAAGCTGAGATGAGATAAGGCAGCATTAAAATCATGTAAGAAAAGAATGATGAGAGCTAGGAGTAGGGTTCAAACGTTTAGAGAGAGAAAGTAGAGTGAGAAGGGTCGGTGGTGAGAGTTTAAAAAGCCAAGGCATGCAAAGCATGCTTGGTTCGTAAGAAACTGACCTTGAAGAGCGTTAGGAAGCTTAAGGAAGAAGAGCTAGAGAACCAGAGAGAGAGAGAGAGATATAAAACATCAAAAACAGGTATTTTCTCTCTCTAAAAATATAGAATAGATATGAACTGTTTTAGAGTTTGTTTTCTTTATATGATGTTCAATATATGTTTAAAGTTGAACCATGCATGAAAATTTAGTATTAGAGCACTTTAAAAAGGAAACCCAGAACGGCAGCCATGGTAGGACCTGGGTTAATACAGGTCTGAAACGTTGCAAGTATATCGAAAGTAAAGCATAGGGGCTTCAAGGTGAGGTTGTAAGGGTCCTGAAAAACCCTAACCGCAATCATAAAACCATGGAAACAACCCTCAAATTTTTAGTTGCAGGATACGGGTGGTTGAACACTTTCTTTAAAATTGTACCAAAACTTAAAGAAAAGAATGAGAAATGAAACCCCATGAAGAGGGGATCATAACAGGACAAATCCCAAAGGATTTGGCCAAGAAACCAGTATTTACGACCCATTTACAGGTTTGATTATCAAACCTTGAAATGAGCTAAAGAGATCAGTTTGATCTTCCAAATGAATGTCAAACTCTTAAATGATGTTCTAGAAATGAAATAAGTTAAAAACAGTCAAGAAACCTTGATCCAAACTTCACGAAAATGAAGAAAATGGAAATCGGGATTTAGGGCAACAGTGGAGTCGACGTGAGGAAGAAGAAGATGAGTCAACTCGGTTTTTGAAATAAGGCCGAGTCGACTCGGACACGTGGCAGCCTCTGGACTTGTCACCAAATAAGTAGAACGACGGAGTTTTAACATGGTTTTAAATTAAATAAACGTTAGGACTGACGTCAACATCACGCAATAAACCCAACCGGACCGGATTGGTTCAATTGAAACTGGACCGGTTCACCTGAAATGTGACTGAACCCACTGGTTCAGTCCGAAAGTTTGCAAAACTTATATTTTGACCCCAGAGTTTCTGAGAAATTCTACTGTGGCCCAACTGATGAAAATTTTATGCAATTAAGCCCCTGAAAAAATAATTAAATAATTAATTTAATTATTTAATAAATAAAGCAAAATTACTATTTTGCCCCTGAGTCATATACGAAGCAAATGAAGTCCAAATTAAACATATGAATAGTGTATCCTTACTATTTAAGATATTCTGAGACTAATGGTAGGGTCCGTTTTACGAGACGGGGCCCAAAAAATAAAGATACATAAAGGGGTAAATGACCAAATTACCCCTTGTCTAAAATAAACAAATTATTAGTGTATTCTTACTATCTCGGACCTTCTGAGTCCAATGGTGAGGTCCAAATTACGAAACGAAGTACGAAAAAATATGACACGTAAAACGATAAATGTCCATTTTGCCCTTTTACATACAAAAGTCCAAATTAAATTTTAAGAAAGCTTAAACTGACTTTCTTCGACGCTCTGGACTCAATGGTAGAGTCTATTCGACCAAAAGAAATGTCTAAAATAAAAAGACATAAAATTTGTTGAATAGCATCTGTCAGATGACTATAAATTAAAATAATGCCAAAGTGCTAATCTACGGCGTATACGAGGACATGAATTACGAAAAGACACGACAACACATCAACCTTAGAACAAAATTTCTAACTCATAAATTGTTCTTAAGTGATAATTATGGAAGCACAACCACAGAAGTTCACAATCATGAACAAGGCCCAGAGGGCTAAGGATCCGAAACAACAAACTTTTATGCAAGACCTGTTATGGCAGCAAAAGGTGATTGAGAGGAAAATAAGAATTGCCAAATCTACTAAGGTGATTTCAGTCAGGCCCTTTATGCACAAATCGCCCACAAAGGCGATGATTGCCGAAGCTAAGCTGAAAAAACAAGAAGATACTGAGACTCTGAATGAGTGGATTCAAAGGTAATCTTTAGTTATCATGAAAAACACTTAGAAAGTAATATAGTTTGACTCAGGTTGAAATTCGAATTCAAATTACACCGTCTAAGATTAGAACCAAGGTAATTTAAATTCATGTGAGATTTATGAAATGTTTATAAATTGTCTAGGATAAGGAGAAGTAGGAAGAAGAGTAAAGCTTCTCAATAAGGCCAGGTTAATGCACGAGGTTAGTAACCCTACATTCGAAGTGAAGATTTAACTTCACGGATTTCAAAGAAGTTTTGAGTTCAAGTCATGAAAAGTATTTGAATATCGAATTCAGTTTTCATACGCCTTCTGTTTTAAATTACTCTGCTCAGATAACAGATTTATTTACAGTTCCTTTAAATATGCCTTAGCATGTTTGAGTTTTTATTAAATTCCAAAATCTCTGAAATATATTCTGAATTCGTATATTCTGAGAATTGAAAGTTCTATTATAAATTTATATACTTTGTGTTTGAATACTCTTAAATAGTATTTATAAGAAGAAGCCATGAGATAAAAGTAGTTTTCTTGAAATACAAGATAACTGTGCATAAGCACGAGACAGGGTATTGGAGTTCGCAAGGGACTCTATTATCCTGTGGAGCCAACAAGCTTTTGGGTTCTATGAAATTCAATGGATTGTCAAATGCCTGGTAGCAGGATCTAATCCTACAGGCAAAGAGATATCTCGACAAGAGTAAAATGGGAGTCTGATTCAAAATAGATTCCAAGAGTAAAAGTGAGAAGAAAAGATATTTGAAAATGGAAGCAGATTTTAATCCTCATTTTCATATTTACATGTTTGAGTTCACAGATACTCTATTTAAAGAAGAACACATTTTTAGCTTGAACACTTTACATGTTTCAGAGTTATGAGTTTTATGGAATGCATATATTTTGTATTTAGAGTTACAAGTTTTATATGAAAAAGGATATGTTAGCTTGAATGTTTTAAATGTTTCAAAGCTATGAGTTTTATGAATGCATATATTCTATGTTCAAAAGATACGAACAATCGACAGTGATTGATTTATAAACCTTTGTGAGCTAAAACCACTATTGATTGAAACCCCATGACGAATGTTGGAATTGCTCACAAGCTTAGATTAGCTTACCCGGACTTTGTTCGGATCCCCCTTTCAGGTGACTGACAGCAGTCGAGTTTTGAAGACGGTGTATCTGCCGGCTTATGGAGATGTGATTAGATGGTTCCTTTTTGGAGTTATGTAATGTTTAATAGCACTTATGGTTAATACAATATGACAATATATATAAACCCTACGGGGTAACTAACGTTGATGGTTGTATGATATAAGTCTGTAATATTTTAGTTATGCTTTGATTGTATAGCCATGTGTATGCATATGAGTATAGCGGCAGTACCGGGCGGTGTGCTTAAATTTTAAATGAGAAAAGAAAAAGTTTTCATGCTTCCGCAAAACACAGGTTGCACCGCCATCCGATACCGCTGCTTACAGGACCGTTCTGCCCAATGGCCCCCGGGCCTGAGGGTGGCGGGTCGCGATCCGAGGATCAGCACAAGGTGGATTTCAGGTCGTGACAAAGACAATGGTCAGTAGACCTAGAGGTGAACCTATTTAAAGTTGTTATGCATCTATTGAGTTGTTATCTTTCCGTTCAGAGCTTGGATATCATTCTTTGTTTTTGGAGATTCCATGTTAATTAGGGCCTTTATCTAGGTGGGGTTAGCCTCAATTCTTCTTTGAGACACAAGGAATCTTAGGAATTTTTCCTCGGTCGCCCTGAACGTACACTTTGAAGGGTTTAGTTTCATCTTGTGCTCCTTAAGAATATCAAACGTCTATCCCAAGTGCTATATATGATTCCTTCTAAACACTTTTTATAAGCATGTCATCAATATAAACTTCCATTGTGTTATCAAACTGAATGTGGAACATCTTTTTTACCAATATTTGATATGTTTCCCTAACATTCTTCAGTCCAAACGACATCACTCTATAACAATAGAATCCTCATTCTAATATAAAAATAGTATTTTCTTGATTTGCATGATACATAGAAATTTGATTGTACCCAGAGTAAGTATCCATGAAACTCATAAGCTCATAACCTGTAGTTACATCTACGAGTTGATCAATTTTTGGTAGTGAAAAATTATTTTTTGGGCAAGCTTTGTTGAGGTTAGTGTAGTCTATATAGACCCTCTATTTCTTATTCTTCTTTCTTGCGATAATTGTATTGGCAAGCCACTCTGGGTATTAGACCTCATTTATCATGTATGCATCAAGGAGTCTCTAAACTTCATCATTAATGATTTTGTGTCGTTCTAGACCGAAAGTTCTTTTTTGGCAGACTAGGGGTGATTAGGTCCAACTATGAGCTTATGAGATATAAAATTAGGGTCGATCCCCTCTATATCCTTAGTCTCCCAAGCAAAGACTGAGATGTTATGCTTCAAGAATCTTACAAGGTTTTCACGTTCTTTATGGGATAGAGCAAACCCTACTTTGAGGAAGTAGCCCTCTGCTTCTGAGCTGACTAAAATATTTTTAACTTTTTCTTTGGGTTTCACAAGGCTATCTCATTCTTTTGGACTTAATGGTTCTTCAATTTCATCCGGGTATTCTTCTGAGCATTGTGTGTCTGAGCTTAAGAACTTATCGCTCTTGAGCCCATACTATAACTGTTATTTGAAGGTTTTTTCCTTAAGGGCAATGGGATGAGACTCCTAAGCTGGTGGTTGACAACTCCTCACTACAACCATTTTGTCTTCATAGATAGACTTTAAATATTAATGAAGGGTTGTTGTAATTGCCCCCATATCATGAATCCATGACCTTCCGATGATTATACTATAAGGTGATTTGGCATCTAAAACCATTATATCTAAAAGTAGTTTTTGCTCTTTTCTCTCTCTTTCTCTTCTACAGTGATCAGGAGATGAATCATCCATATTAGGAAGCTGAGATGGTCATCAATCCTTCCATGATAGAGATTGTTGGTCGAATTTCTATTGGGTTTAACTTCATTTGTTTGAACAGACCATAAAATATAATGTTAGTTGAATTGCCCGTGTTTATAAGTACTCTCTTGACTTGAAAATTAGCAACTTTTAACAAAATAACAAGTGTATCATTGTGGGGATAATGTGCCTCAACCAAATCTAGTTCTAAGAACTGTATCTAGGGCATTGCTTTGGACCTATTTTCTATTGCAGCAATGTAGAAAAGGTATGGTTCTGGCCTTGCCTCCTAAAACATACCTTTTTCTACCTCTGTTTGAAAATCTCATTCTTGCATCGTCTGCATATAGCACGTAGATCATGCAATGATTGTTTGGTGGGCACTAATCACCCTAAACTTATGGTTGCTACTCAGGCCTCTGATCTGGCTTTTTTAGAAGGGCCCTTTCACGCTAGTTAGTCATTCTAGCCTACTTGATGAACTCCCTCAAGCGTCCTCCTCCGATCAAGTATTTCATCTCTTGCTTTAAGGCTTTGCACTCCTCAGTAGTGTAACCTTGCTCGTGATGGAACTCACAATACTTTGTCTTTGTTTCTACTTTATAGATCGCCTTTTATAGGCTCAACCCACTTTAAGTTCTCACGAGACTAAATTAGATGAAAAATTTGAGTTGGAGAAGCATTCAAGTATAGTTATTGTACCTCCCCATTCCTGAATTGGACTGTCCCTTGGGCGGGGCTCTTTCAGGACTCCAACCCCTCTTTTTGTTATCTTTGGGTTCCCTTATCTGGACTTGTTTATCTTTTAAGGATTTCTCTTTAGCCTTCTTATAAGAAATTTTTGCATTCTCCAAGGTTATATACTTTCGAGCTTTAAGTAGGACAATTGTCATGCTGGTTGAAGGGTTCTTAGTTAAGGAATCTTGGAAATGGCCAGGTTTTAGTTTGGACGTTAAAGCTACTACAACAAACTTTCCATTATAGTCATCGACATTCATAAGCTCGCCATTAAAATAAGCTATGTATTTTCTTAGAGTCTCCCTCCTCAACTGTTTGATTGTTAGGAGGAACTCATGTATTTTGCTCAGCCTTTTGCTAGTAGCAAATCGATTAATGAACAGCCTACTGAGGTCATAAAAGCTTGTAATTGAGCTCAGGAAAAGCTTATGGAATCATGTGAAGGCAGGACCTTTGAGAATTGTAACAAAGGTTCAACACATGAAGGCTTCCATACCTCCATGTAGTGTCATAGTATACTGAAACTAAGCTAAATGGTTTCTAGGGTCCTACGTCCCATCATAAAGATCAAATTTTGGCACGGTGAATTTCTTTGAGCATTCTTCGGCTATGATCTTAGGAGTGAATGGTCTAGTTAGCCTTCTGAACAGATTATAAAGATCATCCTCCTCGAGAGGCACATGGGGCTTTCTATTTGAGATAGCCTGGTCTTGCGGGTCTCCTACAATTTCAATCATGTGCTGCACTCTAGGTTGATTTTGAGGGATTATAGGACACACTGAATTTCCCTCATGATTAGCAACCACAAGCAACCACAAGTGGTTATGCTTGGACACCTAGGTTATTAGCTACTGTTGGCAGTGCAAGGGGATTTCCTGTGTCCCCTACCACTGGTGGTTGTGGTGGCACACCTTAATTTTTAACCACGGGGGGTGGTGGAGGTACTTTTTGATTGTTGACTACCAGCGGTAGAAGAGGAGGCACCACTAGATTGTTGACCACCATAGGTGGTAGATGAGGCACCATTAGATTGTTGACCACTGGTGGTGCTAAAGGAAACACCACCTGCTAGTTTTGCACCAAGATGGCCACAGTTTGTATCACGCCCCGAATGTCCATAAACCCGGGGAGTGAGTAAAATGAAAGAAGAAAATTAAGTGAAAGGCTATTAAGGTGGATTTAGTTAATTATGTATTCATTCTCCCATGTTTTCCCAAATGTTAGAAATGGAAACTTGCTATTTAACTTAACCAAATGATCTCCTAATGTCACTCAAACATCCGTCCCAATTATTATTTAAAATAGTTTAACTCATGCTCAAAAATGGCTTCCAAAATAGCCCCAAAACATCTCTAAAATTGTCTTGGAATAATGCCCCAAATGTCCTAAGACATGGCCCAAGAATAAGTCAGAAGGTCTACCAAAATCGGTCTAAGGAAATAGCCAAACATGGCCTATGCGAGTGGCCAAACATAGCTCAATAAAGGGGGCCAAACATAGCCGAAAAAAATGACCAAAAATATTCCAAAAGGGTGGCCAAACATGGCTCAATAAGGTGCCCAAACATGGTCCAAAAAGGTGCCCAAACATGACTCAAAAAGTTGGCCAAAGGGGCAGGTGTCAAGGGGTGTCATGACAAAGAAGCAAGGTTGCAGTGGCGCGCGCAGGTGGACATCGGCAGGGTGCGCGACTGGGCAGCTAGGCAATAGCTACTGTTGCAACTGCAACCTGTTTTTCCATTTCTCTGCATTTTCACTATAGCTGGCTGCGACTAAATTTCTCTGTCCAACAGCCAATTTTCTCTATTTTCCAAATTGTTTTCTTAAGTTTTAAAGGTCACTTTTCCCCCATTTTTTGCCCATTACTTCAAGGTTTTCAACCCTCCCTTGTTGGCATTTTTCTCACCTATTTAAGGGTGTTTTACACACCTAACCAATCCTTTAATTTTTAAAAAATTTTGACATAATCTCCTTTATTTTCTAAGCATTTTCCCATCTAATATTTTGCAACAATCCATATATATAAGCATGTGCACATCCCATCCTCACTCGATGGCCACAATCTCATAGGAATTTAAACATACATTCATTTCCTTCAACATATATACATGTAAGGCACATTAAATAAATATATCCTACATGTCATTTGGGCTTAAGCCCTTACATTTCAAAATGGCCTACGGCCTATAGTTCATTGTTCTTCCAAATTTAAAATACAAGTCTTTTGGGCTTATGCTCATACATACAAAATATACTCCAAGGGCCAAATACGCTTCACAATCTTCTTCCTCCCTCTGTGATCCAACAACTTCATCGAGTCTCAAGTACCCGAAGTCTCATATGAAATATGATATCCCACGAGGGGTCAGCACAACCGCTAGTATGACACAATGCTAATGTTAGGAACAAATTTAAGGCGTGGCCTGTGCAAGTGTACATTTTAAAAGCTATAACTCCATAATCCCTCAATGCTATGCAATGTCAACATGCACGACACACACATGCAACTCTATACCACCCATGTCTCACTTTACGGTTCTTTCCCGTTGGCATGCAAGTACCAATGTATATCTCGCTTCACAGTCCGGACCCCGTTGGCTTGCGAGTACCAATGGCCAATTTTGGGTTTTTCACCACAGGATTTACAACCTCATAATGCATAGCACCAAAGTGCTCAACTCATGCCATGTTTCCAAGGATTCAAACCATGCTAACATGCCTTAATTTTTCTCAATGCAAATTCTATGGGACATTTCATCAAACAGATATTGTATAACTTAAAATATGTCTCATTCATAAATTAAAACATAACTTCAAATTCACAACACTTTGTCTACATGAATATAAGTCACAATTCAATGAATTAAACATATGATCAAGTTTCATGTTCATTACTTTAACAATTTCTCAAAGAAAACACAAATACACAACTACCAACTCATGGAATAAATCATAACTCTCAAACCATAAAATTTTCTCTATATGAACATAAACTAAAATATAATAATCCAACACATATGCAAGGTACACCTTCATCATGGTAACAAATTGTCAAGAAACTCAAAGAACACCAAAATACCTAAACTACCAACTCTAAGTTTTCAAAGCAACTACCACCTAAGTGATTTTCTAATATCAAGTAAATACCTAAATCACTTAACCAATATATAGAAAGGCAAAAAAACTTAAATCTATTCCTAACTTAGTAAGATATCATACCTAAAATGATTTTTCTCAACCTGAGGGAGTTTTGTTCGCTGTGCAGCCGAACCTATTGGTGAGAATATAGCCCTTGATGAGAGGAACAACTTCCTAGAAGGAAGTCTTGCAAGAATCTTGGCTTAAGAGTGTGTTTTGGTGGCTTAAAGCTTGGAGAACCTAGGGTTTTTCTTCATTTTTCTCCCATGCACGAGTTCTGCTCTGTATCTCAGACCAAAATAATGAAATTTTAACTATAAGGGCTGTATTTATACTAAAGGGGCAAAGGGGCAAAATGACCTTTTTGCCCTTAATGAATCCGGGGCCCCGTTACACTACAACCCGTCCCGAAACGCCTCAATTCAACATTTTGCTTTAACAAAAGTTCTTAAAATTATTTTAAATGAAAATTTTCAAAAAAAATTATTTTCTTCTGCGGCCGGGTTTGGCCAGTTCTACCCGGGCCACCCAGGATGCCCTTTTGGTCCAATTTTTGAAACTATTTCCGTTTAGGCTTAAATTTTCACAGTAAGTTTATTTTAACATTATAAGCATATTTTTCTTCTATGAAATACTCAAAATATGCTTCTAAATATGACTTATGTCTAAATTATGCACGTAAAATGCCCTACCGGCAAATAGTGCATGAATAGTGCCCTACCAACAAAAATGAAAAAAATTTCCTGATTTCTCAGATCTCTATAGTTTGAGTAAGGGAAAAATTCGAGGCCATCTGATCCATTCGTTATTGTGCAGTGGTTAGCCCCTATTCCTTCCTTTTCTTAGTAGAGCCTGATCTTGTTGGCCTCTCATGAGATTTCCTTGCAAATAGAGATTTGGTGCCATTACTTGAGTTTTAACTAATTATTTTTTGAGAAATCTTCGTTTACCATATACGGCACCAAACTGATGTTGCCAATTTCTAAGTGCTTCGATAGTTCTCTTCTTAGCTCCCTGCAAAACACTGGTCAGAGGGCCACCGAGAAGCTTAAACTAAAAGAGAAGAATTCACTATATAAGTTTTAAGGAGTACCTTATGGTCTTATTTATAGATTGCGCTTCACCTAATTTGATTAGGATTAGGAGTTCTGAGAAATCAGAATTAGAATGTATCCTTAAGTTGGAGTTACCTTATTGTACTCTACTTCCTTATTCCTTATTCCTTATCCGAAGCATGGTCTGAAGGTAGTGGGTAGCTTGGTCTCTGGTAATGTCGGTTGCACCCTAGTTGGTTAGGACCTGGGCAGCTGCAAACTAATGGTGTCAGACTTGCAAGGACACGTGTCAAGTAATAAGTTAGTGCTCAAATATGGGATGTCATGGATCTTTAATTTTTTTTCAATTTGTGTGGTACTTAATTTATTTTTAAAACAAATTCGATGAAAGAAAAAAAAATGTCATGGGTGTTGTGTAAAACATAATATTTGAAGAAAAATTAAAAGAAGAAGGAAGAAAAAAAATGAGTAGAAATGCAATCATGTTAGAGAAATACCCTACAAGTAGCAAATTTACACCAAACGACCTTTTATAATAAAAAAATAAAATTCATTTTCTTGTTTAATTATACAAAATAAAAAAAAATAGAGAATCAATATTTAGAATTTCAAAATATGTATGAAAAAAGATTTAAGAAAGATTCCAGTGGAATAAAATGTATGTTTCATCATGACTCCTAATATATGGGATTTTATTTTTCTTATGTACACAAAGAACTTTTTATAATATTTTGTTTTAGGATTCTAAAATTATTCGATTGATTTGCACAATTCTTTTCCTTTCATCTAAATCAACCATCAGATTATTACAAAAATAAAAAATTAATATGAAAATTAAAGAAAAAAAAGTACAGTCAAATAGTTATTGAGACGTAAAAAAAAAAGAATTTAAAATGAAGTCAAATAATTATTGTTGAACGATATTGTTAAAGTATAATTTCAAAAGAAATAATTAAAAAAATAAAAAATTATTCTAAATGGATGCCATGTTGTTAAGTTTGGACTCCACCTCATTAAATTTTAATAAATTTTTTATAAGCTTAATTGAAAAAGAAAAAAGGAGTCCACCTCATGATTTAATTCCAAAATTTCAATTGGATTGGTTTGCACAATTCCTTCTGTTCATCTAAATCAATCTAATTAAGATGAGTTTTAGAATTGTAAAACAAATAAAACTTGTGAAAAAAAAAATAGAAAACATATATATATATATATATATATATATATACACACACACACACTAGCGTTGACCCATGTTTTGCACGGATTATTATCAAAAAATAATTATAATTTTGGATTATTATTTTTATTTACTCTCGACACAAAACTACAGATATATCAAATCTAATGTAAATTAATAGTTACATCTGCACTTGGACAAAATTGTAACATAAAATTCATGGAATCTAATGTAAACTAATTGTTACATCTGCACTTGGGCGAAATTATAAACTAATTGTTACATCCGCACTTGTGTTTTACCACTTGGATGTGTACTCAATTGCATTGATGATATGTGCTATGCATGGGTATTAAAAAATATATAAATATTATAAATAATTTATGATTATTTAAAAAAATACCTAATTTGAATTGAATTCAAGATTTTAAAATAAATTTCTTAATTAAGAAATATAAAAAATTAAAAATATAAGTGTAATTAATTAGAATTTTTAGAGATCTGAAAAATCAAGGTAAATTTTTCGTTTTGCTAGTAGGACACAATTTATGCATTGTTTGTTGGTAGGGCGCTATACATGCATCATTTAGGTATAAGTTATGTTTAGAAGTATAATTTGAATATGCCATAAAAGAGAAACATGCTTAGAATGTTAAAATACACCTCGTGTGAGAATTTGAGCCTAATCGGGGATAGTTTAAAAAATTGGACTGAAAGGGCATCCCGGGTGGCCCGGGTGGACCCGACCAACCCCGGCCGTAGGCGACAATAAATTTTTTAGAAAAATATCATTTAAAATAATTTTAAGAACTTTGGTTAAAAAAAAAATGTCGAATTGAGTCGTTTCGGGACGGTTTGTAGTGTAACGGGGCCCCAAACTCATTGAGGGCAAAAGGGTCATTTTACCTATTGGCCCCTTTACTATAAATAGGACCCCTTAGTGTAAAAAAATACAAAATTTGGTCTAAGAATACAGCAGTAGGTCATGCATGGAGAGAAAGATGAAGAAAGCCTAGGGTTTTCCTAATTTCAAGCCACCAAAACAAATCTCTAAGCTAGGATTCTCACAAGGCTTCCTTCTAGGAAGTTGTTCCCCACGTCAAGGAATACATTCTCACTGATTGGTTTGACTGCACAACAAACACAACTCCCTAGGGTTGAGAAAAACCCTTTTAGGTATGATATCTTGCTAAGTAAAGAATATGGTTAAGTTTATGAGTGTTTTATATATTGATTGAATGATTTATATGTTTATTTGTTGTTAGAAAGTCACTTAAGATATAGTTGCTTTAAAAAACCTGGAGTTGGTAATTTGTATACTTGTGTGTTCTTTGAGTTCTTTGAGAATTTGTCAAAATGATGAACATGTAACTTAAAGATATGTTTGATTCATTACATTGTAACTTATGTTCATGTGAATAGACCTTGTGTTTTGGAAGATATGGTTGTTTAATGCATTGATGCTTTGTGTAATTATGTGTCCTTTGAGAATTGGTAATATTATGAACATGTAACATGAGCATGTGTTTAAATTGATTGTATATAGCATATGTTCATGTAGAAGAAGTTGTGTGGTTTGAAAGTTAGAATTTAATTTATGGATGATGCATGATTTAAGGTGTATACCATGGATTTGATAAAATGTCTCATTGAACTTGAATAGAAAAATCAAGGCATCTTGGTATACTTGAATTTTTGGAAACATAGTATGGGTTGAGCATTTCGGTACTATGCATTATGAGGGTGTAGATCCTGTGGTGAAAAACCCAAAATCTGACCAATTACAGTACTCACAAGCTGACGAGGGCGGATCATGAAGCGAGACATACGGCACTACTCACGAGCTAACAGGAAAGGACCGTGAAGCGAGACATGTGTTGGGCATAGAGTTTCATATGTGTGTCATGTATATTGCCATTGCATTGCATTGATGAATTGAAAAACATATAGATTCTAAATGTACACTTACACATGCCACGCCTTAAACTTTTTTCCTTACATTAGCATTATGTCATACCAGCGGTGGTGCTGACCCCTCGTGAGATATCATATTACAGATGAGGCTCCCGGTACTTGAGACTTGAAGAAGTCTTGAAGAATGGAGGGGGCATGGACCATGAAGGATATTTGGCCCTTGGGGCATATTTTTATATGTATGAGGGCATAAGCCCTAAGACATGTGTATCTACTTATAGAAATCTTGTATAGTATGAAAACAATGGGCAAGGCCCTAAAATTGTAATGAGTATGAAGTTTTTAATATTTAAGTTTAAAGTATATATGTATGTATGGTGGATTGTGTGTTTAAAGTAATGTATAAATGTTTAGTTGAATTAAAGGATGTATTTAGGTTGCTAGTTGAGAAATGATGGATTGTGTTGTAGAATATTAGGTGGAAAAGGCTTAGAAAACAAATGAAACCATGCTGAAATTTTGTAAAATTAAAAGAGTTATTAGGTGTGTAAGACACCCCATATATAGGTAGGAAGAGTGCAAAAAAAGGGAGGTTAAAAACTTTGAAGAAGTAGGTTAAAAATTAGAAAAACTAGGTGCAGCACATTGGAGAAAAATTCAGAAAAAAGGAAAAGTTAGGTTGCAGCCAATACATTGTTGCTACAGTGTCAGTGCAACAGAGCAGCCCCCTGCCCAACCAGCCGCGCGCCCTGCCTGCGCCACTGCCCTGCGCCATGCGCTCACCCTGCTGCCCAACCACATGCGTGCCAGCCCTAACACTCCCCTTACACCAACCTTTAGCCACCCTTTTGACACATTTTTAACCACATTTTTTAGCCATGTTTGGGCACCCTTTTGGACCATGTTTGGTCACCCATTGGGCCATGTTTGGTCACCTTTTTGGGTCATGTTTGGCCACCCTATTGGGCCATGTTTGGCCACTTCCTTAGACTAATTTTGGTAGACCTTTTGACCTATTCTTGACCCATGTCTTAAGACATTTGGGCTCCATTCGGGCCATTATTCCAAGACATTTTTAGAGATGTTTTAGGGCTATTTTAGAAGCCATTTTTTAACATGACTTAAACTTTTTTGAATATTAATTGGGAGGGATGTTTGAGTGACATTAGGAGACCATTTTGGTTAAGTCAAATAGCAAGTCTTCATTTCTAATTTTGGGGAAACATGGGAGAATGAATGCATAATCAACTGAATCCATTAAATTGTCTTTCATTTCCTTTTCTTAATTCATTTCACCCACTCCCCGGGTTTGTGAAAATTCGGGGAGTGACAGAATTCACGTACAACTAAAATAATACAAAACATGTATTTGGAAAACTAATCTATCTATATATGATTGAAAGAGGGGAATTGAAATGAACATTAAAATCATGATAAATTAAGATTTTAATTATTGATATTTTGTCAACTTTATCCACATTTTGTTGGGATAATTAGAATACGTATATGAACACAAACTTCTTAATCAATCAAGAATTGGCACAGAAAAGAAATAAAAAGATAAATTATAGGCTTTCTCTATATATCAACAGCCATATGTAACAAATATAATAAAAATATAGAAAAATGCACATGTAACAACCTTTACCTATTGTGTGAAATATATTTTTATTACTATATATATATATATATATATATATATGATGTACCATAAAGTAACAGATCAATTTGAAACATGACATGTGTATGTACAGAGCTCTTCCGAGTACAGACCAAGAAAGATTCTACTATCCAGATCAGACACACACATGGGGTTCAAAAGTACTTTGTTCAGAATAGTGCACCACCTCCGGACCTACCTCCAGAATAGATAGGGTGCCAATCCGCTCATCACAAACCTTATAATAAGGAAACAAAGTTCAATATAACAACTATTATTTTCGGATATCTTCAAATCCCTACTTTTATGGTTCCGAATCCTATTCAACTTAGGAAATCTACAAGCTATAAATAAGACCATAAGATACGCTTTCAATTTACGTTCAATTATTCCTTTCAATTACAGTCTTTTTAATTTACTGACTTTATCATCAGAGCGGCTACCACCGGAGCCTTCCCGGTGACCCTCTGATCTCGAATTCTTAGTAGATAGCGAAGGATGGGAAGCCCCCCTCTGATCAAAAAGAGCAACATCAGTTTGGGGCCGTTTGTGGGAACGACAATCGTTCTTGCTAACCTTTTCTTCAAAAATAACAAATCATTCGTCTTTTTCTTTCAAAAAGAAAATGGCTCTCAATCTTCATTGTTATAACATGGAAATTTTTTTTTTTTATTTATTATTCTTGCAATTGTTAATTAATTAATTTTATTAATTTTATTATCATTATTATTATTATTATTATTGGATGTATGTGTATGGAAAATTAAATTTTTTTTTTATTATTTGTATGTATGTATAAAATGTGTAAAAATTATATGAGTGTATATAAATAAATGTGTAATTATATGTGTGTATATGTATATATAAATGGGTGTAGAACAGTGTGTGTATGTGTGTGTAACCGTGTGTGTGTGTGTGTGTGTGACTTTGAGTGTTACACACTCAAGGGGGTATGGGTGAGGTTGTGTGTGTGAGTAGGATTCAGGGAGTGGGAGAGTGCAGAATCAGCAGAGGGTGGTTGGTCTTGGGGAGAGAAAGAGAGAGAGAGAGAGAGAGAGAGAGAGAGAGAGAGAGATAGATATAGAGAAAGGAGGGTGTCTCGGGTGAGAAGAAAAGAAAGGGAAAGGAAAGAAAACTGAGAGCAAGGGAGAGGGTTCTGAAGAAGCAGAAGTGACCAAGAGGAACAGAAGGAGAAGGAAAGCAAACCAAAAGGAAGAAAAATCCGAAATTTTAGGTAAGTGGGTGTTTCAGTTTTGAATTTCAAAAGCATGATTCGTTTGATTTAGATTATAGGGTTTTATAAAGCATGATTTTAGCTTTCAAATGCAAAAAGAATGAGGAGAAATAGGTGAGAAACTAGGGAGAAAACCCTAGTTGCAGGTTTCGGCCATGGAGGTTGAACCTCATTATTTTATGTGAGAAACTTCCTTTAAATGATCCTAAATTAACCCTATGAAGTGCAGAAAGAGAATGGAGAAAGAAAGAATGAAAAACAGTAGAAAAATATACAAGAAATTGGAATTTTTCAGTTGGCCGGAGATTCGGCCATGAGCCTTTGAGCTCTATTTCGTGGAGATGGGGACGGTTTGAGGGGAAGTGGAGGTTGGATATGGAGCCTACACGAAAAACCCTAGAGAATGGCATTTTGAAAATGGGGAAAACACGCCGGAGGTCGGTCGCCGGCGCCGGAGAAGGCGCCGGAACCCTACCGCTGCTTCACCGGAGAATCGGGGAAGAAGGTGGGGTATCGGGTCGGTTCTCGGGTCGGATCCGGGTCTGGTTCGGGCGGGTACGGGTCGCCCCTGCCACGTGTCAGCCCTTGTTTTAAATTAAATGAATTTGAACCTTTAGAATTTAAACCTTTGAATTTGAACCTTTTGAATTTGAACCTTAACCTGAACTTTCAGAAATTACGAATTGACCCCCCAACTGTTAGAAATTACACTTTGACCCACCTGATTAAATTATTAATAAAACATTAATTAAATTAATTAATTAATTATTTAATTAAATTAATTTAATTAATTAAATATTCAAAAACATCCCGGAGTCCAAATGAGACAAGTCATTAGTGTATTTTGACTATCTCGACTATTCCGAGACCAATGGTGAGGTCCGTTTTACGAGACGGGGTCCCGAAAAATAAAAGACCCGTAGTAACCCTTAAAATTACCAAAATGCCCCTAGATTGAAACACAGTCAAACGAACTCCGAATTAGGTAAACAAATAGTAGAATTTTATTATCTCGAACATTTCGGACTCAACCGTGGAGTCCGATTTGTGAAAAGAGGTCACGAAATGTAAGGACACGTGTAAAGTGCAAAATGACTGTTTTGCCCTTTTGAACCCCGGTGCCCGAATTGAGTTCTACGAAAACCTAGACTTACTTTCTTAAACGTTCTAAAACCAATGGTAGAGTTTAATTTAGCAGAATAGAAACCTATGAATTTAAAGACATAAAATTTGATGAATAGCATACATTCAAACAACAATGGACTGAGTTGTAATTTCTACTTTTAGGGACACTGACAGGACAGGAGGAGGCGATCTGATCTCCTACATTTTCATCCGTCTGTTCAGTTACATATAGTTCACGATCTTCTAGGGTTGATACCAACCCATCAGGTATGGTGTTTTGCTAATGTTAGAAATGAAGTTAAGTTAGGAATATTTGTGAATGACTGAGATGTTGTATGTGTTTATTTGTAATGTGTTTACCTGATTATTTGGAATTGGTTGTTCACATGTTATGTGTTACTTGCAAGTTTAAGAACATGAATTATGATGTATGAACACATGAGATATGCATGTATATGAAACTGACTGGTGATTTATTTATTATTGTCAGAGCATGTCATATTATCGAGATCCATGTTCATTGAGATTGCATTGGCATATTGGCATATGATGAATTCCTTGAGAACATGGCGTGGGTAAGCACGTGGTGCTTTGCATTATGAGGGTGTAGATCCTGTGGTGAAAAACCCAAAATTGGCCATTGCATTGGTACTCCGTAGCCATCGGGGAGTACCCGTAAACGAGACATGGGTGTGGCATAGAGTTGTGCATGGGTGTGTCACGCATACTATTCATATATACTACTGCGATGCTTGAATGTCATTTAGAAATAAATGTACACTTTGCACATGCCACGCCTTAGCTTTATTTCTGGCATTAGCACTTCATCATACCAGCAGTTGAGCTGACCCATTCGTGGGCAACATTTTTCAGATGAGGACCCCCCAGCTGCTTGAGACCCAGTGATGCTTTGATAAGGGGAAACACTTGTTATATTTTGTCCATGAGATTTGTATATTGAAATGTAAGGGCTTAAGCCCGAATGACTCCTGAACGATGTATCTTATGTTATTTTGTGTATGGATGATGATGGACGCATGTTTATTGAATTTAATTACTTTTGTCCTTTTATTTATTTCACTTTCTGTCTCGTTACTCGCGCCCCGGGGTCGTGGGAAATTCGGGGCGTGACATTCATCCTAGAAAGAATTTCCAAAACTCCCGAAATCAGCCTCCTACTAAAAGAGGAAGGGGGCAAACACCTAATCAATGGAAACAACAGCTTGATCGGATTCAACGACAATCTGATCAGATGCAGGAACAACTCATTGCCATGTCACAAGCTCTAGCTTCATTGGCCCAGAACCAGCGGAGTAATATTCCTCCTCCTCCTAACAATGTTGTTCATGGAAGAGCTCAACCTCTTGCCACCGCCATGGGTTGAGGATCTCCCAACGAGGAGTTGCCCAACGTGCAGTCGGTACACCCCTATGGTACCACTTACGTGGGGACTGATCCCTAGACGTCAACAACATTAGGGAGAGGGATGCCTATTTTCACCCAGCTATTCATTATCAAAGCAGAATGAGGATTCCTACTCTAGTGACCTCGGGAGTCGATCCAGCGCCACGGGGATTTCAGCCCCCTAAGGCACCAGCCCCCCTAGTCTTGGGAGGGTAACACCCTTCTACTAATGTCAGACAAATTCCTCCCCCAAATCAAGGATCTGGAGTGCAGGACAGGGCCAACAATGGGTCTCAAACCCACAACAAGTCTTGCCCAAAGTCCCTCAAATGGCAGAAGAGATAGCAGACTCTTAGGAGTAGATCATCTCTACTAGAGGGTTCCACACCACTCCAGAGCAAGATCAAGAATTCTGGCCCTTTCCTTAACTTTCTGCTGGTTAGGATTCGATCAAGAAACAGCCTACTAAGCTCATAAAAATTGCTGATCGATTCTTGGGGGAGGTTGTGGAACCACATCAAGGCGGTACCCTTGAGGCTCGTTATGAAAGTTCAGCACATGAAAGCGTCAGTAACCCCATAGAGAGACATTGTATACTGGTAGTAAGATAGATAGTCCCCTGGGTTCTCAGAGCCGTCATAGAGGGGGGATGTTCTCCACGCCATCCACCTCTGCCATAATGACAGAGGAGTAGCCGAAAAAGTTTGTTGTCCCAAAATTCACCCTCTATGATGGCTCTGAGAACCCAGGGGACTATCTATCTTACTACCAGTATACAATGTCTCTCTATGGGGTTACTGACGCTTTCATATGCTGAACTTTCATAACGAGCCTCAAGGGTACCGCCTTGATGTGGTTCCACAACCACCCCCAAAAATCGATCAGCAATTTTTATGAGCTTAGTAGGCTGTTTCTTGATTGAATCCTAACCAGTAGAAAGTTAAGGAAAGGGCCAGAATTCTTGCTAACTATAAAGCAAGAAAATTGAGAATCACTTCGGGAGTATATTGCTCATTTTAATACCGAGCTCACGGCAATTACCGATTGCAACCCAAGCTTCTTAGTGGCACCTCTTACCTTTGGCCTTGGGCCTGGACTCTTTCAAGATTCATTGACCATGAGTGCCATCGACATGGCGGCACTCATGGATCGAGCACGAAAGTACATTAATTTGGAAGATACAAAAATGTCCTTTCGAAAAGCAAAAGAATAAGCTTAGAAGGATGAGCAAGTTCAAAAGAGAGATACCATCACTAACAGGAAGAGGATCATGAGTCCTAACAAGAGAGCGGCATCCAGAACCCAGAACAATCCTAACTCTGAAAGGTATGAAAAGTTCACCACTCTGAATGCTTTTCTCACTCACATACTCCAACATATCTAGACCCGTGAAAACTTGAAGTAGCTAGAGCCACTGAAGACCAACCTCGACACTAGAAATCAGAACAAGTACTATGATTTTCACAAGGAGCATGGGCACACAACCGACGAGTGTAGAGCTCTCAAGCAAGAGATAGAACATCTCATCAGAAGAGGACGACTGAGAGATTTTGTCTGCCAAGATGGGAGGCAGAACCCCTACGATGATAGACTGCTACAAAGAAGGCAAGAACAGTGGCCTGAGCAGAGAGAAGTTCGGAACGATCAACCACGACAAAACAATCAAGTCATCTTCATCCTTCACGCTGACAATGCAGCAACGAGAATGTCTAGCCGAGCCAGAAAAAGGTATGCTCAGGAGGCAAGGGCAGAACCACATGTTCTCTAGATATCAGCCATAGAGAAGAAGATGAAGTCGGAACGTCAAATCCAGTTCTTTGAATTGGACCTTGTTAAGATACATTGTCCCCACAGCGATGCTCTCGTCATTTCACTCGAAATTGCCAACTTTGAGATTAGAAGGGTTCTCATGGATACTAGAAGCTCCACCAATGTACTGTTCTATGAACCCTTCAAACACATGAAGCTCAACCATAATGACATCAGAGCTACCATCATTGTCATGGCTGGATTTGATAGAAATCTCAGCACCCCATTGGGAAAATTGACCCATTTCATCGGGTTTCATTCGTGCCAAAAATATATCGTATTTGTCAGAGAATTTTAATTAAATTCGTTTTACTCGCGTACCGCGTTAATTTGCCCAATTTTCCTTCGTGTACTAATTTTATGATTCATGGCTTACTAATTCCCAAATCAAGGTTTCCAATTAATTCATATATAAATAAATCCCATAAAATTGGTATTAATATAAATTATTTTGCCCAAACGGGTCAGAAGTGTGGTGTATGATGGTGTTTGGCGGTGTAGGATGATTTTACGGTGGTGGTTGAAAAGAGGGTTTGTGAGAGTGACCATGGTGGTTGCATGAGAGAGGCTGGTATTTTAGAGAGAAGGAGCTAAGAGAGATGAAAGATTACAAAAAAATTGATATTTTCCTTTGGGGAAGAAACCAGAGCATGCTCTTTGAGAAAAAAAATTAAAATATGAAAATTAATAATTTGATACATTATTCACGTCCAACGCATGTGTTACAAAACTAATATATGTAAAAGTGTGTGTTTGTGCATATATCTACAGGCAAAAGAGAAAAGAGACGAGGAAGTGTTCAGAATGAGAAAGAAAAAATGGAAGAGTGTGAAAGAGAACTTCTCTGCGAATGTGATTCAGGTAAGAACTTCTTCGCCATTGTGCAAGAAAGAGTGTAAACAAAGTATGTTTGTGTATATATCTATGCGTATAGCAGGTTGGGTGCTGTGAGCAAAACGCATTTTACAAACCCACAAAACGATGGTTTTGTACCAAAATTTTGTAAATAATAAAAGTTAATGTCTTTATATTTTGATCATAAAAATAACATTTTCTTAAATAAATGTCTCGTTTTGACTAACTCCTAAATATGGGAGAAAAGAATGACTGATTCTTAATTGTCATATTTTATCACAATTGTAAGAAGGATAATGTTACTACAAGCTCGTTTGCACATGTGAACAAGATTCTTATTCATTAGATCATTTAAGAATTTGAGTGAATTCAGATATCGAAGTGATTGTATTAAACAAAACTTTCATCCATAGATAATCTAATGAATAAGAGTTTCTTTTGGATATGTAAATGAGTTCTTGATAGCATTATTCTTGTAAAAAAGTTATTTGTTTTAATCCTTTTTTTTTGGTGAAATTGAATTGTAGGAAAGCTAATTTAGAATGAAATGAACTATCCAAACACCAGCCCAAAATATCTGATTTGAGAGTTGAACGACCCATCCAAACACCGGCCTCTTAGAGTATCTTTAATGGTTAACCAAATTTCTTATTAAATTTAAATTTGAGTAAAAATCATCAAAAATGCCTCTAGGCGGTTTAACCATTTTGTCAACTAGGACTAGCTCGGTTGTAACTTATGACTTCTCTCAAGGAGAGGTCATGAGTTCTGCTTTCACTTCATTTATTAGTGAGAAATGTGTAATTTATTTATTTTTTTCAATTTTAAGTTAGATTTGTTATAATTGTAAGATTTGAGTTATTAAAAGTTTTTCAAGGTACATACATAATTAGAGATTCTTTACGCTTGTAATATAATTAGATTGATTGAAAAATACACCTTGCATTGACAAAAGAGATTTTTTTTTTTTAACCAAATCCATATCAAATCAATAAAATATTATTCATTGTATCAAATTTTTAGCCAATGAAATAAAATTTTTGAAATAAGATGAAAATATTTAAAATAAATGTGAGGAAAAATTGAAATGACTATTACCAAATGGAACTTTTAATCAATTTTTTACTTAAAAAAAAATTGGTTAAGAGATGGTCTTAACTGTTGAAATCAGATAAATTGACAATTTCGATTTGCTTGCTTTTTTCCACGGATTCCATAACCCCGTTATGCCTGATCTCATAAACAAATTATATCCCCACAGACGCAATTCCAATCCTGAAACAAACGCGATCGCAATTGGTGTGTTCGTCTGCTACTCATCAGACGAGAGAGGGGTTACGAAGAATGGAAGATTTTGAGACGAAGGTGGTAATATCGGATTCTATGGAAGTCGAAAATGACTGCGAGTCCTCCAAAATCGTCTGTTTGCTTCGCAGATTTCTCGGAGTTCAGCAGCGTAGAGCCGAAGCTTACGCAAAGCTTAAAAGGTACATAAACTTTATTTTTATTACACAAAAATTTGCTGTGATCGATAGTTAAATTCATTTTACCATTTATTTGTTTGCCGAGAAAACAGAAGAAACCGATAGAAAAAGAATGGAAAATTTGACGAGTCTTATGTTTTCCTAGTTTCAGTGGGGCGAAGATTTTGTTTTCTCAGATTGTGGAAAATTATAGATTCAGTGACTGCACAAGTCAATTTAAAATTGATAGGGTGATACTACTATTGAAACAGATGTAATACTTTTTGTTATGCATATTTATACATATATGTGTATATTCTTCTGCTGCTTTTGACATATGTACACTGGCCAGATATATCTGTCATAAGTTTTTCAAAGGGTTTAATAAAAAATTTTAGATCATTGAGGGTTAGCTAAAGCTGTGTTTTCTTAATTAGTTTCAATTTAAAGGAGGATCTCTCAGAACAACTAATTTCTGGATTTAATATCAATATTTTTATTCATCTTAAAAAGTGCAATCTCTATAGTTATTTTTGGTTCCTTTCTTCTCTTTTGAGCTGGAATTTGAACTTGCTTGTTGATGTAAAATAGAATATGTATGATAAGGCCTCCCTTGTTCAATTTCTCATGTTTGGATCACAGACCATGGTGGGTATTTTCTACCCATATTCCATGGGCACTCTAAATGTATGAAATGTCTATGTCATACATAAGAAAACGTGGGTATTACTTTTAATTCAACAAAGTTTTATAGCATTCCTTCTTAAACTTTTTTTATTTTATTACATCAATATATCAGAATGAGTGATGTGAATTTGTCAACCTAGTTTATATAGAAACTTCATTTACCCACAGGCTCGGAAGAAAACAATTTGGGCACTTTTTTATAATTTAACTATCAGCCTGTTTCCTAAGGCGTAGGAATTAGATAAGTGGGACTCCTAGGCATGCAAATGCAAATAGCAAAACATTCCCAAGTTTATGTAACGTAGTTTTCGACAAACTATAATCATTGGAGTAATGAAAGACAAAATGAAGAATATAAGAAGATGCAGTGGAATTGAAAACACAACAGCATTTTATGAAGTCATTGCGCCACCAAGTGGATAGAGTCATCAGCGCCTTTAAGAGGAAAACATAGAGTTCTTCTGACACATATTTATAATAAACATGTATGATTTGATTATGACGATGGAAACATTAAAAAAAGTGGTGTTTTTTAAGGGTAAATTACACCGACCTCTCCAATCAGTGTTTGTCTTTTAACACTGTTTATATATGAAATAAATTTACTTTTTTACCCTTGTATTTTAATTTTCTGCCATGGATGCTTTTAGCTTGCAGACCCCTTCTTTCTCTGTCCATCTCCTTTTGTTAACCCAAGATATTCAAGCATGGCTGTCTCTGTCTAACTATTTCTTTCTATAACTCTCTCTCTCTCAATCTCTATCTCTTTCTTTGTATATACCCAAATAACAGAACCCATCATATACATGCTATACACACACACACACATGTATATATATATATATATATATTCAAGTATGTTCATTGAATGCAAATTCTTTCACTAACCCAAAGACAATGAAGATTTTTAGGGACAGAGGTCATGGCTTCCATGGCCAAACACCAAAGTTTTTAAATGGTTCAATTACAGCAAACTACCAAAAGATTCGAATTCTTTAATTTCAACAAATTGTAACATCTTCCATTACACATGAATTTGCCACCCTCACAAATTCATTGCCACTGTAATTAAAAATCACATAAATTTTCCACAGCCCCATTACCATTGTAATCACAATTCCCAACTGTAATCAACAACCAACACTTTTGATTTAAAGTTTAAATCTTCATCTCCATTTAGTGCAAAAGAATCTTTAATATATAAAAATCGTTCTTTTGTGACAGCAAGAACTTCAAGTGGTTGGAGAAGCAGCATGTGCTGAGCTTGTTGTGTGATATATATATATATATATATATATATATATATAAGGGATGCCTTCTGCTGCAGAGATAGAAGAGTGAAAAAACTTAATTTTTTAATCTTTAATAATGGTAAAATTGGTATTTATGAAAATAGTAGAGAGGAAATCATCATAATCCATTTGGTCAATTAACAGTTAACTAACAGAGATGAGGTTTTTGTTACTGACATTAAAGCAGAAGGAATGTCAGTATAATTTTTCAAATCACAGGGGAAGCGTGTGTAATATCATTAAACCTATGGGAATGTCATTGGAATTTACCTTTTTTTTTTTTTTTTAAAAGTAAGAAACACTTAACTAAAAGTAGTTACTGGATCATATCTTTAGCAAGAGATGCCTGACTGCTATCACGTCCACTAGTTTGTACAGAGGACTCAACATGTGTTCTAATACCTATGCATCAAATGGCAGCTCTGCAAAGCTGTGAAAGGTGATTAATGATCATAAAGAATTCATCTGTCCAAGAATATAATAAAGCCAACCTATGTCCTAATTTGCAAGAGAACACTTCAAGGAGTTGATTATCAATTGATTCTTCTAGTTAGCCCATATATAGGGGAATGAGGGGGAGCAAACTAGTTACTAGAAAACACTAATACTCTAACGATCCTCCTTATGGTACATGCATTTCAAAAAAGGGAACACTTGCATTCCAAAATACTAAATTTAAATGATTTGAGAAATTTTTCTCAGTTCTTCCTTAATTTTTCTTTTCAAAGAAAAATAATAAGAAAGGACCAACAAAAATCAAGATATTAACATAAATAGACATGCTTAGTTTAATGTTTTTACATGTTTCATTCCAATATTTATATTTTCATAATTATATAGACAACTTGTACACTTCAATGATATTAATTTCACAATTAGACCATTGTATTCTACCTATGTCATAGAAGCAAGCCTACCCCCTGTTGTACCTAGCACAATTGTGAAAGTGTTGGCATGTCATCTTAAAGGAAGGCGTGGGTTTAAGAGTTAGATTCTTATCACTTATTGGTATTTATTTAAGAGAATGAAAAATTGGAAGCGGTGACCTATTGTCACGAATGGTAAATCATATTTGTGGCTCCCTAAGGTGTCTATTTTTTATGTAGTAAATTTCTATTCTTGGTAACCTTAGTCCTTATATGTCTTCTTATAGAACTACGAAATGAGTTCTACAAGAATTAGGAGACTTACTGATATTTGAGTGTCTTAATCAAGGATTTATGTGGGAGGACTGGAAAATTGATTTTCTTGAACAGGGTGGTTGATTTTTTTTATTAATGGAATGAAGAGAAGATGAAGCAAAACATCTCTAACATGCTATCAACTGTTGTACAACAGCAGGACAATATATATATATATATATATAAATATATATTTCTTTAGATTCCTGTGTATCACATTCTTGATTTTTTTAGTAACTACTTAAAACGGTTCAACCCCATCTTTTACTTATTTGACTGCTTGCAATTCATCATGTAGCCCTAAGAGTTCAAAGTAAGTTTGTAGTAAGAGTTCCAAGTTTGTAGTTCCCATTCTCTCTTATAAATACATTTTTCATCAATTTTTTTTACTGAACATTAGGTTCTGGATCTGATATTGGCAGACAATTGATACTTGCATCCTTAATTTTGTCATCCAATATATGAGTAGGAATGAATCAATCATCTGATAGGTCTTCAGAACTTCTTTGGTAATTATTGAAGTTTTATTTTGCTCTATTCACCTCTTTGTTAGGAGTTGGTTGTTTTTTTTTTTTTTTATTCTTTATCAAACATAATATATGAAAAATACATTGTTGGCAATGAATTTTGTATTTACATCTTATGAAAGTCCAAATAGTTTGTCCTTCCATATTCTTTCTAATCTTGAGGCAAATAGGCTTTGATTTTTCTTTATCTTTTTATTTAACTTTTCTTCAAATTTGTGCTTAATTTCTTAAGGCCACCCCCCCCCCCCCTTTTTTCTTTCTCTTGAGTGCTTTTTTGGTTGGCAAATAAACATCCATAAGTAGCATTTTGTTTAATGGACAATATTGATTTTCATTCTCTTCTATTTTTTGATAAGTTTGTTTTTTTTTTTTTTTCATTCTCGCCCCCCCACGCAAAACTTATGGCCTTTTGACCTACTTCATAGATATCATTAATGCATTTGAAGTTTGTTGATAGGATTAAAGCAAGCTGGGTCAACACAACTCACTCTAACAATGTGAAAAGAACCAATGAAACATTATCAACTACAAAAGTTATCTGAATTGAAAGATCATCAAGTAGTCAAAATTGAAGATTTGTTTCAGAGATGGATCAATTAAAACTTGTCAACGATAAGACCTCTTCAACCCAAGGAAAGTGATACGGTGGTTAAGCTGTAATTTCTTATTTAGTTTGGTTGGGCTTTTCATATATGTTTAAAAGTTTCTGAATAGTTTATGGGTTTATAATTTTATGTTTATGGCTTATAGTTGAAATTATTAATATTATGCCATAAATCCCTTGAATCTGATTCTTTCTGGAGCATGGGTACAAGCTTTTGGGAGTGAATTGCAGTTACAAGGCTGATAAATTTGCTGAGGCCCGCCACAGTCTTTTAAAACTTTATTGAACTTGATTTTTGCATGGAATAGTTGTAGTTGGGGATTCTGTACAGCTTGGTGTTGTAGGAACTGGGGAGGGAGAAGACAGCTTCCTTGTTTCCTTTGAAATGGGTTGATGTAGTTTGTAACGGTCATCAGTTGCTGTAGCACTGTCAATATGAATTAAATAATATGATTTTATTGTTGGAATTATAAGCTACATGCTAGGAGGTGATCTATTATCTATTCTTGAAGATTGTTGACATCAACTGTTGTACAAGGTCTTCGTGATATTCAGTCTCAGTTTCAACCAATCCTTGCATCCTAAGAAAATTTATTCTGTAACTGGTCTATGTTATAGATTTTAACCTATGACCCACTGTCTATATAATGGGATAGAAGAATAAAAAATTAAAAATCCTTTCACTTAATTCCTTCTTTATATTAAATGTATTTTAATTTTCTTTTGAGGGAAGAACAGTGCCTCTGCTTTTGGTGGTAAAGAAATGATAGAGTACTCGATTTCTGGATAAAATGTTGATCAACTAAATGCTTTGAAAAAGTTCGTTATCTTTCCCATAAAATATACTGATAGGTTTATTTATCTATGCCTGGAAGCTATATTTTTTTGTTTCTCCAAATATATAGATTTGTTTAGGATTCCACTTCAAGGAGTACTTTATTATGTATTACTTGCATGTAATTTTTTTGTACACTAGGCCACCAATGCCCAGAAAATGTGGGGTTTTAGCATTAATACCATGAATCCTAAACATCACGTCCCCCATTTTCCCACATAAATTAACTTGATGTATGCTTGGCACTTTTAGGTAAAAAGTTTCTCTTTGTGTGCAACCCGTCATTTATCAAGACATTCTTAGCATCTGAAATGTTGGACTTGAATATCTCGGGTTTGTTTTGCAAGCCAAGGTTTCTGGCCCCTCCAAAATAATACATGATTATATGGAAAGAAGGGAAAAATAATGTTCAAAAGGGAGGATAGGATCATCTAAATGAAACTGCAAAAGAGAGAAGAGGGTTTGGGAAGGAACAATCCTGGGTTTCACAAAAGGCAACTACCAAAGTTGATCATAATATCCATAGAAGAGGGTTTCTGACATGGTATTATCCCCTGGGAGCCAGGCCGCCTGAGGAAGAGACTTTCCACCTCCAATGTTCAGTGATTGGAATACCCCTAAATTCCTTGGTGGTTGAAACCCGCTGATATTACAAATTCCTTGAACAGCCTGAATTCTAACAATTTCATGCTCATAAGTGGAGCTTATAACATGGAGGAGTGGAAGTGGAGACAGGTGGCTCAAATGGGTGAGAAGACTTGCAAGATAGAAGAAATCGACGAGAAGTGTGATGCTTGTTTTCAGATTGTGGAAAGGGGGTGGAGCACAGTTCGACTTCTGAGGTTGGCAAGAAGGGAATTGTGTGGTGGTGCAAAACCCTAGAGGAGGCAACGACAAAGAATAGACAAACCAAGTTCATGAGGACTCTTTTGGGTAAAGGAAGAATTATCAGGGTGTGGGAGTACATCAAGGTGGAAGAGTAGTGTGAGGAAGGGAGGTGGTTCATCTTTGTTCCATAGGTGAATTGTGGATGAGGGTGGCAATTGGTGGCTTAGGCTTTTTGGAGGTTAGGAAAGCGAGAAAGAAGCTTCGGGGAAAAGGGATGGCCGGTTGTTCAAGGAGGTGCCCATGACACAAGGGTGGTTGGAAAACCCTCTTGAGGTGAATACTGGGGTGCAGGAGTGATTTGAAGATACCTTTAATCATGCAAGGAGAGGCTTCTGCGTATGGAGATATGTTTTGGTGGAGAGAGTGGGTAACATGAATTCAAAGGCGTTGAAGAGATCCAAAATTCAAAAATGGGTGGAGCACAGGCGGGGGGTTGCAATAGGAGTTAAAGTTATAGATATGCATGGAGCTTTATTTTTGTTTGAGCTCCCATCTAAGCAAGAAACAGAGGGTGTTCTGAATGCAAAAGACTGGACCTTTGAAGGGGAGCTAGTCCTCTTGAATTGTTAGGCTGCAGCGGGATGCTGCCATTCTTTGGAGAAGGTACCAAAATAACTTTGGGTTTGATTCATTGGCTTTCTGCCTTCTTGTGGTGTCGGAAGTTTTTAGAATATGAGGGAACCTTTGTGGAGACTTTGTGAGAGTTGATGCTCAAACGAAGGTGAGAGTCCATTTGTGGTGGGCAAGGGCATTGATTTGAGCGCTGGGAAGCCAGTCCCATCCTTAGTGAAGATCAGGTGGGTTTGTGGCAGTTCAAAATTCCAATTTGGGTAGATATTGGCACCCATTTTTCAATGATCGGGAGAAAATGTGCTGAAAAAACTGAGAAGTTGACGGGAAGAACAGAGGACAGAGATGAAGTGGGAGCACACGTGGTCAGCGCGTAGTAGAGTGCAAGAGGTAGTACTTGTCGAAAGGTTGTAGGATCACCTTGATTAAGAGTACGCTCACCAATCTTCCCACTTATTTCATGTTTTTTTCCTATGACCCCCGAGGGGGGGGGGGGGGGTTGGCAAAGAGGTTGGACAAACTCATGAGAGATTTCTTGTGGGGGTTCTCGAGGAGGAAAAGAAGATTCACTTAGTCAGTTGGGATAGAGTTACAATGTTGTTATGTGAGGGAGGATTTGTTATAAGGGATTTACAGGTCTTCAATAAGGTTATCTTTGGGAAATGGCTTTGGGTTTTGCTATTGAGAGGGCCAAATGGAGGAGTTTTGCATGTGTGTGTCTACATATATGTATGTGTGTGTCTGTATCATGGTATGAATTTGTATATTTCTTGATCCATCACTTTTCCTTGAAATCATAAACAAGAAATGTACACACACATACAATTAAATATGGGTGTGAGGTAGGAGAATGAGTGTCTAAGGTGGTGTGAGGCCCATATGGAGTGGGCCTTTGGAAATCTGTTAGAAAGGAATGGGAAGTTTTATCTTACTTTATCAGATTTAAGGTGGGAGAGGGCACTAGGGTGAGATTTTGGAAGGACTCTTAGTGAGGGGATGGCTCTTTGTAGGATCAATTCCCTAGGTTTTTTTGTGTGGCAGCAAATAGGGATGCTTTGTGACTGATTGGGATGTTCTAAGCCAGTTAAAATTGCTTTAAAACTCTCAACTGGTTAGAGGAAGTGAAGTTAGGATAATTTGGAGGCCGAATAGTTTGAAGGATTTCTCGGTCATATTATTTTATAGAGAAATGGAGAGGAAGGGGGATCCAACTTTCCAATGGAGGCATGAATTTAAATAATGGTTGTTATGTATCGGTTTTTTATCTTCCGATACCGATATGGGCCGATATATCGGCAAGCCAAAATTGATAGCCGTATCGACTAATACTGCTAGGATTGGTTGTTACAAAACCATTACGATCACTACATGGTTGTTTTGAATTTTTTTTTTTTAATTCATATCCTTTGGTTTTTTTTGTTGAATCCTTATGATCCCTACTTTTTTGAGATTTAAATATAAGAGACACCTAATAAAAAAATCCAAAAGAATTGAAATGAGTTACCAAAAAATTTAGGACAATACAACCTTTCGAGGCCTATTGGCCTAATTTTTTTTTATAATTAATCACGCTTAACTAATTTTCATGCTTATAATAATTTTTTGTTATTATTTGTATTACTTGTTACTATGTTTTTTTTTTTTTGTTTGGGTAATTACTTGTTACAATGTAATTCAAATCAAGTGGTATCTTATTATTAGGTTAACTTAAAAATATTCATATAAAATAGTACTTATAAGAAAAACATCTTTTTAAGTATTAAAAATGTAAAAGATAATAGTAACAAAATACTGAAATGTGATAATTTGTTCTCAAAATATGCATATTAGTGACTTTTAAGAGGTTTGCTAGTGTTTGAAAAAAAATTCACAGTCGTAGTTTCCGATTCTCATTACGGATGGTCCGATATCTTATACGACAACCAAGAACGTGTCATATTCCACGACTGTGATTTTAACCTGTGCATGGAGGATTATATGGCATTCTAGGGTCCCTTTGAAGGTAGGTTTGTTTCTCTAGGCCATGGCTTGGGATGCAGTATTGACCAAGGATCAAAATATCGTTTCGATGTATAGTTTCGGTCTATCTGGAAACGGAAACGTTTCAAAAACGTTTCGGAAACATAATGGAAACAGAGAAAAAATTGAAAACATGTGAAAACATAACTTAAAATTTATTTATTTATATAAATAAGCCTATTTATTGAATAGTTGTGCATGTTTAAGGCATATACATCGTATTCATAATAAATGACATAATAGATATATATTATGTAATATCCACGAATTAGATAATTTGACACAAGTTACATATAAAATAAAAAGTAAAACAAATAGCAATGTAAACCTATTATAATTAGTAACTTAGTATTAAAATAGTTGTTTCTCTACACTTTATTTCCCCTACTACTTCTTTATTATTTTAGGAAAAATAATAAAAATATCTTCTTGTAATTTTAAGTCTTAATCCTTGAAAAATAAATGGATATTATTTTTTACTAACTTCCAGAATTATTGTTGATACAAAAGAAATGTTTCCTTTAATTCGGTATGTTTCCACTAATTTCGGTATGTTTCCACGGAAATAATTTTGTTTCCATGGAAACATGTGAATTTCGATATTCCACTAATGTTTCGTTTCGGTTCCCTGAGAAACGGAAACGTTTCGGCTATTTTGATGGAAAAGAAACGAAATTTTGATCCTTGGTATTGACTTCGTATAATTTACAAAAAAAGAAGAGGTTTTTCAATTGGCTAGTAGGTGCTGCATTTACAAAGAACCTAGGGAGACAACTAATGATCTCTTCCTTCACTGTTCAATAGTGAGAGATGTATGGAGTCTTCTTCTCTTGCTATTTGGTTGCACATGGATTATGCCGAAGTTGATCAGGGGCTTTTCTTTTGATTTGGGGTAGAGGGCGGGTGAGAGGAGATTTGGGATGGATTTGGAGAATGACCCCATTATACTTTTTTTGGCATGTTTGGCGCAAGCAAAATCAAAGAATTTTTTAGGGGAAAGATATATTCCCTTCATGAATATAATGATAATATTTGGAATATGCTATAATTGTGGGTTATGGAAGAAAACCCATTTTATGTAATTTCTTTTGTAGGGTTTTTGGGAGACCTGAAAATCTAGTTTTGTGAGTTGTCTCCTTTGTGTACTGGTTCGCTCCCCTCGAGCAATTTTTTACTTACCACAAAAAAATAATTATAATAATAAGTGGGACTTGTAATGAGTTTTAATATACTGTTCAATTAGTGACTAGAGCAGATCGGAACTAATTGTAATAAGTAAATGGAAATTCAAAGAACATGGTACATCAAGTTGCCAATTATAATTCATGTTCAAGTCCAAAATGGGTCAGGATTCATAGTATCAATTTTAGGCTTGACATTTATGCTAAGGAGCTGAAAGTTGATCTTGAAATTCCTCTTATTAATATGGCTCTATGCTTATGGTGGATCATTTCGAGGGAGAGAAATTGAAAAGTTTTTGAGGTGTTGAGTCCCCCTTGTGGAATGTAAAAGCTAAACTGTTGAATGCCCTTTTTTTTTGGCTTTCAAGGGACTCCACCTTGTATATTGATAGTTTCTCTTCTATTTTGGGTTCATTCAGATTATAGTTGTATTTTTTGACGTACTTGGGAGCAACCCCTGGTGCCTTTAGTAATAAAATACACTTGACTTATCAATATACATAGCTCTATAGAGCTACTAACATTACATTCTGTTATTTTTTTTCTTGGAAGTTCCAAAGCTGTATGTGATGCTTATTTTATGGCCAAGAAATCCTCCTGGGAATCACTATAGAGATGAATTATAAACGTATAGAATCTTTGCGTGATGTGAACATGTTCTATCACATCTGTCATGTTGTTTAATTAAATTTCCAAATTTCTTTATTCTATGCGGACATTAATCTTCGCCTACCCCTCCCCTTGACTTCATCATACTTCTTTTTGGACCGTGCATCACAAATTAAATCATGTTTGTAATAGATCTGATAACTGCACATTAAAATTATTTGACAGGGGGTTTGCAGACTATATGGTCTCAGGAGGGGAATCAGCTTACCAACAACTTTGCAGTGAGATCACAGTAGAATTCAATGATTGCTCAAAACAAGTTGGTCCCATGATCGCAGCATGAATTCATTAACTTGCATATTTTTCCCCCTTTCGTTTGTTTCCTGGTCCCCTAGCACATTGTTTTTATTTTAGTGTTCTTCCTAGTGCAGGTCCTTGAAATGGAATCTCTATTTCTGAGCACTGATTTCTGCCGAGATGATCTAACTCGCCTGCTCAGAGCTGTTCAAGTACAGGAAAAGCAAAAATTGCATCTGGTGTGTCTTCCTCCCATTTGCTATGTTCTTTTAGTATTTTACACCGAGAACAATTATGAATAAAAACTAGAATCCAAGTCTTAGATGCATTTATTCGGGTGCACATTTTGTTCTAGTGCAGTGGTGGGGTTGTCATTGAGCATTAACATGATCTTTTCTTTTCTTGTACTTTCTAACTTAAATTCTTCTTAATTAGAGACAATTTCAATCCTTTCATCATCCTAGATTCTTTTTTATAGAATAGATAATTAAGGACATTACCCAGTATTGGCCTGCCATGCAGTGGCGGATCCCAAGGGGGACCAATACATTTGTATATAAGAAAATTTTATAATTTCTTTGATTGATGTTGCACAATTGAAAAGTAAATTTGATTGAGTTTTTAATAATTATTGAAATTTTGGCAAATCAATTGAAATTGACATCATTTTAAATATAAGAGAGTGCAACTAGGGGTGTCGATTGTGTTAGGTCGTGTCGTGTCAAGGTGTGAGTCTTGGATAATACGGGTCAACACGTTTAATTAATCGTGTCAAATTTCTCCACCCATTAAACAAGAGCACCAAACAATCTTCCAAAGAAAAGTCTTATCATTGTTGCAAGCCAATTCTTTATACTAGCACTTAATCTAAAACTCCCTTGTTATGAAGCATGGATATTATATTTTGTCTCACGTGTTCGTGTCGGATACAAGAGTCATGTGTCGGACATGCAAACAAAGAGTCCAAATTTTTTAATTTTTCTAAATTTCAAACACGTTAGAACATGTTATTAGTACAAGTTTTGGGTACATTGTTTTTTTGGATTTTTTCTCTCTTCTTTTTTTTTTTTTTTGGGGGGGGGGGGGGGTGTTATATATATACATATATATGTTCTATGTAGTAATTAGTAAATTTGTTTTGGAACTTGAATTATGGATGTTGATGTTTAAATGAAGAAGTTCTCAAATTTTTATTTGATGACTTTGTTATTTTAATGTCTTTATAATATTTTTGTGATTTATGTGTTGTTACACCAATTTTAATTAAAATAATATTAGATATTTATTTTATAATCATAATATGTGTGTGTATTTTATTTACAAGTAAAATGCATATATATATATATATAATGTGTTCTTGAAGTATTCGGGTCCTACTTTTTTGAAAAATGTTGTGTCCGCATGTCTGTGTCATATCATATCATATTCGTGTCTTGTGTCCGTGCTTCTTGAGTTGCAGGCCATGCTTACCATGAAATCCTTCCTTCCCTCCCTCACCTTCCATTTGTTGATTGTTTCCAAGAACTCCATCACCTCTCCCAACTCCCAATCATGGAAATCACAACGGAACCTCCAAACTGAACTACCACCCTCAAGATCACCATAGTTAGCCACTAAAGCATCCTTCTCGGTAGCCAACCTAAAGCATAGAAAACTGCATAACCAAAGACTCATCTCTTCTCTGTTGCCTTCTAGATCACCACTTTCTCTGACTCCAGCCCAGGAATGCTCACTATCACCTCCTCCGTTCTGGTCCCAGCATCTTCAGTTCCTAAGCCTGGCTTTTCCAGCTTGTCTCCCCCAATCTTTACCCATCCTCCCCTTTAGACAAAGGAATCGTACCTTTCAAGTTGACTCTCCTTGCAGCTACTGCAGCACTCATCTCGCCCCCCTCCTCTGCCTCTAGACCTGCTTTGATCTTTTTGTGCTCTCTCCTGCTCCATTGTATCCTTCCTTTGTTGTCCTCTGCTTGACTTCACTACGAAACAGAGAGCGACTATTTTTCCGCTCCTTCCTCAGTTTAGTGATGTAGCCATATCCATCAAAAACTTGTCGGAATAACATCTGATTCACCAACTGAGGCTCTGGTCTCCTCACTGCACCAGTTTCCCCTCTGTTGTTTGTAAACAACCAAAGTGTGGGCTGGATCGTGAAATCCCTTGCCCCTCACCCTTTGGGCTTCTTTCCATCGGTCCATCTCAACTGGATTCTGGCTATTGGGTCATGAATAATTTGGCCCATCTTGCATATTAACTAGCCCAGTCTCGTTAAAGCCCCAATAGCAGTTCAAAGCCATCTCCACCTTTCTCATATTAAGCCCACCTCGCTCCAGTCCTCCAACTGCTCGTTTGGGCCTTTCCCAACATTGATCCAGCTCATCCTTCACCTTTTAGGCTTCAATATATTTATAACTGTCCCCCCCCCCCCCAAAACAAAACAAAAAAAAAGGTCTTCCTAGCCTTAGCAATATTTAAACCCCATATTTGGGCTGACCCATCTCACCCTGCCCCTATTTGAAATCTCTATCCTTATCCGGAAAGTCCTCGCGTCACCGTTCCTAAGATTGCATCACAGTCTTAAATCTCTTAGCGTTTTGCATGTTCCTCAGTTATGGAGAAATGAGGACATTTCCTAGTCCATACTGGAATATCAAAGTTCCATGATCCCACTTTGATTCACTGTTGCCAGAGGAGGATTTCTAGTGCTTGCCACCAAAATTCTAGCCAATCAGAGATTTGACCTTGCTTGAGTATCTTCATTGACTTTTCGGAAGCCTCCGCATCTATCCCCCAATGCTTGAAAAACCTCCGTACTCCACAAGAAAGCCAGCAAACCTACAAATCTAACCCAAACTTCAGAAGGTTCAAAGCCCTTTCTATAGCAACCTTCGACAGTAGCCCGCCAGTCCAGGAAAACTGGTTGACCATCAAACTCCCACTCTCTCTGATGCCAAATTATCAATGCCTCTTCCACTAAAGGAAACTCAAAGAGAAATCGAGCCTCATACATCTCAACTACTTGAACTCCTGTGGGGATCTCCATTTTTGTCTACCCAGTTCTGTAGTTTCTTGTCTGTCTGGCGCCGAGTTACCCATTGACCCAACCAGACACCTTTTGAGAAAATTCAGTCGTTCCTTGCACAAGTCATATTTGACAACAATATCCCCCTTTCTCCGATTATGACTGAAAAACACTCCACCTCTTTCTCCTGCCATCTTCCAAGTTGTGCCACCTCTTTGAACAATTTCAGTGCCCTATTCCCATCTTTATTGCCTGGTACTAGTAGGGATGGAAATTTAAACTGATCCTTCGGGAACCTGCCATACCCCGCCCCTTATGAGATGGGTTTGGGGACAGTCATGTCAACCCGTTAGGGTTTGGGGTGAAGACATCTTACCTCACCCTATCCTGATTATATATAAATAAAATAATAAAGGAGTTTTGTGCTACATTATTAATGTTTATGATGATATTCTTTAGTCACATTGAAAGTTTAAACAAATTTGTTAGAGTTGTATATTTAAAAAAGAAAACAATACCATTCTAATTCTCTATTAACATGCAAGTTTCTTATTTCAACAATGTGTTAATTGCAATTAATTTAATATATAAATAAAATTTTAAAAATAACTGGGGAATCCCGACAGGCCCCAACCCACCATGGGGTTTAAACGGGTTTAGGAAAAAACTTGTTTCGAAGGGCAGGGTTGGGGAAGGAGTCCGTTGCATCCCTAGGTACCTAGGTCTTTGAAAGCCTTCACTGTTTTCCTCTAGCCACCTCTCCAATCTACCTCTGGATTAAAAACACAGTATTGCACCTCCCCATTCAACTCTTCCACCTTTACATGTACTCCCTCCTCATTTGGTCTCTTCATAACCCTCAAAAAGTCTCTCTAAATCTTCTCCAATCTCTCCACGACCAATGCCAAAATAGATAGTTTGCTTTGCCATGTCTAGTGGGGGACGGAATGAGGTCCTGTAGGGAATTTAATCAAGCATTGTTGGGAAATTGGCTATATGCGATGGACTTCAGTGGAAGTTTTTTGTTTGTATGGGGCCGGGTTATGCAAGGGTATTAGGAGAGGATGGAAGGAGTTCTCTGATTTTTTTTTGACAAGTAAAGGTATATTAGAGAAGGTGCCCAAGGTGGGCGAACCCATGGATTTAAATTGCGGTCGCGGGACACGAATCGGTCGCGGTGTAATGGTATCGGGAGTGTCGGGTTATTTGTAATGGGAATCGGAAACTGCAACTGTGAATTTTTTTTAAACACTAGCAAATCTCTTAAAAGTCATTGATACAATTATCTTAATTACAATTATCACATTTTAATCTTTTTTATTATTAATTTTTAATTTTTAAACACCTAAAAAAATATGTTTTTTATAAATAACACTTAAAAATATATTTTATTATTTTATATAGATATTTTAAAGTTAGACTAATAAGAAATATCATTTAATTTGTGTAATATTATAAAGAATAATATAAATAATAACAAAAAATAATTATAAGCATGAAAATTAATTTAGTTTAATAGTTATGGAATAAAAAAAAAATTAAAATTTTGAGGCCAAGTAGTCTTTTTGAGTTCGTATTGACCCGAATGTTTTGGTAACTCGTTTCAATTTTTTTTGGATTATTTTCTAAGTATCTCTCTTGAATATAAATGTTATAAAAATAGAAATTATAAAGATTTTGTAGGAAAAAAAAATAAGGAAAAAATAAAAAAACATAAAATAGATGTAACAGTCCTGTAACGGCCATAACGGCCGATATGTAACGGTATCGGCCAATACGGCTGTGAATTTTAGTAACACCGATATATTGGCGAGTATCGGTATCAGTATCGGAGGATCAAAAAATCGATCCGTAACGGCGGTTATTTAACACCATGGGCAAACCTGAAAATACATTCTAACCCAACTTTACAAAGGTTTTAGAGACCCCAAAAAATCAACTAAAAATAAAGCATTTACAGCGAAAGCCTCATTGGCCAAAAAAAATCATAATCCGAAAAAACTGTCCTTTAATGACATGATAGACTGTTCTTCCCCATAAAAAACACAACTATTCCGCTCTTTACAAATACTCCACATTAGGCAAATGGGAGCAAGATTCCAAACCTTCTTGATATCTTTTCTCAAACTGCAGCCCCGCCAAACCTCCAAAAGTTCCATAATGGAGTTTGGCATTACCCAAGAAAAACCAAAAATAGTGAAAACCAAAGCCTAGCATTCCCGCATCAATGGGCAGTGGATAAGCACATTCTCCACCATGTCTTCCTCTTTTTTGCACAAATAACATCTACTAGTCAAATAAAAGCCTCTTCTTTTCAAGTTTTCTGCAATCAAAATACCTTCCAAGAAGCCTCCCAAGCAAATAACGATACTCTTGAAGGGGCTCTAGAATACGAAATCAGCTTCCAGGGAAATTGTAAGTCCTCATAAGCAGCCATGCTCCTGTAAAAAGATTGGACTGGAAAAAGCTTCCTAGATGGTTTCCATTCCATAATATCCTCCCTACCTTCCCTCACTCTCATTCTTTGAATGTGAGAATGGAAAGCACCCACCTCCTCTAATTCTCAGTCAAAAAACTCCATCCTAAATCTGGGGTTCCAACCCACCTAACCCCCGACTCTCTCCCAACACTCCCTCACCCAAGCACCTGTGCTGCTGGCCATACTATACCAGTTAGGAAATAACTCCCTAAAAGACTCATCTCCACTCCAAACATCCTCCCAAAACTTAACCCAAGAACCTGTCCACACAACAAGCCTCACCCAATGGGAGGATGATTCATTTTTGGCATGATATTTGGTGTGGATACAGTACCCTCAAGACAAGGTTCCCAAATTTATTTAGGATTGCTTCAGATAGAGGGGCTTTGGTTGCCGATAATTTTTTTCTAAGGTTTCCAAGACTGGGAGCTTACTCAAAGGATGCTTTATTGGAGACCCTTTATGGTACAATTTTATATAATGACTGGGAGGATTCTCTTAGGGGTTCCCAGCCGTTCAAGGAATGTTTGGAGTCTGGTCTTTCTGGTGGTGGCAGAACAGACCTTCCTTGGAAAGGCATATGGAAGACCAATTTGCCTTCCAAGGTTTCATTTTTTGTTTGGATAGAACTTCAGAAGTTATATTAATATTGTGCAATTTAGGTAAGAGGGAAAAAGTTTCTCCCTAATTGGTGCTTGGTGCTGCATATACAAAAGAGCTGAAAAGACCATAAATCATCTTCTTCCTCATTGTGTGGTTGCTAGTGATGTTTGGTCAATGGTTTTGATGCTTTTTGGCATTTTTTGGTTTATACCTAAGAGGCTTGAGGATCTTCTATATTGTTGGCTAATGGCTTTTACAGTTTTACTCGAGCTGTAAGAATTTGCTAGGCTTGGAAGGATGTGACATTTTGTGTGATGTGGTATATTTGGAGAAAGTGAAAATGGAACGCCTTCAAGGATATTGGATTATCTGTGCATAGGCTGAAGAAACTTATGCTTTGTTGCTTTTCATTTTTGGACTTCTAGCCAATACCTATATTCTTTGTATATGCTTTTGGATTTTTTGGGTGATTTGAGCTGTATAGATAGGATCTAAGCTTGGGCTGCCGTATACTTCACATGCAGTGCCGTTTGTTTTAATAAATACATTTGTCAAAAAGGAGAGATCCAAATGTAACTATTTTCATGACCTTGGTTTCAGCTATTAATGAAAAAAGAGAGATTGATGAGGACATTGTCTATAAAAATTTGAGAAGATTAATGGAGTGGGAAATTTTTTCTCTAGTGTTATGTGATTATACAAGCTCTAGCAAGTTAAAAAGGGACAGGCTTATAGGAGGCCAACTAGTCTTTATGGTATGGAACGTGGCCTGACTAAGAAACATGTTCAGTTGAGTGAGCCAAGGTTAAATTGTTAGTACTTGAAAGGATAGGTCTTGTCAAAATTAGATCTTTTGATAGGCTTCCCTGATTCATCTATGGATATGAATTCAAGGCCCCAAGCAGTTGACTCTACCTGCGTCTTGTTTCTTATTGTGGCAGCTATGTTGGCATAATGGAAATGAATGAAAAGCCGAGTGAACGTGCTATTTCAAATCAATCGCTAGATGGCCCGGTCCATTTTAATAGGTCAAAACAGTAGGCATGGATAGAGAGGGACATAATTGCACATTATCTTTAGAAAAAAAAAAAAAACATAATGATCCCTATTCTCCCTCGTGCCAAAAGTCCAGAAGTTAGTTTTCAACCATTTGATTCATTCATGGATGGAAGCGAGATCATAAGACACTCTTTCTGCAAACCATATTTCCTCCAATAAAAAGAATCTCAGTCCACCTTCAATGTTAACCCTCCAAATATATCTAAAAGAAGTTCTAATCGCTCTCCCATTTCAAAACCCGTCTTCCCTGTATTGACTAGATATGATGGAATCTCTCTCTATCTATACACATACTCATATATCTCATATATAGTATATGTATATGTATATGTATAGCTGGAAAACAAGAACTTTTATGCCCATAAACAAAATATAGAATAAAGAATTCGTTGTTGCTTCACAATCTTATGATGTTGCTTAAAAGAATGACCAAAGGTCTTGTAAGAGTACATTTCAATGACTTCCAACAACCTTCAAAATTCCATCATCCCCCATATCCAGCAGGAACTAGACGGGGTCTTCCTATCAACATGAAACACAAGACTAATATGAAATCACATCTTCCCCTCTCTTCAGCCACCAAATCCATGAGAAGTACTTTCCAGTAGCACTTCATAGACAACTGATATTCTCAGGAATCCAATTTATCAAATACTGCATTGGGACACTAAAAAGTTATGCCAAGTTGCCACATTTATAACCTTAGGTTTAAAATCTAACTTAGGCTCCAATTTCCTTGATACAATGCGTTTGGCATACATATGCGATGGCCCAACTTTATGTCACATGTCTATCAGTAGGACATTTGAGAAGAAGAAAATTGTTTGTAGAAGTGGGAAAATTCTCTCCAATTTTACCTTATGCCTTCTACTGCATTGTTGACCACCAAGAATGGTGGTTTGCGATCAATGGAGTGCCCTATAAATAGCATTCTCTTATTCAGATTAGGGCCGTAAACGGATCGGATTCGGATCGGATCAGAGTCGATCCGAATGCAATCCGTTTAATAAGAAATCCAATCTGATCCGTTAATCCGACGGATCAGGCGAATGTTAATCCGTATCCGAATCCGTTAATAACCGAATATCTGATCCGTTAATCCGGTCCGATCTGTTTAAAATTATAATATATATATATATATATATTAACATTAATAAAATTAATATATTATTAATAAAATTAATACATTATATATTAATATATATATATATATTATATATTAATTTTTGTATATATATATATATAAACGAATTGGATCAGCCTTTATCATATCCAGTCCGTTTATATTTGGGATAATCGAATTCGGATCAGATCAGGTCACGAATCACTATTTCTAAAACCATTCCGGACTTAACAGATCGGATCTCGGATCGGATCGGATCGAGATCTGATCCATTGACAGCTCTAATTTAGATGACCATTTTGAGAACTAGTGCCCAAAGTTTTGACCATTACTTTCTCATTCTTCTTAAATATTTGAAAGAAATTTAATTTGACATTGGAACAAGTTTACTTCCTTGAAAACCACAACCAAACCTTAGGAGCTGAATTGGTGGCTTGGGTTTTTAGTATGTCAGATCTAATTCATGGACTATCGCTGGGCTTCCAGGTTGTTTTAAAAGCCACTGCATTAAAAGCAAGAGCTATCAAATTTGAATAAATATCTCGATTCCAATTTCCATGTTGTGCTTGGGGCTGTAAAATACTTAAATTCACCCAATCAAATATTACTGGGGAGGAGAACCATGGCAACCAAGCAGACCGGGAAGTCCGATGATTTGCCAATCCTCTACTGTTGACAGCTGTAGCCATTCTATTACCTTTTAAAGACTAGTCTCTGATATTTGTCTCTCCCTTTACTGCCTCGACTCACATAAGGATACGCGCCAGACATGCATTGTGTAAGGTGCGCTGGACCCAATAAAAATTAAATAAATAAATTACTTTTTTTTTGAAAAATTTCCCCTTCAATGGTTTAACATGTCGGTAAGGTTGTTAGCATGTGTAAGTTGTGGCACTACAGCCAGTCAAATATAAAATAAAAATGGGAAGGTGAAGGGTGATGGTTAGTACCCATTTATTTATTTTTAATTAATTCATCAAGATTCACAAGAAAGACTAGTAGTAAACAACAATCCATTATCCCCTTTTTTTTTGTGCGTGCGCATGTATGTATTCCATTATTGCAAGGATTGAATGTTTTGGAAGATCAAAAGTTTATTGTGAACTGTTTATTTGATTAATTACTTGTTTATTTCATTTGCTTATGCTCAAGCAGCTTTCACCTACAGAATTCTGATTGTTTTATTAAATCTCTGCTGTTGTTTGTATCCCTCTGTAGCTCATTTATATAGTCTGACAAATATGTCCTCATATGGTCCACAGACAGCCACAATTCAGGTGTTAAAGAAGGCAGGTCGTCCCTCGGAACGTCTGGTGAGCCATGAGAACTGCAGATTTAAGAAGCCAATGGAGCATGAATGCGTGCATGTTCACGAAATAACTGAAGCTGCTGGGACTGAAGAGGCAGAGGCAGATGCAGAGTATGATAATGCTCTCAAGGAAGCCATTAGAGGCCTGCAGGATGCGGTGACCGCCATAAATGAACATTTGGAAGAAGTCAGGTATGAGATTGCAGCTGTTGAAGCTGAGTGACATCTGAAACTTCCAATTTCAACAACTCAGCAAGGAATGAACATTGTCTCTTTGCAGTATTCAGATCATTGTTTTGAGAAATAAGTAATCTGAAATTGTTAGTCTATTTAATGTTTCTCTAGTGTTGGTGAGATGTACAGTGATTCGCATGTGCATTTCCATTTACATCTTCTGAAGGGTTTTGTCTATGGAAGATGCATTTGGGACATTGCCGAATTTGATCCCAGCTTATTAGGGGTACCTTTGGTGGGAACATAGTAACACAAGGATGGACACACGAGAGAAATTCTAATGCATAATTCTCAAATGTCCCTCAAATTTAAATTTAAATTTAAATTTTTTTAACATGTGTGGCTAAAACAAGCTTCATCTCTTCACATACTCCTGAATACAATGTATATATCCCTGAAATGAAATTTCATGAAAAGCTGATTTTTATCTGTTAACGTAGGCAGCAAGCAAATTCATCATGACTTGGGGCAATTTGTTGTGGTAAATTCATTATGAAATGTTCAGCAAAAAGAAGAAAAAAATGATGTTCAATTTTTCTATTCCTAAATTCCATTTATGCTTAAACTGCCTTTGTCTAGAGAGCAGAGGAAATTCTCCTATATTCAACAATTTTGACCTTACCTATGCACTTTTGTATCAAATTTCCTGAGTTTTAGAATTTATTGTCTAAACTCTATGTTGCAAGCAATAGAAAGAGATGCCTCTTTTCTTAATACAATAATTCTGTCTTTTCAATTAAAAAGAGGAGTCTCTTAAAAATAAATTAATGACTAATAATGTCGACCACAACTTCAATGGAGTGAACGCCAGTCGTGAATTCAACAAGGAGAGAAGAAAAATAAAAATAGAAAACCTCAAAGACCATATAGAATCAAATTGCCAATGGCTGTATTTTTGGCAGTATAGTAAATCTTTTAGCAATGCAATACTTTTCCACAAAAAAGAAATTTCATTTTTTTCCCCACAAGGCAGAGCAAACAAATAAGTTTCATAGAGCAGATAAAAAAAACATTTTAGCTATATAAAAGCCAGACATGAAAACCGCTCAAGTTACATGGAATCTCCAACTTAAAAAAAATTAAAATATTTCATTTTTGTGGGTAAAAAATACAACGTTATTGGATTTGAATGATAGTACAAACACCACTGTGATTCACAAGAGAGCTAACAACTGGGTGATAATTAACCATTTGAATATTCCATTCTAATTTTTTTCCTTCAGAACAAAAATTACATGAGGCGCTAATGCTACAAACTATTGATCATCAACAAAACACTCTTATCCTATTGGATGATAGGATTACAATAGCTTAACTCCTATGCAGCAGCAGCTTCAACTTCCTCGGGCTCGGTTTCTGTTGCTGAAATCAATGAAGCTGATTGGATCTTACCAGTGTATTCAAGCCGCATCAAAATAACTCCCCTAACAAAGAAAAAAGAAAAATGAGAGAGACATTTGAAGCAAGATGGTGATGACAGCCATCTTCTCACATACTATGCTTTTTAGGTTGTCATAGAAATAATGTCATTAGTTGAGCACTACAATTACTGAATAATTTCACTTCCTATACCGGAAGGGTCAGCCATCACTCCCAATTTGTTTTTTAGTTTCCAGAACAGGACAGCATTATTTAATGCAACGCATTCTACTGCCATCCAACTCCACCCACACTGTCAGGAGGGCTGAACTGGGCAAAAACAAGATGTTCCTCTTCAAAGTAGAAATAATACAAGTTCAATCTATGTGAAAATGTGTACACATTTAGTCTCACATACAGGCATCTGGTGACATTTTACAGTACATTCTTCATTACACAAGACTGAAAGTTCTAATAGATGAGATTATTGACTTTTGGTCAAAGCATAGATACTATTAGAATTTTTTCTGTGCAGAACAGCTCCACACACAAAGTAGGTTTGTGGGAACTACATTGCTGTAATTCTATGAAACATTTATTCCATACTAAGATTTACTAAAGAAATCTGAAATCTAAGGTGTACTCAGATTGTTTTAAGTAACGGTAACGGTCATGATGATACAAACATGACGGTGTGATGGACGGACACGATGACTAAGAGTATGAGTTCTTTACATTGCACAACTCTCTAAATTATACATATATGCATGTTTTAATCACAACATTCCATATATTTGAGTTTCTAATGGTTTCTAATTAATTCTATTAAATTAATAAGATGATTTTATATGAATGATGAATTTTATATTAAATTATAAGTCGTTGAAGCTTACTAATTTTTATATTGCATCAATTTTATAGATACAGATACGCTTAAAAATGAAAATATATTGAAGTTGACCAAAAAACCATATTCAAACCTTATTTTTGTCTCAAATCTCAATGTCTCATAATTCACAAGTCTAAGCATCTTATAATAGTTTATATCTAGTATTTACTATTTAGTATTCCTATGTAGTCCAAAAAAAGAAATTATTAATATCTAGCATTAACTATATAACTTTTTAATTTAAAAGTTAAGAACTGATGATATATTTAATAAACTCGCAAGGTAGTGTTATACTACTAGTTAGTAATTAATTAAATTAATACTTAACTAATATCCAAGTAACATTAATTAGTTACGGTACCTACCTACCTTAAAAAAAAAAAAAAAAGAATATTAGAGCAATGCAAAAACACAATTTGGATTTATAATATATATTACCCTTATGAGGAATAAATTAGAATAAATTTATATAAATATATAACATAAAAATAAATAAACAAGAAAAACTTAACTTAAAAATAAGAAAGTTAAAAAATATCAAAATTTATAAATTTATCAACATAAGAATAATTCAAAGCTCTAACATCAATCCACAAGTTTACAAGTTAACTTAATCTATTTATATGACATAAAATAAAATAAAGAGTAGAAAATTAAAGAATTTATCATCAAAGAGTAATTCAAAATTCTAGTATTCATCCTCAAGCATTACAGTTTTTAATTTCAAATGTGCATGTGTGTGTCTATATATATATATAGAAAAAAGATCACAAATCATGTGGTAACTTACCTCTTGATGGAAAGATTCAAAAAAATTGTGTGATTTGGAACAAGATTTCAACATGTAACTTCTAAACAACAATTTAGGTTAGATCTAAGCTAAAGCAAACAAAAAAATCAAAAGAAATAAAAAAAAGTTTGAAACTCACTGATTTTATGAAATAACCCAACCACCAAAAAATTCAAGATATATGCTTCAATCTTGTGTTTTACGAGTACTTAATCAGCAAAAAAATTCTTGTGTTTACAAGTATTTTTTAGTAGATGTAGGTCTCAAATGAGTTGTTGGAGTTTTTGGCAGGTATATTTCTCGCCTAAAGTGGAAAAGGTACCTGGTATAAGGGACATGCCGAGAGAGCCGTTATAATACCGTAATGGGTTGTTACACAGCCACAACGATCATTATGCTACAACTTGTGCTACCATAACAGACCCTAACAGTTGCAAAATTCCTTAAGCTGTTAAACTGGCCCATAACAGACACGGTGGTGACCGAATCCACTATGTAAGGGCTCAAGGTGGCCAGATCCACTACTTAACAGCCATTATTTCAAACCATTGTGCTTAAAACCACATTACTAAATCTTAGAAACATAGATCAATTGAAATCAAACCATAACCTTCAATGCCTAATAAAGTTTGAACCCATAACACCATTATTTCAAACCATGGTTGGGCTTAAAACCATGTTACTAAATCTTCGGACATAGCTCAACTGTAATCAATCCAAACCCTCGATGCATAATGAAGTTGAAGTTCATAAATAATTAAATTTAAATGAATATTCCAAGTCATACTTCTCAATAAAGAAATTTTTTTTTTCAAGGAAATCTATAATTTTTGCAGAAAATGCACATACTACAAAATAAAAATGAATACACAGTATTGTTTAATCTAGGTACTACCTAAATGCTGGAAATCAAAGAGATTGGGATAATGGCCAACAAGTGCAAGACATCAAGCAGCTAGGAGGAATCTAGTATAGAGACCAAAACTTTGCCCATGATTCTCTCTTTTTTTGGGGAAATGTATGCACAATATTCTGCCCTTTGGAAATGAGCTCATTCAAAGAAAGGTGCTGACAAGCCCTTATAAAGGAAACCACCAACATATATTCCAATTTTGAGTAGACTGGAAAAAAAAAATCACATACGTACCTTGCATATCGTGATTGTATAGAAATATCCCTAACTTTTATCCGGTTGACAGTTCCACTCTGGCTTACAAGAACAACTTGTTCATCACTTTCACCATCTTCTGTTTAAATTGGTAAGAATAACATTTATTCAAACTTATATTAGTACTCAGATATACATAAAAAACCTCCAAATAATCAATACACAACATTACCTGCCAACGAGAACCCAACTACAAACACTGCTGCCAAGTGATCTTCAGATGAAAACTAAAACATGGAGATCAAAGAAACCGTCATGGTAAAATAAAAGAAATAGGGGCAAAGAATAGCTCAAATGTCTTTGTAAAATATTTAAATACCTTGTAACCTATCAAACCAACTCTATTTAAAGGTAACATGCGGAAGCTGCTGAGGGGAACTCGCTTTCCAAAACCATTCTCAGACACAAACAACAACCATGGACTACTCAGGCCCTTACCACTGTTCCAAAAATAAATCAATAAACAAAAAGGGAATGATTTACCAAAACAATGAGGGATAGAGCTCAGGATATAGAGAAAGATCAAGACTCAATAATAGCCAAACATTGAACGTGATAACAACACCAACAAGCAAAGCAGCATCAAATTCAGTTCTCGGTGGGCCTGGGGGGAAGGGGGGGATTAAAGGCATCAATCATTTTTCCAAAAAATAGAGTGAGCAATAAGCAGGAATGCAGTTCAAACTTGATGGTGCAGTGAAGATCATGATTACGAATGTATAACTAGAAAAACTATAGCAGAATATCATCCACTGGGCACTGTTATACCAGTAACTGAACCAATATGAAACCAGAGAGCAGACAAGAATGGAGTACCCAATTTTTGCAAGATGCTTCTCATTACCAGAGATTAAAAAAAAAAAAAATCTAAAAAAGTACTTTAGGGATTCAGCTCTTCATGGAACACAGTAAAGTAGCTATTCAGAAGTTCATATCATATGATGCTTCAAAATTATAGATTGCAAACATCCGAAATATTAGTTTTAAGAAATTACTGGCTATGGTGAGCTTCTGAGACCCTCTCCAACTCTTTCCGCATGGTTGCTGGTATTATGTCCATGCTTGCTATTTTATCCCCTTCTTTTAGTCTCATGGCAATTGAACCCCTAGTATTTCTTCCCAGTGCTCGAATCTGAGCCAAAATAACCATGGAAGTACAATAAGGAAAAACTTGGTGAGTGAATAGAAATGAATCTTCAGTATATGACCAGCAGAACGGTAAAGGGGAACTACAGAGCAGATGGAACAATTAATTGACTGAATATTCTATAGCATGGAAGTATGATCATAAAATTAATTGAGTGAACTCTTCAAAGAGAAACACAATAACACAAAAAATTCAGTGCTCGGTGAACAAATGAGACTCAAAATAAGTAAATACTCTCAATTTAAAAATAAAAATTAATACAGATGAGGATATTGTAACCAGACCACCAGTTTACTTAATAAGTATATCAAAAAGACATACCTCTGTCCTCAGACTTTTTAGCATTATACAAATATATATTTTCCTATTGTGCATCTAAATGGCAGGTCAACAAGTAGTCAAATTAAGTTTGTCCCAGTTCTTGAGGAATCTCGGAGCAGTTGCTAAGATGAATGGCACAATAGGGTCAATGCATGAGAATTTCTTTAAACTTTTTTTCAAACTGACATAAATCAGCTTAACAATCTCTTGAGAAGCTTAAAAGGGCTTTATTGCATTATCATTCTGAAGTAATTCAAACTAATATTTGTTTCTTAAATTAAAACGACAACTGTTGTACAATCCATTGATTTCTACCCCATGTTCCCCTTTTCAAGACAACTTGTTTTTCTTATAGATGATAATATCATGATTTGTGGAGACTGCACATTGTCAAAACAAGAAAAGTATACAACCACTATCCTAAGTGGTTCTCTTTGGGTTCAGAATAACACGAAAAAAATAACAAAAGAAGAACTTACACCATTTTGAAGGGGAAAACTGGGAAAAATATTTTTCAGTAAAACAAGAATTTGTTTGAGTTTGTTTTATCTGAAATTGAAAAATTACACGAAGAGAGAAGGAAAAACCTGGGAAACATCCAAGTAATCCGTATATTATTTTCTGCCAATCCACGAAGGGAAATCTTGGGCCTCTGTTTGTTCCCCACATTGTCCCATCTAGGAGCGCCTCACAGCTGCTTACAACAGCTGTTATTTCTCTCCAACTTCAACAGGCAAGATAATCAGCACATTCACACTTGGTCCCATCATGTTTTTTAGTAGCCTTGCAAGTCTCTCCAAACATCTCTCTCTCTCTCTCTCTCTCTCTCTCTCTCTCTCTCTCTCTCTACATATATATATATATATATATATATCCTTTTGGTCTTATTCGCTTTCCTTCTTTTCTCCTATTTTTATCAATTTTATCTCTCTAGACTTCTAACAATAATTTTTTTTTTTTGTTAAATAACTTCTAACAATAATCTTTATCTTCTACCTAAAGACACTTTACAGATGTTTTCTTTCTTATTTCTGTTTCTGTTTAAGAGAGAACCAAAGCAATGTAATTCATTTATAATGTATAGTCATGGCAACTAGTAGTGATTAAACCGAAATCTGCGTCCATGTAGAGGTTGGTATTATCCTAAGCTAGTTCTGTTTGTTATCCATTCAAAGCCCTTACTGTTAAACCTATTGAAGTGTTTCTTCATGCCTAGAACCAAATCTTACATGCAGTGATGTGAAGGCTTAAGAAGAGAGTAGGATTGCATAATGCTAAATAAACTATTACTATTTTAAAAATCCAAACAATTAAGGTTGTATTTGTTTGCAAATTTAGTTTAAGAAAAGACAAGAAAATGCAAAGAAAACAATTTTCTTCTTTGTGTGATTACCATTGAAAACATGGGGGAACCTATGCCGGGAGTGGATATGGGGCAAATTTGGGGACAAATTTCTAATTTTATGTCATTTTCCCTTCCAAAGGGATAAAATATGAGGGAGATCATAAAAAGTAAATAAATAAATAAGGGAGATCATTTACTTTCCATCATGTGTACATGGGTGCACTCCCTTTTGCTACTTTGCTACAAATACTTTTATTTAGAAAAAAACAATATTCTCTGGACAGATTTCTAGGCTACATCCAAACAAGTGGAGAATTAATAAAAGTAAACAATATTACAAAAAAAATAAAAATTCATGGACAATTTTATGCCAGTTAGTTTCTTCAAAAACAAATAAAGGCTTTACTTAAACAAAGAGCTTCCATTATGCAATAGTCAAACATGTAAATCCATCACAACTGAGGCACACAAAAAGCAACAAAAGCCATTTAATTATAAATGTGAGTCCAACATCATCAAGTCCACAATCCCAACACCACAAGCACCCACTGGAACAAAATGTATGTTATTTGTTTTCTTCTAGAAAGACCTCAAAAACAAAAAAATTCCACATGCTACAACCTTGATCTCCTTCTGTGTTCTGCACTTTTCTTTTCTTTTCTTTTCTCTTTTATTTATTTATGTATTTATTTTACTTTTGAATGAACACACAAGAATTGAAAGAAAAAAATAAAATAGAAAAAAGGAAATTAAGGACAAATTATTTCTTTGCTTGTGTCGCCTTTACAAGAAAGGACCTTATGTGAATCTACGCCAATTTGATTCAGGTATCAGCATTTGCAGCAAACAGAAAGTACAAAGAGCACAAGAGAACTTACAATTTTGCAAGAACTGAGAATAACCATTCCATTTTGGGAAGCCATGGCCACAAGGTCATCGTTCGTGCAACAGCGGACCCATTTTAGTTCATCACCAGGAACCTGTCAATTTAGCATATGATGCCTAAGTTATATAATGGAATATTACTCATCAAGCCAAGAGTAATTCAATAAAGAAGAGTACAAACCAATTGAATTGCTATGATTCCAATTGACCTGATCGATGAGAAATAACTCAAAGATACTTTCTTGATGTATCCATTGACTGTAAGCATTAGAAGATACTGATCTCCAGCAAACTCACTCACAGGGATAATGGAGGTTATTCTCTCACCACCAGATAAGGACAAGATCTGGCTCCAGCATGAAAACAACAATTATTAACCTTCAGCAGATATGGTAAAAGGTTACAACTAAACATTAAGTAGGGCAGGGGACGAAGGAGGAATACCTGGACCAATGGTGTGCCAGCAGCAGTCCGGGTGCATTCCGGAATTTTATAGGCCCGAGCTGAGTACACTATTCCCTTGTCACTACCCAAATAAATATATAAATAAAATTTTCAGTTTATCACTGCAACAAATGACAATTTTTTTTTATTTAAATAGATATCCTAAAACATAATTAGGGCAAAGATTGATGATCTTTTTTTTTATTAGTAAAGGAAAATATATATAAAAGAGGCGCCCGAGGGGGGTGAACCCATAATTACAAAAAAAAAAAAAAAAAGGGAAGGCAGAATTAGAGCCTAATATCCCCCAAAAACTGTACAAAAGAATGTTAGAGATGGTTTTCATCAAATATCAAGAATGTGTCTGCAAGTGAGTAACAACAATTTGTAACTTCAATCTTTATAGTTTTTTGGATAAGTAACTTCATTCTTTATAGTTCATAAGTAGACACCAACCCATCATTGGTTCTTCAGGAGGTCCCATTAGCTATAAGGCAACTACTGGTCCAGACATGATCTTGAACTAACCAATAAGAAAAGGTAAAAACATTTTAAAGAAAATAATATTTTATGAAAAGTTTTTTGATAAGTACTGTCTTAATAATGTTATAATTAAAAAAGCAAAGTATAACAATTTACCATGTAGGTTAATATGTTGCAGCTACATGTGTCTAATGGAGACAAGAAAGGAGACTTCCAGAGTCTGGCCCAAAAGAAAGGGGGAAAAAGAGGGGTGACGCATAGAGAAAGGAAGTGAATTATTATTGCATGCATTGGAGGACAATTTTTGGCAGCATGAGATCTATGTAGAGGTCTAGAGAAGCTAACCTGTGTTTTGAGAATGGAATCTTTTTTTTTCCTTTTTCCTTTGAGGTGATGTAGAGTAATAATGCCCTTTCAAAAAAAAAAAAAATCTGCAACTCCTATATCCAATTGTGGAGAAAGGGTAAAGAGGAGATTTCATGGTCAGGATTGGTTTAATGAGGTGAGGTTTCATGACCTTTCACAAAAAAGATTTGTGGCTTAAAAAGACTGAGAGACAATATCATGGGGCCTTTAAATCTTGTGGTGGACATAAGAAAGAACAACTATTTTTCATATGACATCAACAATGTTGATACATACAATGTAACGTTTTGCAGGTACAATGTAAAGTTTTGCAAATTATCTTACAAATTTTCCCTACTGCAGCCAAACATGGGTATGGCCAGGTGAAGCAAAAATATATAAGTTGGCTGTTTTATTATTCGTCTTAGTTCAGGGGTATTTTTGTCATTTTGGATTTTGGGTTGTAGTTTGGTTCAGCTAGGTCCAGGTTGGATGCTTTTGGGTGTTGGGTCTTTTTTGATAATAAGTGATGAGGATCAAACCCCTAACTTCAAACCAACCCCCCCCCCCCCCCCCTTTTTTTTTCAGTTGCCAAACTAGGCTTCAATCAACTACTTTGCTACAATGGCTTTGGGGGGTGTATGTGATCTTTTGAATATCAGAAGTGATCTTTTTGGGGTGAGAAGGATTTACCTTTCCCAAGGTGGCATTTTTAGGTGGACAGCAGTCCTTGGGGATTTCAACAATTGAAAACACGATGAAGTGGCTGCAGATCATAATTAATTGTTGTATGTGCAAGAGATTTGAAGAATCAGTTAGCCATTTGTAGTTGCATTTTCCGGCGGCTAGGGACTTCAGGCTGCCTTGCTCTCTCTATTTGTAGTTCATGGGGTGATGCTTAGACTGGCGGGATATGTGCTTGCTAGCTACTGAGGCTGTAGGGGAGAAGAGTAGAGAAATGTGATAGATAGCTTTGTTATGCATCGGAATGTTGTATTCCTTGCTTTTCAGAACTTATCACCCTTATATTATTTATGGAATCTCTCTCTTTCTTGCTTCTATTTGCATAACCAGGGGTACCTCAGCCTAGGGAAGCCCAAAGGTCTAGGCACCGTGTTGACAGCTTTGACTACAACAGTCCTCAACTAAGGGAGCAACTGCAAGAAGAAATCAAGCTAATAGGCAAGTTTAACAAAGGCATTAGAGATACATGGGCAAACACCGGAGGAGGAGCTGCTAAAAGCAAGTGCCATCGTAAGGAATAATGTTCCAATCAAATTCAGCAAATTCCATAATTATAAGTCCTAGACCCAAATCCCATAAATTGGAAGTCAGCTCCACCTAGTACTGTAGTATGTGTAATTATTGTAAGCCCTAGTCTTCTGCTCCTCTCCAGTCTCCAAACTGATCATATACCATAAGCCTACGCCCCCAAGTCATTTTTTTGGGTAAGTGCCCTATAAATCAATGTTCTAGTTCCTGTATAGCATTAATATGCTTCTCTTCTTTAGATTAAGATTAAATCTTGATCCCTTAATTTTTAACATATAAAACAATCCCCATTAACTTGCCAATCTCATATTGACATGGTTATTTAATATTTTCCCCCTAATATGGGCCAACACTAACTTCAAAATTAGTGGATAGAGATTCATAACTAGAAAACATCTCCCATTTCTCAACTTTTGGTGGGGCTTGCTAGTTTGGGCCCTTGACCCAAGTGGAGGCTCCAAAGTTTCAAAAGAAAATTTTTAAAAAGAACAATTGATAGAACTTTGACATATTTTAGCTGACAGACAAATTGTTTAGTCCAATAAACTTTTATCATGTATTAAGGATTGTATGGCATTTAAATGCTTCCCAACAAAAACCAATCCAAACTTAAACTACGTTAATTTGGTTCAGTTCTATTTAAATTTTGGTTTAGATTCTCAAAACATGAGAAGAGACCAAATTTGGTTCAGTTCTTTGTTGGCACCAAAACAACTCAGGCATGATCACAACCAAAGGGAAAAGGTCCAATATAAAGTGGGAGCAAGCAGATGACAAGTACCTGAAATACAGGACATGATCATGGGCATGACAAACAAGGAAGTCAGACATTGTGTCATTTACTCTCAATTTCCCGACTGATTTACCAATGGTTCCACGATTTTGAAGATTGAAAGTGTTCGGCTTCATTCGTTTAACATAACCCTTCTCACTGAGTGCCTGGAATTATCAATAAATAGTCACTGGAATGGAAATATAAAAAAAAAAAGGGAATGATTTTGACTAAGTGTAATTGTGTAACCAGTGTTTCGGTCAAGTACCAGTAGCATTTCTTCATTTGGGATAAAATCTATATCATCTAGTATACCGCTATCAGAGTCTTCCAGCATCGAACGCCTTGGAGTAGAAAACTTGTTCTTTAGTTCAATTGCTTCTTGTTCTATCAACTAAGAAATAGCAAAAAGAGAAAAAAAGATCAACTCATTAGCGAAAATACAATCACAATTATATTATTATAATAATAATAACAACATTCTCATGCTACATGAATACGTAGAAAGAGGGCACCCTAGCCTTTGGAATATCAAACAATGCTTTTAAGTGAGACAACATAATATCATATGTCCTTAGAAGAAAACAATATTATCAGACAAAAATACTATTAGAAAACTACAGCAAGGGGAAAAAAAAACAAATAAAAAAATTAACGAGCTCCTTTGCAAAAGAAAAGCATGAACACAATAGTAATTAGCTGCTTCTAAATAAAAAAAGAAAAGAAAAGAAAGAAACTGTTCATTAGCAATGCTGAAGAGTAATTAAAGCAGTGGATAAACAGTTATAGATCTTGCTAGACAACTAATATAGGAAGTTTTCGAGGGAAATTTGCAGCACAAATGCTGTTCGATACTCTTTTATATATTTAAGAAAAGGTACAAAATCAACCCTTAAAGAATTGTCTCCAAACTTGAGGTTGTTCCCGATTTGAAGCTTTCTCTATGCAGCTCAGCATGCCATGCTTGGGAGGCCCACATTGCATTATGGGCCAGATTTAACCTTGTATTCAGGGCCTATTTGGGAAAGGCTAGAACCGGTTCTGTAGAATACCAATGAACTGGTTTTAAATGTTTTGTTGTTTGGTAAGTACCTTTTAATAGTATATTGATTCATATTTGGTCCTCAAAAATACTTAAAACCTGAATAAATCCAGACCAAAGAAGAGTTGGTTTTCTTAAAAAACAAATAACTTAATGGGAGTGGTTCTGACCTGATCCAATTTGAAGAATTCCCAAACAGCCCCTCATTATTTGCTTGTAGATTGCTTTGCTACCATTTGTATATCTTGGTTATAACTTATATTGGACCTCATCAACTACAGCTAGTATTTTGATTAATATTTGCATATTAATCTAGGCTAACAAGTGTTAATTCCAAAAGGAGAAGCAAGGAGCCTAGGTTGGTTTGTCAGACTGATATATAAAAAACTTATTGTTAGATAACCAATTACTCCAGAAGCTTATGCTATTAGAGAATGGACCAATAATGTATATCAAGCTCTCAACACTCCCCCTCACGTGCGACCCGGGATGAGCACATGAAGAGACAACGAAACCACACACAAATGCAAAGAAGAAGAGAGTGCAAATGCAAACAGGGAATAAATGCAAATAGAGAGACTTGAATCCAAGACCTCTCATAACCAAGGCTCTAATACCATGTTAGATCACCAATTACTCTAAAAGTTTAAGCTATTAGAGAATGGGCCAACAATGTATATCGAACTCTCAACACTTATGATCATGTTAACTTAGAGTTTTTGTTGTACACATTAAAGAAAATAAGGTTTGGGTTTCAGTGGAGGAAGTGGATAGTGAAGTGTATTTCTTATGTTAGATTATCAGTGTTTGTAAATGGTTCTTCAAGGGTTCAAGAGGGTTGAGATAAGGAGATCTTCTTTCCCCACTTTTGTTCATTTTGGTGATGGAGACCCTGAGGCCTGAGTACAATGCTAGATAAAGTAGTTGCAAGAGGTCTTCTTTGCAAGGATCAAAATTTCATTTTGTAATGTTGTTTTGGTAACTCAGAAAACAGAAACATTTCGAAAACATAATGGAAATGATGAAAAAAATTAAAATGTGTAGAAACACAAAGTAAAATATATGAATATGTGAAAATAAATAGTATAATTAATTAATTAGAAATTTTTTTGGGCACATGTCTATAAAAACTACGTAAATGTAAATTAGTCATTAACTCTTGACTAATTAAAAACTAATATAAAAAAATTTAAGCTAATTTTTTTTTATGTAATATGAAATTATTATATATTTGTTATAAAATTATTATAATTAAATACAATACAATATCAAAACATAATAGATATATTCTATGCAATATCAATGAATTAGACAATTTGACACGTTACAAATAAAATAATAATTAAAACAAATAGCAATTTAAACCTATTATAATTAGTAACTAAATATTAAAATAAATTTTTTATCTACATTTTATTTTCACTACTACATTTTCTTATCTACTGCTTTTGGAACAAAAAATAGAAATACATTCTTGTACTTTTGGATTGTAGTCCTTCAATCTCTTTCTTCATTTGAAAAACAAATGGATATTATATTTTAGCAACTTCTAAAATTATCGCTGATGTGAAAGAAACGTTTCCATTGTTTTGGTATGCTTTCACTAGTGTTTCGTTTCGGTTCACTAAGAAACAGAAACGTTTCGGCCATATTAATAGAAAAGAAACGAAATTTTGATTCTCGCTTCTTTAGGTCTTTGATGTGGGTGAGCAGCAAGGGGGGGATTCTTGAAGTGTCAAATCTTTTCTTTGCTGATGACACCATTGCTTTTGTAGGGTAAATGAGGTTTCAACAGATATCCTTGCGATGTGTGTTGCACTTTAAAGTGGTCTCGAAGTGAGGGTTAACTTGGAAAAGGTGAACTAATTCTGGTGGGAGGTGAGGAGTATGATAAGGCCCTCCTCCAACTGTGTATTTGGAACTTCCACCGGGAGCTAAAAAGGTTTGGCTAAGAAGTATAGACACAAACACAGATACGACATGACATGGAATTTTTCAAAAAGTTTGACACGAACACGTCGAGCACATGCTAAAGAATATATATTTATTTTTATATATATAATCATATAATCCAATCAATTTCAAGACCACATGTCAAAACTTAATATTAATAATAAAGACTTATTTTATGACAAGCTTCATTAAGTCGATTTACTAAAAATTGATATAAATTTTTTTTAACTAATTTCGTGTTGTAAAATAAGCATATGGGTGAAGTACACAAATACAAAATTAAACATAAATTATTATTATTATAATTATTTGATCCAACACTGGTTTAAAAAAATTATTATTATTATTTGATCCAACAAATAATAAAGACCAAAGTGTTACCAAGAAACGGATTTACCTTTTTTTATTCATAAAATTTATATATTTCGGGACGGGGCCTGGGCTTAAATCTTCAAGCCCGAAGCCAAATGGAAATTGATTTACTTGTTTTAGATCTTTATGATGATACAAGTTAAAAAATGGGTTAAATACAAAGTAAACCAATTTAAAGGATTTAATAAATAAAAAATAATTAATATTAACAAAACCAGATTTACGATCTTAAGGGGATATCCACCAGCACATGACCCATCATCAAAACAAAAGAGGGGGGGGGGGGGAGGAGGAGTAGCAACCCACTCACGACAAAACAGAATGAGAGAGAGGGCAGAGAAGAGGGAGGGAGGGAGATTGCTGATGGAAGAAAGAGATCTTGACAAAGAAAGAAAAAGAAAAAGAATGAAGAATGACAAACCTGGGTGTTTGATTTCGTTGGCCATCACAATCTCCCCGATTTGGTGTCGGTCGTCACGTTCTCGCACAAGCACAACAGGTAGGCCATTCTCCCTCTTTCTTTACCTTTTGACTGAGATTTGGTTGCTTCTCTTCTCCTCAATCAATTTCTCTTTTTTCTTTTTTCAATACTCTGAAAAATTGCCTCAGCTGCAACAAGATTTCCTTTGGGCTAGCCTTGGGGATGAGAGAAAGATCCATCTTGTGGGATAGAATAAAATTCAGACACCAATCAGTGAAAGTGGGTTGGGGATAAAGAAAATAAGGGTGTTTAACCACGCTCTTCTTGGGGATTGGCTGTGGAGGTTGCTTCAAAACCGAACGCTTTATTCAATCCAAATATAGTTGTATGGAAGGGAGTTGGATGTCCAAGTGGAGGGTTCTTTCAGCATGTGTTTGGGGAAGTATCAGAAGGGGTGGAGATTTCTTGAAGTGCAGCCTTAGAGGTGGAACAGGATTGAGAGTTAGATTTTGGAGTGATGTGTGGCACGGAAATATGGCTTTTCAATATAACTTTGAACAAAGAATTGTACAGTTGCAGATTTTAAGACCCTTATGGGAAATAAAGTGGCCTGGAACCTCAAATTCAGGAAACATCTTCAAGACTGATAGATAGAGGAAGTTATGATTTTGTTGGAGGCTCTAAATATGGTTAGAGTGAGAATTGATCAGGATGATGAGATTAGATGAGCGCCAAGGAAGGGGAGGGGCTTCAATGTCAATTCGTTCGTTAAGGTGCCATCGAGGGAAAACATTGTTGGATTCCCTTGGAAGAGTGTTTGAGGGACTGAAGTTACTTTTAATGTGGCGTTTTTTGGACTAACTAATGCGCCATGTGTAATAGGTAGGAGGAGACCGCGGATTACTTGTTCCTTCATTGTGAGGTAGCTAAGGAGTTGTCGCAGCTCTTGTTCTTGCTAAACATCCGATTTCACAATCTCCCAACATTGATTAGACTGAGAGCCTTGTCACCATTGTAGCTTCTAAGAGGATCCACCTACTCTATGAACTCTATCCATTCTCTCTAGGTCAAACTCCATCCCATCTAGCTCGGATTGCCACTAGGAAGTCCCTAAATATAAGTGCTTGTAGAAGTGAACAATGTCATTCTTGATGTAATCTTTTAGTCAAAGCTCCAACAATGATCATCCCAATGTGATTAAACCTATCTATGCAAGTTTCCCAATTGCTAGAAAACTTCGTGTTATTATCTCCTTCCTTCAACCAAAAAGCCTTAGATTTCTGCCTCCAACTCATTTATTCCATTGATTAATCTAACCAAACTCAATTTTGCTCTCCCCTAGCCTAGCCTTCTCTACTTTACTTAACCCTACCAAGTACCACCCCTTCTTTCCCATCCAAAGCTTTGATCTCACCCATGACTCAAGTTTTCTTGATGCAGCCGAAGGCTCAAACTGATAAATTGCCAGCAATTAAGTAATAGAAATAGTAATGGAAGGCAAATAAGATCAAACTACGAATAAGGATAGTTGAGTTTCAAAGGCAAAGAGTCCAAGAACAACTCTGCAATCTGATTTCAGAAATAAAGAGTAGTTATACTAGGATAGTTGTCTCTAGGATGCACGTGCATTAACCCCTCCGGGTTGGGAAAAACTCAATTCCAACAAGAAAGTCTCCATAACTTTTACATATATGGCTGGAGCAATTCTTTTCAAGTCCTCTTCAACAATCCAAGTGTTTTCACTTGCGCTAATTGCTTGTACTCGTTGCCTCTCCTTAATTTCAGCACTTTGACATCCAACACATCTTCAGCCACATCCAATTGCTCTTTGTTTTACCTGTGACTGTGTTAAGGCCGAATCTCCACCAAATCCCTTGAATAAATACAACCTAGACACATTCAAGATTGAGCTAATTTGCAAGCTTGGTGGCAGCTCTAGTTTATAGGCATTTGTGCTACTTTTCTTTTGCACCTTGCATGGCCCAAATTTCCTCGATTACAGCTTATCGTAGGTGCCCCTGGGAAATCTGTCTCGCCTCAAATGCACTAACACCATATCATCTTCTTCAAAGTTTTTAGCTTGCCAATTCATTGGTTGTTGTTGCAAACAATTTATTACTAGTATTGATTGATGCCTTCACTTCTTCATGATTTGCAAAAGCCTCCCCATCAGAGCTCACTTGAGCCTCTCATGGTAGTGGGTCTAGGTCAAGAACAAGCTGAGGTTTGAGGCCATAAGCTGCTTCCTAACAAGCATGGATACAGACAAAGGACACGGATACGACACGGACACGGACAGGGACACGGTATTTTTAAAAGTAGGACATGGACACGTTGAATATATATATATATATATTTATTATATAGGCATATAAAAAATATAAATATATATATATATATTTATATTTTTTATATGCCTATATAATACAAATTTAATATTATTTCGATGAAAATTAGCATAAAAATACACAAATCACATAAATATTATTAATGTATCAAAATAGAAAAGTCAATGAATAAAAATTTAAAAATTTTATTTAATAATCAACATTCATGATTCAAATTTCAAAACAAATTTGTTAATTATTATATATATTTGTGTGTGTATAAAAAAAATAGTAGAGAAGAAGAGGAGAGAAAGAAAAAAAAATTCCAACAAACATGTCCCCAATGTGTCCGGGACATGTCCGTAACGTGTCTTAAATTCAGAAAAATTAGACACTTTTTTCGCATGTCCGACGTGTCCGTAACGTGTCCGTATCCGACACGTGTCTGAGCGTGTCCGACACGGATACGTGAGGTAAAATAAAGTGTCTCTACTTCATAAGCTACTTCTAAGGGTGTCTTCTTTGTAGTCCCTTTCACTGAATTATTGTAGGCAAATCCAGCTTGCTTGTGGTGTAACTGAATCTCATGTCTTCATATAGCCGCCAACAAGGGATCTCAGCATGTTACCCAAGCGTCGGTTGACTACCTCTGTTTGGCCGTCTTTTGGTGGATGGCATTTGTTGGAATACTTCAGTTCAGTCCCAAGTTTTTGCCATAAAGTCGTCCGAAAGTGTCCCGTGAACTTGATATCCCTATAAAAAAAAAAAAAAGAGGTTGGAACACCATTCAGTCTCACCATTTCTTTAAAGAAGAAAACTGCTACATCCATAGCATCTGCAATCCTAGAACATGGAATGACATGCGCCATTTTGGAAAAATGATCCACCACAATAAAAATAGAATCATGGCCTCTTGCCGTCTTTGGAACTCCCAGCACAAAATCCATGCCATCTTGGCTTCCAGCATTGGTAATGGAGAATACAAATTGGCATTTTGTGCAACCATTTTCCAAATTGGCATTTGTGACATCTTTTAACCAACCTCTACATGTCTTTGTACATCTTTGGCCAATATAGCGATCAGCCACCATTGCCATTGTCTTATCCCTACCAAAATGTCCTCCCAAACCATTGTTGTGAAGGTCTCTAATAATTTTCTTGCACAATGATCCCTCTAGAATGCACAGCTGCTTTCCCTTAAACAAGTGTGCATCCTGTATGGCAGCGTCGTCATGGCGTCTTTGTAGTTCACTGTAATCTTGTTAATGGCACGACTATCCACACATCCTCCACAAACCATCCTTTTTGGGTGTGAGAAAAGCTGGGACATTGCATCTTGGTACTTGTTTCAGCATTTTAGCCCATTGTGCAGGTGGCATTCTATAAGCTCACAGGCTTGGTAGGGCTGCACCTGGTAGTAGATCCACAACATGTTGGATGTTCCTATGGTAAACCTTGCAGTAGGCTGGTAGCTCATCACTAGCGAGATCCTGAAAGTCTTTCAATAATTGTTGACTTTTGGGTGGGTAACTTTGAGACACCATATGTTGAACCTATGCCACACTCCTACCAAACAATGCACATATAAGTCCCCATTCCCGTCGCATATTCAAATCTTTGTCCAGTCAAAAGGGTATAAATCTTGCAAGCCTTGGGAGAAATTGTTGCTTCTTCCTTCAGAGGGCGCGAAGTTAGGTTCTCACTACCATTCTTAAAGGAATATGTATTGTATCTGTGTCATACAATTACAGCCGTCCCCACAAAATGTGGCATGCGTCCATAGGTACCACATCTTACCAAGCCTCATCTGTAGTATTGTTACCCATAGTAAATTTAACTAATCAACTAAGTAATGGGTACCTCATTTCCCTCTTGAAACCAAGCAACTTTATACAAATTAGGATGCTTCTTGGTCAAAAGCTTCAGCTTCTCACCGGCCTTCTTTGAAATAATGTTCTCACAGCTGCCTCCATTGTTAATAACATTGCAGACTTGACCTGCATAGAAAACACATGTATGAAAAATATTGTGCCTCCTCCAATTGTCTTTGTCTTCGATCTTGGGTATTGTCATCACTATACGCACAAATAAGGACTCCCCATGCACTAAAAGAACATCAACGTATTCCTCTTAATCGACATATTTGTTCCTCTTCATCTATGAAGCACGGACACTTTATTTTGCCTCACATACGGACACGTTCCGGACACGTGTTGGATAGGCGAAAAAAGAGTGTCTAATTTTTCTAAATTTTGAACACATCCCGAACACGTTGAGGACACATTTTTTCATCTTTTTAAATTTTTTTTGGGATTTTTTAAAATTTTTCTCTTCTTCTCCTCTATTTTTTTATATACACATATATATATAATAGTCAACAAATTTGTTTTAAATTTTGAATCATGAATGTTGATTATTAAATAACATTCTTAAATTTTTATTCATTGACATTTTATTTTGATATATTAATAATATTTATATGATTTGCGTATTTTTATGTCAATTTTGATTGAAATAATATTAAAATTTTATTATATAGACATATAAATATATATATATATATATATTCAATGTATTCGTGTCCTACTTTTTGAAAAATGTCGTGTATCGTGTCGTGTCGTGTCCTGTCCGTGTCTCGTGTCTGTATCTGTGCTTCTTAGCTCTTTATTATCATGCTCCACCAAGTTCCACAACTATACTACATAGCTACCATTATCCATGGGACAAATTCCATTCTAAAATGTTGACACACAATATCAACATATCCATTTTCTTTCTGAAAAGCCAACTTAGAAAGTTATGGCTAGGCATCACTACTTGTTTACCAATGAACAAAATAAGTAAATGTGAGGAAAAACTTAAGAAATTCATCCCATAAAAACTACCATTCTTATTGAGACTAGAACCCACAGGGAAGAAAATAAGATGAGTAAGACAAAGTGACTTTGATTAATTTAACTTGTTAGCCCTAAGAGTTTTCAACAAAGGACAACTCAGTAATTTTGATGATAATAAAGTATTGTCCATGTGGATTAATGTTTTATCTAATGACAATACAAATAAGTCATCTAGGTCAAAAAAGATTATTGACTAAGAAATAACAAAGTCTATCAAGCTTAAGGACTCCACTCAAAGCACAAACGTCAAAGTCAAAATCCAATCAAGTGGAATGCTCTCATGATGATCCAAGCAAATAGACTCACTCAAACCCAAGAAACCAAGACAAGTCAAGAGAAAAATTTTTATTTTTTTTATTTTGAGTTTTGAGTGATTTAGGATTAGACACTTAAGTTCTAAGTATTTAAAATGATCAACTAGAACCAATCCTAAAATAATTTTTCAAAACAACACATCACTATACTTCAAGTTTTGAAAGATCAAAATGTTTTGAAAATTGAACACTGTGAAAAATAAGCAAGAAGGCCAATTCTGTCAAAACTAGTAGACCAGTTATAAGAACCAATCAACTGATTCTCAAGGCTTATTTTTATACTGAACAAACCAGTCGATCAATTCCTAGAACCATTTGATTGAGTGACCATTTCAAGTACACAGCTTGAACTCATTGTCCAAAATAATCGACCTCAAAAACAATCGACTAACTCTAAAAACCAGTCGACTAATTGTTCTTGAACATATGAAGCTCAAATCATCTAGACAAATCAGTTGAGCTGATCAGTCGACTAATTGGCGAATTCAATCGACTGATTTTGTCGATCTAATAATCGAAAATTCAAATTTTGCACATATGAAAGGGGGGGAGGGGAAGACTATTTTGAAATGCAATGGTCATATTCATTTGAAGGCTATAAATAGAGGTTCTCTAAAACATTTATTGCTATCTCTTTACAAGTTTACAATTCTACATCTTCATTCTTGACTTTAGATTTGACCATTGAAAATCTAGATCTAAAAGTTTTACTCATCTTGAATACTCTGAGCTTACACTTGATCAATCTATAGAGAGTGAGCATTTATTGCACCAATATACTCTTGAAGAGAGTGCTAGTTGGTAAACAAACTTTGTATCTTTTTATAGCGGTGAGATTTGCGGGTAGATGATAGCCTTGTGCAAAATGGGATATTTTGTTAGGCAAAGAACTAGGAGCTTTTGTAGTAAAGGTTTGGCCTCCACTTGCAAGAAGATCAAGGTAATGAAAAAATTCAAGTGAGGAAGCTTGAGTCGAGGACGTAGGAAATTTTTCAAATCTCGTAAAAATCATTGTGCTTGCTCTCTCTACTCTTTCAAATACTTGTACATTTCTTGCATTCGGTTTGAAAATTTGTAAAAGTTGTCACTATTTGCAAAATACCCTTATTCACCACCCCTCTAGAGTAAATATTTGGGCAACATAACTTATAAAACTTCGCAACAAGTAGAAATAAACAAAAATGGCCCCATAAGAGAGATCACCACCCAATAGCATGTTGCCACCAAAGCAGACCCCTTATAATATAGAATTGGAATTGTTATAAAGAAATCAAAATTATATATCGCTATATTAATCATTTTGTTATATAATACTTAATATATTTGAAACTCTAAATATTCAAAGTGAATTTTCCCATGCAAACTCAACAATCACCTGTTCTGCTTCCACATTTGAAGAATGAGCAAGGGGATAGATCGAGAAAGCTTTCTTGCTTCATCCTTCTCACACAACACAATTTCAATCATTATTGAAAGAGTGCGCTAGATAATTTGATACATGACCAACCGAGAGAATTTGTAACTTGCTATCCTTAGATGTCAAGGGGCAGGGTATGAGACGGGTGCCCCTATCCCGCCCCACCCTATATCAAAAGTTATCCCACACCCGCCCCGATTTTAATAAACCCAAACTGCCTTGTCCCTGCCCAATTACACTAAAATTTATTATTTTTATTTAAAAAATAATAATAAAAAAGAAAAAAAATACTATTGTTTTTCCACAATTATATATATTCATGGATAAGTTAGGTATTTTAAAATACATAAAGGATATTTAAGTAATTTCATACTATAATTGGGGAGGGGAGGGTTTAAACCTCCCTTTCCTAAACCCAACCCAAACCCTTATCGGGTTTCAATATCTTCTTCCTAACCTGTTTATTTACTTCCCAAATCTGTCCCATTAGGGGTATGATGGAGCAGGTTACCCAAAAAATCTGCCCCATTGACTTCTCTAGTTGTCCTCTTGCCTAATAGCCAAAGATTTACCTACATGAAAGGATCAAATGTATCTTGTCTTTACAATAGACTAATTTTCTTGGTTAACAGTAATTGTAATTTTACCAATATCTGCATTCCAAGTTTGAATTACCATTTGTACAAATAATAATCCCCATCTTACATGATTTATTCTTCATAGGAAGTTCATACCATCCATACATGGTGTTTTGATCTAAGATTTCAATTCTTCCATACTTGGATCATATTATAATTGATTCAGTGATTTTATGGACCCATTTTCCATTTTAGGGTTTATAGTCAACGTCGATTTAACATCTCTAACTCAAAACTGATCAGTCGGACCATTCAAATATCATATATTTGTGGATATAGATAATATATAGATTTTATATGGATCCGCTTGATTCTTTGATTCTTCTTCGAGGGAAAAAAACTCAAGAATCCTTTCTATAACATAAATGAAGTTTCTTCAGAATGCTCACACTTGGTATGTATAATAGAGGAAGTGTGGTGATTGACCTAGGGTGATCCTTTGTCGATAGATGCTCTTGTTAAACTCGTAGTCTCAAAAGTATGAGAACCAAATATGATACAATTGGGCGATGGTATGGATTAAGGAGTTCACTTACTCGGATAATTTAGAGACTGCCAAATGAGCAACAACAAATTTTGAGGGAACTGCTACTTAAATGCTATCAACGCACATGTCAATCTTTTAATAGTAAAGTTCAAGCAAATGACAGAGAAATCAAAAGTCAGAAATGGGTGTGTTTAAGCCAACAGTCATTAACCATATGAACTATAACATTTGAAATGATTTTCAGAACCCATCGCCTACATGAATAATAGATTGAGGTGATGCATAACTAACATATTTCAATACTCTGTTGCATAGATCTTTTATTCTTCATAAACATTTGAAATGATTTTCAGAACCCATCGCCTACATGAATAATAGATTGAGGTGATGCATAACTAACATTTCAATACTCTGTTGCATAGATCTTTTATTCTTCATAAATATTTTTTGCTCACAGTAAATGGTATATATATCAAAGGCACCCAGGGGAGGGAGGACCCATAATTACCAAAAAAAAAGGGGGTCTAGGCCACAAAAATTAAGGCCTAAGATTCCCCCAAAATTCTACGAAGAAATCTTCATACACAAGTGTAACCTCCTTAACCCAAAAAACAATAGCCTCAAGAAACTATCTTTAATGTGACAGGGATTGTTCAATCCCCTCATAAATATGAAAATAATTCTAACCATAACAGATAATAAATTAGCCACTACGCTGAAAAAATAAAAAACAAAAACAAACAAACAAACAAAAATTAAAAGTCTACCTGGAGTATTTGCTTTTTGCTAGATAAAAGTTCCCGTAACTTGGATATTTGTTCCAACAAGGATTTTCCTTCCTCGACAAACTTATTTCTCTACACATGATGAATATAGAAACTCATAATTATTAACGTGATAGTAAAAGAATAGCTTGGGAAATCTCACCCAGCAAACATAAAACAAAATATAAGCAGTTGATTGAATACGATGCACCTCAAGTTGCGTAAGCTTTCTTAGGTTTATGTCCAAAATAGCTTCAGCTTGTTTATCAGACAAATTGAACTCTGCAATAAAAAATGATGAAAAATTAGTTCATCAAACGCCCCCCTCCTCTTTCAAAGCAACCATCATAACTAAATAGACCTACATCAAATCAGAAAGAAAATTAAATATCATCCGACGGAACCACTCAAAAACTATCCTTTATTGATTTAAATTTTTTAGAACTAAATCCAGAATAGTTTGCACTTTTGGCTACTACCATGAAAGAGGACTGAAACGGCTTAAACCTTAATTCTCCATTTCTATATTCAGAGATAATTAAATTCCTTCCAAGCACACAAAAATCGACAAAAAGATCTTTGGCCAAATCAAAATTTTTGTATGATACTCGTGTCACAAACAAAATTCAAAACAAGCAAAAATCTTAAATTAAATTAAATAAGTTGTTTGACTCTTGAGTCTTTTTTACCCACTCCTGGTTCTGCATTACCAAAACGAAGCCAGTCAAAGGTTGGACAAAGTTAGTAGTCACCATAGATTCTCAAAAAGTTTCTTCATGGATGATGGAGAAGACTTGGTGAAACATAACAGTAACAATAATGCTTTAATTTACCAGATAAAAGGGCAGTAATGAAGGGTCTGATGAGGGAGAGGAGGGGGATTGTAACACGAAGTTCATCCACCGAATTGCCTTGGCCCACAATAGAAAGATTAAGATCTCTTCTATCAAAATAGGAGAACAGGTTATGTCTAAGGTGGATGAGGTGAGGTAGGAAGATACTGCATTTTATAACCTATGGGATGGAGACCGGGTTTGGAAGATTTGCAGGTGGCTGGACTAACCGGGGATGAAGCAACAGAACTGAAAAAACAGTTTGGTGAAGAGGAAATTTTGGAGGCTTCGAAAGCTTGTGACGGGGACAAAGCTCGGGGGTTTGATGGGTTATCATGGCATTCTTCAAGCATTGCTGGCAGGTGGTGTGGTTAGAAGTGCTGGCTGTTTTGGGGGATTTTCACAGGCATGGAACTTTCAAGGATTAAATTCCTCTTTTATTGCTCTAATTCCCAAGGAGGGGGCAGAGAGTATTCAAGACTTCAAGCCCATTAGCTTAGTAAAGAGTGTTTGTAAGCTTGCAGCCAAAGTCCTTTCAATGAGATTAAAGAAGGTGATGGGATGTGTTATTTCAAAAGGCCAAAATGCTTTCATGGGAGGGAGGGAGGGAGGGAAAATTCTGGATGTGGTCTTAATTTCCAATGAGAGCATAGAATCCTGAAGGAAATTAAACATTGAGAAAACATATGATCACGTCAATGAGGGTTTTCTATTGTCCATGAAGGGGAAGATGGGCTTCGTGGAGAAGTGTAAGAGGTGTATCTAGACTTGCATTTCTACTGTGACTCTTTCGGTCCTATTCAATGGATCTCCAACTGGTTTCTTCCCGACGTCAAGGGGACTGGGATAGGGAAGTCCTCTATCCCCTTTTTATGTTTGTGATTGTCATGGACACTTTCAGCCATTGATGGCTAGAATAGAAGTTGAGGTTTTTTTTTATAAGGAAATTAGTGTGCAAGGTGGAGCTATCCCATCTCCTCTTTGCAATGTAAGTCAAAGGAAAGATAACTGAGATTTCCATTGCATTCCTCTGTGTTTTGAGGCATTATTAGGCTTTGTGTTAACCTTGGCAAGAGTGAGATCCTCCCAGTAGGGGTGGTGAGGGGGATTGAGGAGTTAGCTGGTACTTTGGGGTGCAAAGTAGGCTCCCTTCCCTCCATTTACCTAAGCCTTCCATTAGGGTCCTTGGCTATGTCAAGTGGAAATTGAGATTCGGTAGTTGAAAGGTTTCAAAGGGGTTTGGCAGTTGGAAAGAGCACTCCAAGGGGGGTAGGATTATGCTCGTTAAGAGTACATTAGTCAACCTCCATGCCTATTACATGTCTTTGTTCCCCATCCCGACTTCGATGGAGAGAAGGCTAGAGAAGTTTCAAAGAGATTTCATGTGGGGTGGTGGGGGTGAGGAGAGGAAGATACATTTGGTGAAGCGGTACAAGGTGAAAACCCCAACTCCGATGGAGGGCTTGGGGGTTATGAATTTGAGGGCGTTTAATAGAGCCCTCTTGGGTAAGTGGTTATAGAAATTTGGTATGGAGGAGAATTCTCTTTGGAAGGCGATGGTGTCCAACAAATATGGGAATGAGGAGGGGGGGTTAGTTCTCAAAAGAAGTGGGGAGGCTTTGGGTTGTAGTTTATGGAAATTGATCCACATATGGGTTGTTGATTTTAAGAAGTGTATTCAATTTGAGGTTGGGGGGAGGGGACTTCGGTGAGGTTTCGAGTGAGAGCTATCATCACTTTGGCACTGATGAGGGAGCTTAGGTGGTTGATTGGTGCTTTTGGTTTAGAGGGTCGGAGATTCGGAGTCCAGGGTTTAGGGAGAGATTTTTTTGATTGGGAGTTGGGGAGGTGTTGAGCCTCTTGGAGACCTTACAAAAATTTCAGATATTGGGAGGGGGTGAGGATTCCATGGTTTGGAAATTTTGTGCAAGTAAGTTCACTGTCCAGTCCTATTACAGGGAGCTAATTGGGGGTTCCGAAGTGGACTTCCCTTGGAGATCGAGTTGGTATTCCAAGGCCCTGACAAGGCGGCTTTCTTTGCTTGGGAGGTGACTTAGGGAGCTAATTTGAAGATCGATAATCTTCAGAGGAGGGGATTCCAAATGGCCAATTGGTGTATCATGTGTAAGGGAGATGTGGAGACAGTTGACCATCTTCTAGTTCATGGTACAATGGCAAGTGATGGTTAGAGCTTGGTTTTCTCAATTTTTGGTTGTGCTTGGGTGTTGCCAGCTTCTTTGAGAGAGCTTCTTCTTAGTTGGAGGGAAGGAAAGGTTAGAAAAGAGGCTCGTTTGGTGTGAAGATTGGCGCCTATTTGCTTGATTTGGAGTCTTAGGAGAGAAAGATATAGACATTTTTGAGGGGGTTGAGCAGTCCCTTTTTTTTATTTTCAAAGATCCTTTACATGTGGGATCTCTTGTTGATTTGTTGGGGGTCCATAGGATTTAACTGGTCTGCTGGGTTTGTATACATGTGTTTGTTCCCCCACCCCACGCGGGGGGGTGGGTGGGTTTAATACAAATTTCTCTTTACTTAAAAAAAAATTACCAAATAATTTTGTAGATAATTTTCCAGCATCTATTTTACTCATCTCATCACTTCATGTCCATTGTTGAGATGTCAAAACCACTAAAAGGTTCACTTGATTAGAAGGGAAAAAAACCAGCATTACCAATAACCAGAAGTGCCAATAAATCAAGTGGTGGCAAAAAGGCAACTGAAGGAAAAGTATGAATGTTTTAATAATGTAGAAAACTATCTCAAAGTGACAGTTACCAAAATCTAACCTACAAAAATTCTAGAGCTCAAAGTAGCAGAAACAAATAAATCATGCTTAGAGAGAAACTTAGAAGTGGAGCCACGGGGGGAAAAAACTCCCACTCGTAGAACAGCAGTATTAAAGCACCAAAATTGATATCAGAAACTTTTGTCTTGACTTCATATTTAACAATTTATAGGCAGCTTTCTACATGGGATGGGAGACCTTGAAATGAATGACATATCACAAAATAGATCTACAATGACTTCTAGGGCATATGGATTATGTTGACCTTAAAAGAGTTACGTAACTATCGAGCATTCTGGCTAGTTGTGGCAGTGAGGTAAATCAAGATGAGATAGAAAATCAGAAAAAGGGAGATAACAAGATAGTAAAGTTTATGAAGGTGAAGATTTAAAACCAACTTCTTTTTGCAACTCAAAAAAAGAGGTTGCTAGAATATTTACCCAGCAATGAAATTTGACTGCAACAGCTTCATAAATGAAATTTAAATTGAGTCTGATGGACATAGAAGTGTCACCTCTCTTCCACATGAGTAGAGAGCCAATAAGCCTATAACTGAGGTCCTAAAGGTGGAAAAACACAAGAGGGAAGGAACAAGAAAACCACAAATCAAATCAAGGGCTTAGAGGTTGTCGTATCTGTGATCTACTTTTATAGGATTTGTTGAGTCGGCGTATTCATGTTGTATGTATCTCTGTCCCGTGTATGTGTCAAATGCTACTTAGCCATGGACTGCATATACATAGGAAGTAAAATGAACTCCTCTTTCAAACTCAAAGGTAAAAACTTCCATAAACACCAAAATCCATAACAACCCCCACCCCCCTCCAAAAAAAAAAGTAGGTCCTCCCCTGACCTAAATGGATGAATGAGAAGATTACCCGGGTTAGGCAGGGGGGGAGAGGAAGAAGAGATGAAAGAAGAAGAAAAATAATTGTTTTTCTCCATATTGGTATGTTTTGTAAATGCCCTAAAATAGCTTGAAGGAAATCCTTAAGAATCCTCACAAATGCAACCTGAATCACCACTATTCTGCTATTATCCAAATGGAAATATGCCCTGGAAACACCTCATCCCCAAATAAAGTACCATATTTCAACTTCGGTCTGCTCCTTGGTGCCCAGTTCACGTACCCCACCTCTCCAATACATGCAGGAAGCTGGCCAACCACTATTGGACACATGACCACTGCTTAGAACCCAACAGGGCTCCTTGTATAATAGCCCAAGGACCCTCAAATACATGAACCTTCTAACTAGTTGCATTATCAATTATCAAAAGAAACAACAATCTAAGGAGCAAGAAGTTATTACAAGTGGAATCTAAACTTGTACTATGAATTAGTTGTGACCTTAAAGACTAAAATGAAAAAGGAATTCAATAAACAAGGCATCATTAAAGAAGAAATTTGAACAAGATGGGGCCTTACCTTTCCGTAAATTAGCGGATGCCATTCCATGGCTTGAAGCTTTCCTGATTATATCAATTACTCCATCCAAATTATCATGCCCCACAATGATACCCTTGGCCCACAAAAAAAAAGGGAAAAAAAGAATTAAGCAACTGTAATTTTAGGCATAAATTAGGCGGTGTTTGAATGCCCCATACAACAACAGAAATCATTCCATTTTGGTTTCAAATGAACTTCTAAGCCACCAATCCACCCTTTAAAATGGATTAATTACAACAAATATATATATATATATATATATCACTGAAGAAATTAAATAATAACACCAACAATATTATTAAGATATTCTAGAAATGATTATATAATATATACATGGAGAAGGAAGAGACAATGCTTCTTTTGATGATCTCCAATGTTTCCTTCCAATGGATAAGTGAACCTATGTAATGTTTCCTTCCGATTATGTTTGCCCAAATCGGAGGTAAGTCTTTTGATGTTCTTCATGAGGAGGATGAGTCGGGAGAAATCTTCCAAATTATTGAAAGGGGTCCAGGTGCGATTCGAAGGCTGTGGGTACGGCGGTGGGAACTCGAATGGGTGTGTAACACCTTGGAGGCTTTATCAACAGGTCGGAAAAAGGTGGTGTTTCCGATTGGTATTCATGGACGGAACCGAAGCCTCTATCTGTGTAGAGGATCAAATCGCAAGGGGAGCTTTATGAGGATTGAGGGTAGATCACAGAAAGGGATTCGAGCACTTTTTTTGCCAGAAGATTATGAAAATGGAGGGTGGTCCTTATATGCACAAGCCTTCAGAATGTTAGGCTTAACACAAAAAAGATTGGTCGCAAGGAGAAAGGAGACATACCTGGATGTCTGTAAAATTGGAGCTTGGCCTATGGACCCTGTCATGGTGGCAACGAGTCCAGCGCAGACTTGCGACGGCATTGAGGTTCATCTCGGGTCATGTGGAAGCCGTCTCAAATTCCTTCAACGTTGTCTAATCGGTCGATTTGGTGAGCTGAATACTCCGGTTCCTGACCGGAACAAGATCCACAGTTGGGCTCTCAAAAACTGGCTGATACAGACTGGCCTAAAAGTCCTCGACCTGAATGGTGCCTGGTTCCTCTTCGAGCTGCCTTCGGAGGCGGAGGCCAACAGAATCCTTCAACGGAACAACTGGACTTTAAAAGGTCTACAGGTGACCCTGCACCCCTGGTCTCCGTCAGGATGTTGCTCGAAGGTGGAAGACGAAGGCTTCATATGGCTTCGTATGATGGGTCTACCAGCTTTCTTGTGGAGTTCGGAGGTTTTCCAAGCTCTGGGAGATCGGTGCGGCAGCTTTGTGACTGTAGACACAGACACGGCCGAACGTAATCAGCTGAGATGGGCTAGAATCTTGGTCAAAAGCCGACCGGAAGACATCCCCGACTCCATCACCATCAGGTGCAGGAGGTGGTCTTTCTTTATCGCGGTCTGGTCGGAGTCGGGTCCTAAGTGTGTCGAAGACAACTCACGGTGGCCGGAAGAAGCAGAGAGGATCGGAAGAGATGGAGCTTCAGTCCTGGATACTCACGCGCCGATGGCGCGTCCGACTGCGAGGAACCCTTCTGACAGCGGGCCACGTGGCGATCATCGAAGAATCGATCCTGTACCTCACGTCGGATTTTCGAAATTCAAATCGCAGAAGCCTGCGCAGGGGATGAAAGCAGTCAGGAAGGCTCCCGTACAGCCTCTTGACAGAGGTCCACGTGGCGATCTCCGAGGGTTTGAAGCTGACTCCTGTGCAGAAAATCCGATCCTCACATCGCAGCAGTTGGAGAAGGGGATGGGAGGAATCAGGAAATTTCCAGAACGTCATCGTGGGTGGGGCTACACGGGCTTTGGATATTTAACGGACAATCGCAGTGGGCCACATGGTCTGGGTCACAAACAAAGGAAACAAGCCCACCGAAAAAGTTCAAAGTCTCATGGGCATGAGGCCTTATATAAGGGGCGACCCATTACGACCCATAAGGCTGCAGCTTCAACAAAATCATTTGGACCGGCCCACTTCTCCCATCTGAAGCCCATCTCGGGGCGCAGTGACGACCCAGGGAGCAGCAAAGTTCAGCAAATTACTCATGGTCCAACCAGCTTCAATCACCCCCATAGATCGACCCACACGTTAGAAGCCACTAATGGGCTAACGGGGCAGGGTCTCTCAGTTGCAAATGAGCCCAGCTCGGAAGGAAAAGGGCCACAAGCCAGCCCCTCAGGAGACCTGGGACAGAGAGCAACCTTATGCCCACTGACGATACAGAGGGCAGATGCTGCCTGTGATATCTCCCCCAGGAGATCTGGGACAGGAATGGAAAGAACTAGAGGAAGCTCAGGGAAGCAGCCTATGCCGGCGGAGGACAATTCTATTTGGCAAGATTCTGATCGTACTAGCACGATGGACGAACGTGAATTTCTTCAGCATTTAGAAAGTAGCTACTGCTCAGACCCTTTTAAACAGCATTGGGAAGCTGAAAGTTCTTTTGCTGCTGAAGCTGAAATGCTGTCAACTCAGGGCATGCACCCGTTGTCAATAGAGCAGGCGGGTGAAGAGGTTATGCCCTGCCAGGATTCTTTGGTGAATCCAGAAGATTATAATCTGCTTGCCGTTGTGCTGCCGATTGACTACTCCAACGACTCCTCCCAGCTTCAGGAGGCGACAGCTACAGATATCTGCTGTCATCAACAGGCTCTCACTAATGAATGGGTGCTACGAAAAATGGGGAAGGTTAGCAAACTCCTCGGTGTTCCGTGTGAAGGCTTTGAAGATCGTCTGCTAGACTTATTGAAGGAAATTGTGCTGAGGAATTCTCTGTTAAGACCGAGCTCCAGAATGGCTTCAGAGAAAGATAAGAAGGAAAAGTCAGCAAAACGTTTGAGAAGAGTTATGAAAGAGCTGTCATGCTCGGTCAATTATGAGGGCAGCAGGGCGATGGCGGTCTTTACCGATGGCACAACAACAGATTAGTTTCCCTATGCATTTAAAAATATTATCATGGAATGTGAGAGGTCTGAATGATCCCGACAAACGTTCTATTATCAAGGGTTTACTTCAGGAATGGAGGCCTACAATTATATGCCTTCAAGAAACAAAAATGGAGTGCATCTCGAGATCCATTGTTCGCTCCATTTGGGGGTCCAGATGGATTAAGTGGGTCGCCCTGAACTCCCAAGGCACTGCAGGAGGTATCTTAGTGGCGTGGGACTCCCGGCTGATTACTTGTCTTGAGCAGAGGATGGGTGAGTTCTCCATCTCCTGCAAGTTTAACTTAGTGTCTAATTCTTTTGTGTGGGGTTTTTGCGGTATCTATGGGCCAGTGGTTGATGGGGTCAGAGGCTTATTATGGGATGAGCTGCAGTCGTCGATTTCCTCTTGGCAAATCTCCTGGTGTTTACGGGGGGACTTCAATGTTGTTAGGAATCCCGGTGAGAGATTGGGGGGAGGCAGGTTGACCTCGGCGATGAGGAGCTTCAACGAGTTCATCAATTCTCAAAGCTTGGTGGATTTCCATTTGGAGGGAGGCAGGTTCACGTGGTCCCGAGGAGGTCATCAATCTGCTATGTCCCGCCTGGACAGATTTCTGATTTCTCACAACTGGGAGGACGCATTTCCAGGAATCTCTCAGAAGTGTCTCCCGCGTCTGTGTTCTGATCACCACCCCATAATGTTGTCTTGCGGGAGTTTTAGTGCAGGCAGAAGCCCCTTCAGATTTGAAAACATGTGGCTTGAAGCTGAGGGGTTTGTGGCGCTGGTGAGAAACTGGTGGGACTCTTATATTGTGACAAGGTCCCCAAGTTATTGCATAGCTAGAAAGTTGAAGCTCCTCAAAGAAGATCTGAAAAGGTGAAATCGTGAGATCTTTGGTTCTATTCAGATTAGGAAGCAATCTTTACTGAATGACCTTCATGAGCTGGACAAGGAGGAACAACTGGGCTCCATATCGGATGAGAAAAGGGTTGAGCGAGAAGGCCTTAAGGGTCAGATTGGGCAGCTTCTCAGGATGGAGGAGATCTCATGGAGGCAGAAATCTAGGGCCATCTGGCTTCGGGAGGGGGACCGCAACACAAAATTTTTCCACAGAACGGCTTCTTCTCATTACAGGAAGAACCATATTTCCTCTATTGTTATTGATGACGAGATTCTTAATGATGAAGTTCCTATCAGAAAAGGTATTGTGGATTTTTTCTCATCTCTGTACTCTGAGCCGCATAGATGGAGACCGGGGGTGAACGACCTCTTCCTGAATAGCCTGAATGGCGATGATTCCTCTAATCTAGAGATCCCTTTTTCGGAGGAAGAAGTGGTGAGAGCTTTGGATGCTTGCAACGGCGATAAAGCTCCAGGTCCTGACGGTTTTACTATGGCCTTCTTCAAAAAATGTTGGGATGTTCTGAAAGCAGCTATTATGGCGGTCTTCGAGGCCTTCCACAAGGAGGGCGGCTTTGAGCGTAGCCTCAATGCCTCCTTCATTGCCCTCGTTCCAAAAAAGGAAGGAGCCATTAGCATCAAGGATTTCCGTCCTATTAGCCTGGTGAGCAGTGTGTATAAGCTGATTGCAAAGGTTCTTTCTCTTCGGCTCAAGAAGATTATGGGCAACATCATCTCTCCTAATCAGCATGCTTTTGTGGAGGGCCGTCAAATTCTGGATGCGGCTCTCATTGCCAATGAATGCATAGACTCAAGGATAAAGCAAAAAAAGAAAGGGCTTGTATGCAAGCTGGATATTGAGAAGGCCTTCGATCATGTTAGCTGGAGTTTTCTGATGAGTATGTTGGCTAAGATGGGTTTTGGGGGTAAGTGGCGGAAGTGGATTTAGTCATGTATCTACATAGTTTCCTTGTCAGTCCTTGTCAATGGATCCCCTGCAGGCTTCTTCCGCTCCTCTAGAGGATTGAGACAGGGCGACCCCCTTTCCCCCTTTCTTTTTGTGATTGCTATGGAGGCCTTGAGCCAGTTTTTGTCCCGGGCGGAGGAGGTTGGTCTCATCAACGGCTTCAAGGTGGGGGGCAGAAGTGGTGGTGGCATTGGCTTTTCCCATCTTTTGTTTGCAGACGATACCATCATTTTCTGTGACCCTTCGGTTCGTCAGCTCCGTTTTGTCCGTTGCATTCTTGTGTGTTGTGAAGCTGTTTCAGGTATGCGGATCAATCTCGCAAAAAGCAGTATTACTCCAGTTGGGCTGATTCAGGACTTGGACCTGTTAGCTAGTACTTTAGGGTACAAAGTGGGCAGCCTTCCCACGGTTTATCTCGGCCTTCCTTTGGGTGCTTCTCCCCGTTCCACTGGGGTATGGGACCCGGTGGTTGGTAGGTTTCTCAACAAACTGTCTAGTTGGAAGGCACAACTCCTGTCTAAGGGAGGCAGGCACACCCTAGTCAAAAACTCTTTGGCCAATCTCCCCACTTATTTCATGTCCCTTTTCCCTATTCCAAAGACAGTTAGTAGAAGGCTTGAGAAGATTCAGAGAGACTTCCTATGGGGTCATGAAGGGGAGGTTAGGAAGATTCACCTTGTTGCTTGGGACAAAATCAAGAAACCGGTGTCTCACGGGGGCCTTGGGGTGAAAGATTTGAGCATGTTCAATTCAGCCCTTTTAGGGAAATGGCTATGGAAATTTGGTAAAAGTAATAGGGAGCTTTGGAGGGACATCATTATTGCTAAGTATGAATGCGATCATGCAAGTTGGTGCTCGGGTAGTGAGGAGGGGCCGAGGGGTTGTGGCCCTTGGGGATTCATTAGAGATGGGTAGAGACTCTTTATGGAAAGATGCCGTCTTGTTCTCGGAAATGGCGATAAGTTGAAATTCTGGTATGATGCATGGACTGGGGAGAGTGAGTCTTTGAGGGCGAAATTCCCCAGGTTGTATAGTCTGGCTAGCAACAAAGAGGCTCGGGTTAGTGAGTGCTTGGAGAAAGATGGGAACAAGCTTATCTGGGCCCCTTGCTTTAGAAGAGATTTTTATGATTGGGAGCTTGACGAGGTGGGCTCTTTTCTTCGGTTACTTAACAATTTTCAGGCTTCGGAAGATAGGGAGGACAAGAGAGTTTGGTGGCCAGATAAGAATTCTTTTGCTGTCCGCTCCTTCTATAGAAGCATGATTGCTCCAGTTAGTTCTCCCTTTCCTTGGAAGCTCATTTGGCATGCTACTGTTCCCCCGAAAGCTTCTTTCTTTGCTTAGGAAGCTTCTTGGAAGGCGATCCTTACGGCGGATAACTTGAAGAATCGAGACTTCTCCTTAGCTAGCAGATGCTCCTTGTGTAAGAATGAGGAGAAAAGCGTGGATCATGTGCTTATCCACTGTCATGCTACGTGGTGTTGCTGGAATGTTATTTTTGCTCTGTTTGGCTTCTCTTGGGTTATGTCAGGGTCAGTTAAAGATCTGCTTTTGGCTTGGGAGGGTTGCAGTCTTCCAAAGGACCTCAAGAGAGTTTGGAGACTGGCCCCAATCTGCCTCTTGTGGTGTATATGGAAAGAAAGGAACAACCGTGTCTTTGACGATGTGGAGCTCTCTACTCCTTTCTTCAAAGATGCCTTTTTGCGTTTATTATTTTTTTGGGCCAAAGAGACTTTCCCTGTAAATGTTTCTTCTTTTGTAGGTTTTTTGGATTCTCTTAACCAAATGTAAGTTTTTGGGGTTTTCGCCCTGGTTGCCCATCTTGGGCCCCATATATATACAACTCTTACTTATCAAAAAAAAAATATATATATATATATATACATGGAGAAATAGTCATTTCAAACCAATGGGATGGTTTTTAGAGGATGGGATATTCAACACATAGCTCTGTTCGTTAAACAGGTAACTTCAACAATCAGTTTGAGGTGAAATTAAAGAGAGAGAGAGAGAGAGAGAGACTCTTGAGGTTTTTTAAAAATACCTCAACAATATGACTTCTATCCTGTGCTTGTAAAAGCTTAAACCTTGCACGTCTTTCAACTACAGAGCATCTAAAATCCAAGAATGCCTGGAAAAAAATAAAACAGAAACAGAATTAAAGAAATCCTTTGTTGCTTATCTAAGGCTTCAAAAGAAATTTCTAATGCTAGTAAAAGCAGAAACTGTCAAAGTAGAATACGCAGCCAAAAATATATATATATACAAAGCAAGAAGTATATATTAAGCACCTCACGTGTGCAATGCCGTCCTCTGAGATTACATGGGAAAGATTAAAGAGCATATCATAAAATGCAGCAGTTATATACTCTCAGTATATACACATATGGGAAGCACAAAATATGCACAAAATAAAATAAAATTGGAAGTACAAGAAAGGAAAACCACAATGCACGTATTTGTGTTCTAAATAAATACATCACATTGCTCCCTAACCTACCACTGACATAGGCTATAAACACTTTCTAAGAATTCCTCCTTTTTAAATGATTGCCATACTTAAAATTTCCAAAACCTGTTTGCACAAGAATACAAACAAAATAATGATATGTAAAGCTCAAAGTATTCAGGTCCATACACCTGCCAATGTATAAGTTAAGAGTACATCTATGTAGATCTGAATTTGAACAGATGGCAGATTTAATCAAACTTCGACCAAATTTCGTTAAATATTTTTTTGATAAGTAATATATTCATTAAAAGGCACCCCAACTACAAACAAGAGAACATACTATTCAAAAGAACACGCTTTCCTCAAAAACCAAAAACTCAAGACGCCATACTCATATCCCCCAAAACTCTACCTATGCATCTGTGGAAGTCTAAAATCTCTGTACAATCCAAACGTATTAGAGCAAGCAAAATATTCTGCTTCAGCATAGTCATGGAGTAATCCACACCTTCAAATTTTTCTATTTATTTCCTGCCACATATAACACACAATACGCAAAGGAGTCGTGTCCCAACCGTTCCTAGCATTCCTACTCAAACAACCCCCACCTAAAAAAATTCAACTTACAAACTATTCCTAACTATGTAGACGTGTTCTAAAGCCATGTTTGAGGTGTGACAGTATAGTATCAGAGCCAGACCTGCCTCATAGTGTGTAGGCCACTGTTGTGACACTGTGAATCCTTAGTGCACCTGACCCGCGAGTGGTGGCTTTGGACGGTGACAAATTGTACATCCTTGTGCATCCTTTGTGTGGTGGGAACCATTGATCCCCACAAGGACATGTGGCTTTGTGGGGGGAGGGGAGCGAACATAGTACCCCTGAATGTGGATCGCCTACCGAAAGACGGTCAGTGGACTATACAAGTGCAAACCGTTCATAACTGTGTAGGTGCATTTTAAAGCCTTGATGTTCTGTAGGCCCAAAGCGGAATATCTGTAGTGTGTTTAGGGCATGACAAGAAGCCTCAGAAAAACTTCCTTGCCATTAAGTTTGTGATGCAGCAAAGGAAGAGAACAATAAACAGCAGTTACAATAGTACGGAATTAAGAATAAGAAAGGTTGATTCACCCAAGCACAAGTAGAAGGAACAATAGAATAAGAGAACCATAACGGCAGTTTCTCCTTCCAACAAACTAAGGAAAACAACTCTGCAACTTACTGTAAAACCATAATCTCGTCACCTTATAAACCTCCATATAAAACTATGATTAAAGTTCCCAAAATACCCTCCTACTAGTGTAAAATATTTTTAATACAACCCCTAACTAAGTAGAAATAACAGAACAGCCTTAATCAGATAAAATCTTGCCAAAAAAAATGCCTCTCAACTCTAAATAAAATAAATAAACTAATCTAACATTCCATGTGGCCCTTGCACTCATTTTATTTTGGCCCTCATAAACTTCAAGTAAAGACTGCATCCAGGCTTCATCAATCTGCCTCCATACCTATGTTACATGGACTTGAGTACATGTGTGAGGTGTTGATATGTGTCCGGACATAGCAAAAAAATCCCAAAATTCAAGGACACAAGGACAAAACAAATATTCATATTTTTTAATGTTCTTATATTGTCAAAAAAAAAAATGGCAAAATCAAGTGTTCAATATGTGCAATTTATCCATTTTGAAGCAACCTCAAGTAGATAAAAAACAAAACAAGAGAATTTTTTTTTATCAGTAACAAAACAAGACAATTTTAAGTATAATTATTTAGTAGATTTGAATTAATGGACATATTGTTGGGTGCACGTCCAACCAGACATGTTGGACACATCCCATACCCATGTATGGGTGTCATGTGTGGACACGGGTACTTTGATGCATATAGGAGAATCCATGTAACATCGCTCCATAGTAATTTTTCACCAACCCCTCCCCACTCCAACATATTTGTTGGATAAGATTTTGAGAATTACACCAATCAAAAAACAAAAAAAAAAGATTTTGAGAATTACGGCATACCTAATACAACTTTGAATCTAAAAAGTTCATAGAACTGAGAAGCAGAATAATGGTCAAATAGGCCACTAACTACTTATGAAAAATGGTGTTTTGTGTAAAATGAAGTGTTCAATATGTGCAATTTATCCATTTTGAAGCAACCTCATGTAGATAAAAAAACGAAACAAGAGAATTTTTTTTATCAGTAACAAAACAAGACAATTTTAAGTATAATTATTTAGTAGATTTGAATTTATGGACATATTGTTGGGTCCATGTCCAACCAGACATGTTGAACACATCCCATACCCATGTATGGGTGTCGTGTGGACACGGGTACTTTGATGCATATAGAAGAATCCATATAACATAACTCCATAGTAATTTTTCACCAACCCCTCCCCACTCCAGCATATTTGTTGGATAAGATTTTGAGAAATACACCGATCAAAAAACAAACAAAAAAAAGATTTTGAGAATTACGGCATACCTAATACAACTTTGAATCTGAAAGTTCATGGAACTGAGAAGCAAAATAATGGTCAAATAGGCCACTAACTAGTTATGAAAATTAATAATTCTTCTTATTTACAAAAGCTGATTACCCATAAGAGACTTATTTTTATCTACTAAATTTTCATTTTAAATCATTTCTACATCTACACAAATTACATTTTCATTAGCATCATTTGTAGCTATATGATACTAGAAAATGGAAAGTAATGATTTATCGCATATCTATCATGTTGTAATGTTTTGAGAAACAAAGCTTCGGAAATTTTCTTAACTGTTTACGTTAAAGGCACCTTTGGCTATGGGGGTGTGGGAATCAAAGACCTGTGTATTTTTAACAGAGCTTTGCTTGGCAGATGGTGCTGGAGGTTTGGTAGGGAGCAGGAGGCTCTATGGAGGAAGGTAGTGGCTGTTAAATATGGCTGTGAGGGTGGGTGGCTGGTATTCTGGAAATTTGGTGGGCGCTATGGGATGCTGTTTATGGAAATTAATTCTCGAATGGCTGGACAATTTTAAGAATGTGGTGAGCATTAAGGTGGGGGATGAGTCCAGGGTTAAATTTAGGGAAGATAGATGATGCGGCCAGCTTGCCCTCAAGGAGAGGTTCCCTGCTCTGTGTAATTTGTAACTGGAAAAGGGGGCTTGGGTTGCTCAGTGTTATTATCGGGTTGGGAGAGAGATTGTGTGGTCCCCCTCCTTTAGAAGGAACTTATTCGACTGGGAGATTGAAGAAGCCGCAAATCTTCTGCACTTTCTGGGAGATTGCAAGGTGGATGAAGACAAAGAAGACGATTTCATGTGGAATGCTTCCAGGTCAGGAGCTTTTTCTGTCAATTCCTTTTACAGGGTGCTTTTTGGATGGAATGAGCTGACTTTCCTAGGAAAATAATTTGGCACTCTGAAGTTCCAACAAAAGCAGCTTTTTTCGCTTGGGAGGCATCCTGGAATCCTGTTTCAACTCTGGACAATTTGCAGAGAAAGGGTTTTAAGCTGGCAAACAGATGCATTATGTGTAAAAGTGAGATTGAAACTGTGGATCACTGGCTGATTCCCTGCCAAGTAGCCCGAGAATGCTGGGATTAGATTTTTTCGGCATTTGGCAGGCCTGGGTGCTGCCTTCTTCAGTAAAGCAGCTGCTGCTGCGGTGGGGTGGAAGAAGAGCTATGGGGGAGAAAGCTGGGATGTGGAAGATGGCTCCTAGTTGTTTATTGTGCTCCTTGTGGTTAGAGAGGAATAGAAGAATTTTTGAAGGAGTGGAACAGCCCACTTTTATTTTGAAAGATAGTTTTGTAAAGCTTTTGTTTTTTTGGGTCAAAGGCACCGTCCCTTTGGCAGTAGGTTCTATAGTTGATTTTTTGAGATCTGGAAGGTAGTATCGTATAGCTTCTTTTTTATATGGGTTCGCCCCCCTTGGGCGCTCTTCAGTACACATTTACTTATCAAAAATAAAATAAAAAATAATAGGCATTCTTTAATTATATAGAGGAAATATGTGGCCATTTGGACTTTATTTGGGTGAGGCAATCACATTCCTTCAGGATGTTACTCTTCTATTTCATTTGACAATCCAAAGCCTAATGAAGGATTGCAACATAAAGTATCCACAAAAACTAGTTGTTGGACATTTTGTCATTAGAACTGAACTGAAGCTATCAAGTTTCCATCCATATAACTGGTGTAACAACAAAAAAATATTTAGTCTCTGCAGTCACATTCTCTTTACTACTTGTATATTCTACTCTTTCTCCAGTACGTACCTACTTATTGAACATCAGAATAACAGGCAATAACCCCTTCAGAAATTCAAAAGAACAAAGCGTAGATATGAGATTTATATCGGTTTAAGTTCAATGTATCTCTCTGTGCAAGAATACTAGAGATCTTTACGTCTTAAATGCTTAGACTCTGTGAAGGTACTTTTCTCAGCACCAAATTACATTCAAGGAAAAACAGAAAGCTAGACAAAAGAATATTGCCAAACTAAAGGCAACTAAAACATTAAAAAAAAAAAAGAAAACCATATTATTGAAGTACATATATGGAGAGATAATGGCATGTAAAATTCTGTCACCTGGAGCAATTCCTTCAAGCCCATCTGTTTTGGTTGTCCATTGAGAATACTGTGGATAAGTCAAACGAACAAAGAGAGATGTAAGAAAGTCACAATAAAAGGATCTCATTGCGTCACAGAAGTATAAAAAAGGAAGAGAAAATTGAAACAAGAACTTTAAAAGAGAAAGAAACCAGTGGTGTGCAGTATCACGGAAAATGGAAAAACGCATCCAAAAGGTGTTCTTTCAATAGCAGCTAAACAAACCTTCATCTCCGAAGGATCTGTGCTTCAGAAACAAATCTGCACAGTTATAATTTGGTAATACGTCTAGACTTTTCATCTGAAGCAGTCCACTTTGCTGGATTTTTTATTTTTATTTTATAAGTAGATGTGTAATTATAGTAACAGAACGCCCGAGGGGGGAACTGATCATGTGTTTATTATTTTACTTATCAAAAAAAAATTAAATGTTATTTTCCTTTTCCACTAGTGTTTAGAAACGTGATTGCTGTGTGCATAAGAGAATCAATATGAAAGAACTGAAGTGTAAGATTCAGAAACTTGATTGGGGGATGCCACAGAAAAGAAGCGAACAGAAGTAAAAGAAACTGAATGTACATAAAAGAATCCTGACAGTATAAACTACATGTGTCCTGGAAGAAGTGGACTATGGTCTAGGTCTATTGCCATGTTAATTGGGTGCTGGCACATAACTAACTTGGAAGAACTATGACAAAACATTACTAGAGAAGAATTCAAACCAGGCCAAAAAGTATTTAGCATTCATACACTCTCCTTTAGTATTCTAAATTTGGCTGGTTATAACCAGAGAAATTTAAATTAAAGAAGGAAGCATTACATTGGGAAGAAGAAAAAGAAGAGAATAGAGCTCAACAGGGGTAAAGTCTAAGGTAACTTGAATTCAAACTTAAAAGTTTTGCACATATGTGTGTGTGTGTGTGTGTGTGTGAGAGAGAGAGAGAGAGGGGGAGGCCGAGAGCTTAAAGAAAGAAAAAAAAAAAGGAAACAACTAAAAACAACAAGAAGATGAACACGAAGAGCAAGGGGCATAGGGAGGCTTAATGGGAGTTAGCACAATACCGAGAGAATCCAAAACTCTTACAAAACAACTTGAAGTTTTGTTCCAAACTTCAACCTCCTTGGGTAAGCTCATTTGTAGTTCTATGATGTTCCAAACAAGTTTCTACAACTCATCTTATCCATCATACTATCTAAAAATTATTAGTGGTCCAGAAACTACTCACCCCACCATGTTGCAGCTAAAATTAGACTGAAGATCAGTAAGGCGATACAGATTATTCAGCACAATAGATGGATCTGATCCCCGCTTGAGCTGACATCAAAGGAATAAACTGTCATTTTCAAAATTCAGAAAATTGTGCAATAATAAAGTCTGTGTATTCCTTCTAAGTGTTGGGTGTTGTAGTCTTTAACAAATGGAATATAAATGGATGAGCACTGATCATTATTTATACCTCAATGACTATACGCATTCCAGATCGATCACTCTCATCACGTATATCACTTATGCCTTCCAAACTCTTACCAAAACCAAAGAAAAACAAAAGCAAGTGTCAATTGTGGTCCAACTTGGAGCTAAAAATGAAATTACAATGTGATAAACTGAAAATTGCCAAGTCAGGACTTAGTATAGCAAAATACAAGCATGGTGGAAAATTTTACATTTTAAAATTATTCAGCGTGAGGAATAAGTTAGGATGAAATGGAGTAAAAGAAAGTCCAGAAACAACCAGGCAACACAAATACATGACAATATACATATAGATACAGACTTTTTAAAAAAGACAAACACAATTGAATTGGTCTACATCATTTAATGAAAAGATCACGAATTAATCAAGAAGGATCAAACTACGAAGAACTTTAATGCAATGAATGCAAAAATAGAGGATGATTGCCAATGTAGGATAGTAAAAAGTATTACATAATATGCAACTACTGCTTTCATAGGTGTGTGAATATATATTGATAGGTAAAGATAAATTGTATTAAAAAGGCACCCCGCGGGGCGGGGAACCCATATTCAAAAACTACAATTTTAAGGTCTCAAGGATCCCAAAAAATCTTTTATGTCCATAGGGAAGGACCCTTAGACCCAAAAATACAATAACCTCAAAAAATTATCTTTCAAAAGAAAAGGGAGCTTCTCTAACCCCTCAAAAACTCTCAATAAGCTCCACATTAAGCGCCGGGGGGGGGGGGGGGGGGGGAGGGATCTCCACACTACCCAAACTTCATTCCTAACCCAAAAGCCTCTCCAATTGAGGAGCAACTCATGCACATGAGCTGGCATCACCCACGAACAACCAAACATGGATAAAACAAGATTCCAACAATCACTCGTCACAGGACAATGAATTAAAAGATGATCAACAGATTAAGCTCCTTCCTTGCACAAACCACATCTGCTAGCTAACCGGAACCGTCTTCCTGTGACTTGTCCGAACTCCGAAGTCAAGATAGCTCCCTAAAAACCACCTTCAGCGGGGCTCTCGAGTACCAAATATGCTTCCATGAAAATTGGACCTCCCCTCTGCTCACCAACTTTCTATAAAATGATTTCACCAAAAAATCCGCTATTAAGGGACCATACAGAAGTATTTGCCCTATCCACATCAGTTTTGTACCGAGATAGTCCATCCATCAAAATTGCTACCTCATCAATCTCTTAGTCATGGAAGTTCCTTCTAAAATGCAGACTCCACACCACCTCCCCTCCCTCCCTCAAATAGCAATCAGCCACCATTGTGTCTCTGCCACTAGCTAAACTGTACAAATGATGAAATCTCCCCTTTAACACGCTATCCCCACACCATAGGTCCTCCCAAAACCTCACCCTAGTTCCCTCTCCCACCCCAAAACAAATGTGCCTCTTGAAAACTCCCCCCCCCCCCCCCCCGAATGTATTTCCATAAATCGTGACCCGTCATTCCTGCCACTTTACTAGGGAACCAACTTCCTTTCTTATACCCATACGTTGCAATCACTAACTCCTTTCACAACATTTGATCCTCTGTCCCGAAACTCCATAGCCATTTTCCTATGAAAGCTTTATTAAAGACCCCCAAATTTTTCACCCCCAAACCCCACTTCTAAAAAGGGGATATCACCTTATCCCAACTAACCAAATGAATCTTCTTTTCTTCCCCCACTCCACCCCAAAGTAAGTCCTTCTGAAGCCTTTCCAACTACTTTTCCACTGTTCTTGGAATCGGGAATAGAGACATAAAGTATGTTGGGAGCAAGGATCAAAATATCGTTTCGATGTATAGTTTCGGTCTATCTGGAAACGGAAACGTTTCAAAAACGTTTCGGAAACATAATGGAAACAGAGAAAAAATTGAAAACATGTGAAAACATAACTTAAAATTTATTTATTTATATAAATAAGCCTATTTATTGAATAGTTGTGCATGTTTAAGGCATATACATCGTATTCATAATAAATGACATAATAGATATATACTATGTAATATCCACGAATTAGATAATTTGACACAAGTTACATATAAAATAAAAAGTAAAACAAATAGCGATGTAAACCTATTATAATTAGTAACTTAGTATTAAAATAGTTGTTTCTCTACACTTTATTTCCCCTACTACTTCTTTATTATTTTAGGAAAAATAATAAAAATATCTTCTTGTAATTTTAAGTCTTAATCCTTGAAAAATAAATGGATATTATTTTTTACTAACTTCCAGAATTATTGTTGATACAAAAGAAATGTTTCCTCTAATTCGGTATGTTTCCACTAATTTCGGTATGTTTCCACGGAAATAATTTTGTTTCCATGGAAACATGTGAATTTCGATATTCCACTAATGTTTCGTTTCGGTTCCCTGAGAAACGGAAACGTTTCGGCCATTTCGATGGAAAAGAAACGAAATTTTGATCCTTGGTTGGGAGGTTGGCAAAAGTACTCTTAATTAGCCTAAACCTTCCTCCCTTCAAAATATACCTCCCCTTCCACCCTGCAAGCCACCTTTGAAATCTCTCCACGATTAGATCCCAAACTGCACATGACCTTGGAGAATCCACTAATGGAAGGCTCAATTATGTGGATGGTAAGGATCCCACTCTAGACCCCAAAGTCCATGCCAACTCATCAACCTCTCTAACTTCGTCTACCAAGAAGATCTCTCTCTTTTTAAATTAACTCAAAGCCTTGAAATAGCATCAAAGATGAGTGACCTCTACTCTCCTTCCTCTCCCATCCTCCACAACAAAACCCCTCAATAGGCCGCCCAACTCCACCCTCCTTATCATGCAACTAAAAGCCTCCATGGCAATCACAAAGAGAAATGGGGAGAGAGGGACCCCCTATCTCAATCCCCTAAAACTATAAAAGAACCCCGTTGGAGATCCATTCACCATAACTGAAAGAGACACCATTAACATATAAGTTCTAATCCAATCCCTTGACCTCTCACCAAGCCCATCTTGCTCATCATAACAAGCAAGAACTCCCAATTGACATGATCATATGCTTTCTCGATGTCAAGCATACACAACAATCCCTTTTCCTTCTTCATTCTCCTATAATCAATACATTCATTAGCTATCAAAACTAGATCGAGTACTTTCCTTCCCCCCCCCCCCCCACAAAGGTACGTTGACTACACGAAATTACACTATCCACAAACTCCTTCAATCTAGAGGATGGCGACCAGGAGACTAATGTGGAGAATACGTCTAACATTCTGGTAAAGAGCTTATGGGGTCCAGGGGTTAGAGTAGGCTTTTTTTTATGCTAGAGGCACTGCAGAAGGAGGGGGGTGGTGTGCTAGTTATGTGGGATTCTCGGGTAGTTAGCTGCCTTCACCAGAAAGTGGGGGAATTCTTAGTATCTTGCTAATTTTCTATGGTGCAAGACAATTTACGGTGGGTTTTCTCTGGCACCTATGGTCCTCAGTCAGATTCAGAAAGGAATAATCTCTGGGGAGAGCTGCAGGGTGTTCAGTCAAGTTGGTTAGCCCCTTGGTGTATAGGGGGATATTTCCACATAATCAGGTTCCTGACTGAAAAGGAGTAGGGAGGGAGGCTCACTAGGGGGATGAGGGACTTTTCTGCTTTTATTGATTCTAGCAGTTTGGTTGATTTGCCATTGGAGGGGGGTTTGTTTACCTGGTTCAGAGGGAGAAATAGTCAGACAATGTCGAGGTTAGATCATTTCGTAATCTCTTCATCTTAGGAGGATATTTTTCCGGGAGTGTCTCAGACTTGCCTTTTTAGAACTATTTCAGATCACAGTCCTTTGGTTCTTATGTGTGGAGGGTTCAGCACAGGGAGAAGTTCTTTTAGGTTCGAAAATATGTGGCTGCAAACTGAGGGGTTCAGAGATTTGGTTGCGGGCTGGTGGCAGGGATACACTGTCTTAGGCACCCCAAGTTATGTCTTGGCAAAAAAACTAAAGTTGCTGAAGGTTGATTTGAGGAGATTGAACAGGGATGTTTTTGGAAATGTTCAGAATCAGATTGATGTAAAGGAAATGTTCAGAATCAGATTGATGTGAAGCTGCAAGAAACTCGAGACATTGATGAGAAGGAGCAGGTTTCTTCTATTTCACAGAGAGAGAAACTAAGAAGGGAAGAACTGAAAGGGGAATTAGGATTGTTAGACAACGCAAAAGAGACCTCTTGGAGGCAAAAGTCACGGGTGTTTAGGCTAGAAGAAGGGGATAATAATACCAAATGCTTTCACAAAGTGGCTAGTGCTCGTAATAGGAGGAACATGATCTCTTCCATCAAAATAGGAGAACAAGTCCTGTGCAATGATCAGGAGGTGAGGAGAGGCATCACATTTTTATCAGGGGTTGTTTCAAGAAACTTGTGCTTGGAGACTGGGGATTGAGAACTTGAATTTGAAGAGCATCAGCGGGGATGCTGCAGCTGACTTAGAGAAGCCATTTTCAGAGGAGAATTGTATTGGCCTTTGTTGAGAGCTTGATATACATTGTTGGCCCATTCTCTAACAGCTTAAGCTTTTGGAGTAATTGGTGATCTAACATGGTATTAGAGCTTTGGTTATGAGAAGGCTTCACTCTCCCACCCTTCTCAAGCCACCATCTGACCTTCCATGGAAGCAACCTCATCCACCCACCTGCTAATTCTTTCTGCGTTGTCTACCCCCTACTGAGGAAAGTATAAATCAACATTCCCAGGATCCTCCATTCTATCTGATGGCCACAGAGAATAGAATGAATCTGCCTCCAGCATCTTCCGTATCTCCCTCTCCACTGATGAATCCGCCACGGATGATCCAAGACTGTCTGAGATGTTCTCCTCCTCAGTTGATTTACAGCTATCCTAGTAGGCTATGTCTTCTACCCTTAGTGGATGCTCTTCAACTCGTTGCTCCTAACTAAGATCATCTTCCTCCTCGATCTCTACTCTCTAGAAATCTCCAACTAGCCTTCCTATGTTCACAGAATTCAGATGCTTTCCCCTGATCTGCTGCACTAACGACATGCCCTTCATCCTCCCTACTGTCTTTACTGCCCCATTCACCACCTTATACTGAGACTCCGTCCGACCTTTAGTCTGCACCCCCGAGCTGGGCCCCTTCTTGCGGGCTTTGTTCATCTACCAAAACATCAGCGGCCTAACGCAAACAGCCTGGATCCAAATCATTATCCATTTGACCAATCAGGCCCTTATAATAACCCCTCCTCTTGGGCCTCTCCCAGCCCATACCATTGTTATTTGATTTCTCAATAAAAGCCCCTCCCCTTTTCTGAAAAAGGGCTCCTCTTTTGATCTCAGGCCCAGCCCCCTTCATTAAGCCCACTCCAGCTAAAGATGAGCTCCCCTGCAACTTAAGCCCATGCCCAAAGCAACAGCCCATTCCCAAGTCCCTTTCTCAAAACTTCCCATTCAATTCAAATTTCAAATTCATCTCTGATGCCGAGAAGATGAAGTCAGATGGGTAGCCACGTGTCCCTTCCACCGGCCACGTGTCCCTTCCACCGGCTTCACCCTTCCCCTTCCCTCACACAACTAGCACACATGGAAGCCACTCGTCCCTGTCATCTTGATGTCTGCCATTGTCAAAGCTTTCCTTGCATCACCATCCTTCCAAAACATCACAAAATGTGGTCCCGATTCCGACCACTCCGGTATTTCATACTTCCACATCCCTACCTTGATTCGCCATACCCGGAACAGAGCCCCTCGTTGTCAAAAAATCAGTACCCGAGCCCAATGCAGGTGATGTCTCCCTGTCATCGCCTCATCCACCTTCAGAAAACCTCCATAGTAATCACCCAATGCCGGAAAAATCCAAACTCCACAAAAAAAAAAAAAAAAGCCGGCAACCCCATGAATCGCACCCATACCTCCTTAGGTTCACTCAATCTCACACCCTCCTCCTACCCCCCAGTGATCAAGGAAGGCTAGTCCGCCTTCAAATTTCCAGCTCCTGTTCTCCAAAACACAGAGAGCCTCTTCTGTAGATGGAAATTCAAAAAGGAAATAGAAACCGTGCATATCCAAACCCTCCCCCCTGCCATGATCCCCCACAGACAATCGACCAATTGTTGCACCCTCTGTCTTTCAGGGTCCAACACTTGCATCAATCCTATTCTCCCCACTAAGCACCTCTTCAGGAACTCCAATCGATCCTCACATGCCTTCAAATTTACCACAACGTCCTCCCAATCCTCGCGAAGACCAACTTCCACATCCACTTTAGATTCCGCTGAACTCTGTATCTTTGCCATCCTCTTGTAGGTAATCCTCCCCTTCCTCATCCTTCTCGGCTTCAAAAGCCCACATGTATGAAAGGCCTTAGCAGCCGTCAGCCAACTGATGCAGATGAGGAAGCAACCTTATTGGAACTCAGAATTACTCAATTTAGTTGGGCAGGATCTCTCACACCCACTAAATGTAAATCACTCAACTCCTGTTAATAAATATTCAAAAATCCAGAAAACTACAGAAGAATTAATAAAGCAAAATTCTTGCTCTCCAGAATTTCTTCTATTGATTCGTAAAAACCATTTAAAGAAATTTATCACCAAAAGAGGAAAAGGCACCATAGACGGTCACAGAATACCATTTCTAATTAAAGGAACTCATAACTAGGTGTGCCAATGGATCGCATTTTAGTCTAAATCTGATCTAATACGACAAAAAACTATTACTAAAGAGTCAAAGAAGAATAATCTACAATTCAATTTTCAATCTTGAAGAAGAATAGCACGTATTTGACGTGCTTGTTATTCTTCTTCAATCAGCAACCCTGAGAATTATAAGAAGAGTACAAGAATCAATAGAGAGACTGAGTTTCAGCAATATATTAGAGTCTCGTAACCCTTCTTTCTTGTGTGGCACTCTATTTATAGGCCAAGTGATAGGGTGGATAATTTGGAAACCCAAATTTGAATATCAAAATGATTAAATTTCATTTCGTTGGCAACATTTATCCTTTGCAAATCCTGTCTTGTTATAATAACGTCCCATTTTGTATCAAGAAAAAACAATATATAAACCTAACTTTGCAAGAAATGAGGCAAAAATCACCATCAACCAGATGTTGGTTCACCAATTTAATCATTTTGATATACTCATAGACAGCTCCTTCATTTCAAAATACAGTGGTAAAGGCCTTCCTCCTTAAGGAGCAGGGAGGGTGCAGGCCTTATCCCATTGGTACTCATAACATCAAGGTGAAAACCCCACCAAAATCCAAGTACCTTAGCTTTCAAGAAAAACAAAGAGTTGTCCTCTAACAAATAGGAATAGAAGGCATTAATAATTTTGCTGAAAGATACACAAAGCTAAATAAATCCAAATTTAGAATTGCTTTTGAAAAGTGTTGAGTAGGAGCATTAATATAAACAAGGGGAAATCCACGCAACTCCAAGTCATTTGCCAGGAAAGCATCATTTTGAAACTTAAAAAAGTATTTGTAATCATGAGGAGGAAACAGACAATGGAATAATGAGTCAAAAAGATAAAGACTTTCAAACTAGAAGGTTGTGCAACAATTGATCAATCTTCCATATGCATCCAGGAACATGAACATGCAAGCCATCACAAGAAAATACTACTACAACAACAAAGAGAAACAAAGGTATCTCAACAACTCAGGGATATAAGAACTGTTGACCATCTTGTGATAGTGAGAATTTTACAAATTAACGGATTGCTTTCAAGGAAGTCAAACATAATATTGAGAATCATGGGTAACTCATTGTCAAGTACCTTGTTTTCTACAAGCTCAGCAATTTTCTCAACAAGAGAGGCTTTGTTTTTCTGATATGGGATCTGTTTCATCCATTAAAAAAGAAGACAAATATTAATTAACTCAAGTTCGCTATTACTGTTTGAAAATGAAAGCATTATCTAACAAATTACCACTAAAAAGGACCAAGAATGTGACCTCTGTAATAATAATTGCAGTGCGGTTGGTTTTAGGATCAATCAATTCAACATCTGTCTTTCCTCTGACCACGATACGTCCTCGGCCAGTTCGATATGCCTCTAAAATTCTTGACAAAAAAGAACAAATATTGTAGAATTCATAACAGTTGACTATCAATTCACATAAGCCAAAGTTTGTCCGTATAGAACATTGATTAATAAAGGTAAAAAGAAAACCAAACTATATATGCAGATGACAATGTTTGACACTAATAAATGTTTTAAAAAAAGGTGTTACATGGCTACTATCTAAATATAGCAATACTAAGGTTAAAATATATGATGGTTAACAGATTAGAGCAGTGGGGGTTGAGCAGGTAATGTGCTCAGAATTAAAATGAATACTTAGCAGGCCTCACAAAATTCTTCAGTATCGAAGGTGCAAGAATAGTCAGTGCCTTGGCCACCAAAGAAAGCATAAAGTTTCCGTTAAGAGTAGTCTTCGAAATTCTGCAGTAGAACATTCTTTTAACATTGATGCCACGAGATTTTATTGGTTTCTAGAAAGAAATATCAATATTCACCATCTTCTCGTTGAATTAGGAAGATAACAAACTGTTATTGTTATTAATCGGTATCAATGAACAATTTTTTAACATTGATGCCATGAGATTTTATAGGTTTCTAGAAAGAAACATCAATATTGTTTCACTTCTTCTCGTTGAATGAGGAAGATAAAACAACTGCTGTAACGGTCTTGTATCAGCCCATAAGGGCCAAAATGTACCGGCATCTACCGATAAAGCTGTGAATTTTGATCACACCGATATATTGGCCTGTATCAGTATCGGGGGGTCAAAAAACCGATACGTAACGGCTATTATTTAAAACCATGCCACACACTGATTTTTCTTAATTTCGCACATCAAATCCATGTCTTTCATGTAATTAATTTATGCAAAACAGTGTGAAATTGAATTACAAGTTCAATAATGTAAAATTTATCGAGTTTCGACATGATTTCCATTATTAAATATACAAAAAAAAAATTGCAAGTTAGCTTTCTTTTTCTATAAAACGTGGCTACTGCAACTCACTGGTCTCAAACGGGGCATTCTATCTCGCTCATGAACAATTGACAGGACATCTTTATATATAGACACACACACATACATATACTAGTGGCTACACAGTACACACAAATCAAACCCCATGAGTCCCTTACCAAGGAAGCAGCTCCTTGATGGCTTTGCAATTCGTGGGAGCAATTCAGCTCTCATGGGTCAAGAACTCACAGCCCCATGATCTGCAACTCTCTCAATCTCACAGCACCCTCTCAAGCTCTCTCTCTCTCTCTAAGAAGAGGTAAATCAAATTCCATATTTCTCTGTATATAAACACATATACATACATAAATCTTATACATATATACATGTATTTGTATATACATAATTGTATAGCAGTGGTTCCATCTCTCTTTTGCTTTCAGTATCTAAAGAGAAGGGTGAACTGTGAAGCAGACCCCTTTTACAGCAAAAACAAATACTTGTGGTGGTGGTTTTTGAAAGTTGTTGGGGAAATTTAAGGTGATGGTGGGTGTTGAAATCTGTTGGGATTGGGAAAATATGTATGAAGGTTGCGTTTACAAAAACTAATGCACTTTACATTGTATTTCACATATATTTGGTTGAGAATTATAATAAGGGCAATATGGTCAGTTTAACACATTCTTGTGAGGGTAAAAATGTCATTTAACTTGTAAAAAAGAGGGGTATATATGTCCTTTCATTATTATCAAGGGCAAAGTTGTCATTTTGAAAAAATAAATTTGTTGATATTATAAAAGAACAAAATGTCAGTAATGGACTGTCAATATAAGGGGAAAAGTGTTAAAAGTGTCCCATCATAGGAGAGTGCAATGTAATTAGTCAAATTAGAGGGGAGATTGTCTGCAATTGTCAAAAACCCCAGGGATGCTAAGTGTAATTTACCCCAAAAAAATTAATAAAACACAGCACACATGCAATGTATCACTTGTCTAAAGGTTGAAAAAGAAACAATTCCAACCTTCTCTCCCCCCCCCCCCTCTCTTTAATTGTTGATGTTCATATGAAAAATATGTCAAATATTATGTGTTCATAAATGTAGTAAATATGTTTTACAATCTCAATCTTCTCAAATTTAGTTACTTGTGCCAACAACATACATGCAAACAACAAATTTTTAAAAAGGATGAGTTCTTTTAGTTAAGTTCCTTATTAAAATTTAATAATTATATTGGTTGGTCTTAAAAAATTTATAATAACAAAAAAAGTTCCATAGCAAAATATTAACTTAAAGATTTAGTTGTGATTTATGAAAAATGAACTTGTCATGCCAAACCATGAACTACCAAATTTTTACAATTACCTTTTTTTATAGGTAAATCTCTCGCTCACACACACACCATTTTGCCCCTAAGGGGGACTTGAACCCTCAACCTCCGATATGGAGAGGTGGAGAAAGCTAGAACTTGTTGATATTGTCACAATTACTTTTTCAATGTGTTATTTGCTTGTTTTGTCATGGTACTTGGGACTATTTGGAAATTGGACTAATTTTATGCTTTTTTGTTAATGTTGGTTCCTAGGTCATATGTGAAATTGGGTAAAATTGTACATATATCCTGCAATCTCAATCCTTCAAACCACCCCAACAAACCAAGGTGTGATTCCGATTTTAACAAACTTGCTCCCTCAAGAAACACCCCACCCCCCCCAAAAAAAAAAGAAAAAAAAGGAAAAAAAAAAAAACACCATACTTCCTATCCAACAGAACCATTTCCTTTCTACTATAAACCTCCATATCCACTTACCAACAGGGCCTAAATAAACACCCTTCAACTCCTTTATGCCCAAAACCTCCCTCTCTTATCGGGGTTCTTCTATCCCACTTGATGAATTTTAGACTTGTCTCCTATACGTCCCCCCACAAGAACTCTCTCGATAGTTTATCCAACATTTTATCCACTAAGGTTGAAATTGTAAAAAGGGACATGAAGGAGGAAGACTTGCCAGCTCTTAATCACAAATCACAATTCATATTGTTAAATGTTTTCTCAATACGTAACTTGCACACCACCTTTTTCCCTCCCTTCTTAGTCTAGAATCCATACACTCATTAGCAATCAACACAGCATCCCATATTTGACTTCCCCATACAAAAGCATTTTGAGTTTCTAACACCACACCACCCACCACCCTTCTAAGTCTTAAATATAGGACTTCAGATGAGTTTAAACATCATTCTAACCTAGCTAATAGGCTTGTCCTTAATATCCATTGCGCCCCCTTCTTTGGGACCAAGGCAATGAATGAGGCATGGAGGCTCTTGTCAAACGTCCCATGCTAATAAAAAAAGAAAAGGAGAAAACTTCCATCACATCCTCCTTAAACACTTGGAAAAATGTCATAGTGAAGTTGTGAAACTGTCCGACTCAAGAGCCTTATCCCCGTTATGAGTCTCTAAATACCAAAACCACTTCCTCTTCTAAAAAAAGGGCTTGACCAACCTATCCTTCTCTTCCCGAGAAATAGAATCGTAATGTGAACATCCAAAAAGAGTCTCTTCCCTACAGTCTCTATATATAGACTTTCATAGAACCAAACAACTTGCTTCATCTCTACCTCCCTAGACAACTCCTCCCCATCTATATCTATGCTACCTATATGATTAACACTCTAGAGAGCATTACCAATTTGATAGAAAAAAATTTATAGTATTGCCCCTTCATTGAGCCATAAAACCCTTGATTTTTGCCTCTAACAAATCTCTTCTAAGAGTACCAATCTCCCCCATTCTCCTTTCAACTCATCTCTATTAGCCCTTTCTTCCCCATTAGCTAACAACATGCTTGCGAGCTAAAACAAAACTCGAGTCACCGTCCACCCTATGGCCCTACCACCATCCTCCCACCAACTCAATAAAACCCAACTCTCTAAACCAAATGTTCACAAACCTAGAAGGAGCTTTCCTCTATTAAGGCTTCCTTATCCAAGAGAATTGGCACATGATCCAAAACTGATTTTAGCATGCACACCTAGGACATCCACGAAGTGCTCCTCTCAATCTATTGGGATAAGAAATCTATTTAAGCAAGATGTGGGATATATTCTCTACCATTTGATAAAGTGGACATCCCCTCTTCTGAAGGCAAATCAACCAAACCCAACTCATCAATAAAATTAAAGAACACCCACATGGCTCAAGAACGTCCTTGATAACCATCCTCCACCATTTGAAAAAAGCATGATACTGATATGATCCCACCCAACAGTCCACCACCACGACTCTTGAAACCCACCTTCAAAACATCTTCCCCAACTCCATCCATCCCCCTACCCTATGAAGCACGGATACTCTATTTTGCCTCACGTATCCATGTTGAACAAGCTCGGACACGTCCCCGACACGTGAAAAAAGAGTCTAATTTTTTCTGAATTTCAAACACCTTATGGACACATTAGAGAAACGTTTTGGAAATTTTTTTTAAAATTTTCCCTCTTTTTCTCCTCTACTTCTCCACTATTTTTTCTATACACATAAATACATATATGTAGTAGTTAACAAATTTGTTTCGAAATTTGAATCATAAATGTTGATTATTAAATGAAATTCTTAAATTTTTATTTAGTGACTTTTTATTTTGATATATTAATAATATTTACGTAATTTGTATATTTTTATGCCAATTTTGATTGAAATAATATTAATTTTTTATTATATAGTCATATAAAAAAATAAAAATATATATTCAATGTGTCCTTAATGTATCTGTGTCCTAGTTTTTGAAAAATGTTGTGTCCGCTTGTCCATGTCATGTCATGTCTATGTCTGTATCCATGCTTAGTCATATAAAAAATTAAAAATATATATTCAATGTGTACTCAATGTATCTGTGTCGTACTTTTTTAAAAAAATTTGTGTCCGCTTGTCCGTGTCGTATCCATGTCCATATCGGTGCTTCTTAGCCCCTACCTTCCACAGCTTATGCAATGAAAATACAACAGAGCTACTCATTAAAAGAAGCGTCAACATACAAAAACCACCATCCAATATAATTAGAGAGCAGAACAAAACCTTCACAAGCAACCCCCAGCAATGCTTTACCCAAGGTTTCACAAAGTCGGTCCAATCCCTCCGCATCCACTTTAACTCACCAAACTGAGCCAGATCACCATTCCATGATTTGAAATCCATCACTAATGTCAATGATCTTAAAGGATTTGCCCCCCCTTGGGCAAGAAAACCTCTAATATTAACAAAAGAATCCAATTTTTTAAGCAAATTCCACCAAATAAATAAAAATATTCAAAAAGGGATTCACCTTTCTCATCACTCAACTAAACAAAACATTCAAAATGAACTGTGCCATTGACACAATTGGTTCATCATAAATACAATTACTGAAAATTGAAGCAATCACCAAGCCCTCCAAGTGTAGGCATGTAGAAGGGCAACAAGAAGGTACAGAAATACAAATGTATATACAAGTATACACACATACAATGCTAGGAAGTACAACCACTAAGCACTTTTTTCTTTTTTCCTGTATCCACTTTAATCTTACTAAAATAGTCTTTCAAACTTTCAATTTTGCCATTTTCTATCTTTTTAATTCCATAAGCTTGACAAGACATGTTACTTATCAAAATAAAATAAATTAAAATAAGCTTAACAAGGCAATGATAAGAGAAAAGTCAAGAAAAGCAAAAAAGTACCCACAAGAGGTAACTACTAGAGTTATCTAATAGGATGTTTGTGTGTGTTTGTGTAATAAGAAAAGTGTAATAAAATGATCCTCCGAGTGCATGTTCATGTCTTGGTGTTGAAGAAAAGAGCTAAGAGTAACATACCCAATGTTACCCATTATTAGTCCTCCAGTTGGAAAGTCAGGTCCAGGCATGTATTCCAGCAATTCTCGCAGCTATTACAAAGCAAAATTGTGAGACAAAAGAGAGAGAGAGACGGATGTGAAAACCTTTTCTATTCCGTTAAAGAATTTAGAATTTAGGTGAATCATTTTTCCTACCGTGATGATAAACCTCATCTCAAAAAAAGGTGAACTTAAACTCAGTAAGATAATTAAGATTTCAAGCCATAGCAGCATTTTAAAGCTTGGCAGTATCAGTGAGATATCATTCCATATCCCAAGCTTCAACCCAAGTAAACACATGAGGCCCCCTTTTGTGCAATAAAGGGCACCCCAACAAAGAGCTGTGAATTACAATTGACCAAAATGAAGTATCAAAATCAAGTTTTAGGGCAAACTTATCCTTGAGCGGACGTATTTTCGTCACTTTTAAAAATTCAGCATAAATGGAAGAACAGCAACATAATTGCAAATACACACACACACACACACACACACAATGAAATCAGGTAATCTGTCATTGCAGCATGTCTCCAATTGTTCTTCTACAGGTATGCAGCATTCATTCTATATATCTTGCAAACCATAAATCACTGCCATATAATTTCAAAACTTAAGGGCCAGCAAATTTCGTTTTTGAGAGCTTGTTTCATTTATATTTTTCATATCCGAATATTCCGATGATGAATACAACGAGAATTTTGGACATGGTTGTTATCAAGATTATTCCAGTTTTTGATGGTACCAATGATACCAAGTTTTCAAAAATGCAGAAAACTTCACAGGATATCTCTTTCATAACAAAAGAAATGAAAATTTGAAATTTTATAACTGCCCCCACAAACATGTTTTCCCCATCATTATCACATTTCCATTTTCAAAAAGAATAAAAAAGGTTTTATGCACTCAAAATAAATAAATAAAGTTTTCAAAAGCAATCAAGCAAAATAAAATGGGCCCAAACATTGCAATGAATTTATCAAAAATTCTCAATGAAATTATTATTTGAAAGGTGGGCATCTACCGTGGCTTCTGGATTACGAATCAACTCAGAGAGTGCATCCACCAACTCCCCAAGATTATGAGGAGGAATGTTTGTTGCCATTCCAACCTGAAAATAAGAAGCAACACTAAATTGAATTATGTGCTCCTACTTCAGAATAATATATAAGCAATGCACACACATACGATTTTGAATATTTCTCGCAAAAGTAGGATGAAGCGGGAAAAGGTATAAGAAGAATAACCTACATTAGAAACTAGCAAATTCAAACAAATGTACTCAGATAAATTACCGCAATCCCATAAGAACCATTCAACAATAAATTTGGGATCCGTGCAGGCAAAAGCGAAGGTTCTTTTTGAGAATTGTCAAAATTTGGAACAAAATCAACCTGCAACAAAATGCATATAATATAAAATGATATTGTAATTATTTAAATGCATGAAGATTTTATTCTTATCAGTCTAAATGCATGAAGATTTAAGGAGTACTAACTGTATTTTGTTCTAAATCGGTCAAAAGCATTGCTTCAGTGAGAGCCTGGAAAAGTAAACATAAAACCAGTGAGTATCCATCAAATGATTGTTTTATTTTAGGAACTCAAAGCTAAAAGGCAAGCCACAAATTCAGGACACCATCTAATACCCAACAGCACATATTTTCATCCTACTATCACAGGAAAATAGCCAATTGTTACTATTGCCAGAAAATAATTTAATAAAGTGAAAATACATATTCAATTGCCATGGTTGAATATAAACTTATTACCACTATATCACAGGACTCAAAAATACATTAGTATCAAAGAACTTGACCAGCCAACACAAATAAACCACAAAAGATTTGCAATTTTGTACTCTTAGTTCTAGAGACAATAATTGAACTGCCCCAAGCACACAAAACAGATATTCGAAGGACTAATATATTTTTTAGACAACCAAATTCAGGCAGTCTGTATAGTGTATGAAAAGAATTTAAACCTACTTCCAGTCTGCACTCTGTGTAACGCATCGCAGCAGGAGGATCTGCATCAATCGAACCAAAGTTACCATGCCCTCGAATTAGTGGGCAGCGCAAGGAGAAATCCTAGAAGAAAGTAGACTACATAAGTTTCCAAACAATTACAAATAACTGGAATTCAATGACTAATCATGCATTAGACTTTTTAAAATGAAAAATGTTTTTGAAACTAACATACAGAGAGCTGAAGTGATTAGATATTAAGATCTAGCAATAGCACAAATTTACTAAATGAAATTCATTTTTACATGAGAGAAAACATATATCATAAACACAAGTACAGCATGTAAGTAAAACCCAATTTCCCCAACATGTTTTGTGCATTTTTTGCATATATCTTGCCCCAATATTACACTTCTCACCAAAGGAGAGGCAAGAAGAAAACTGGATTATATAGTCAGCAGGAAGAAAATAATTTAAAAAATCTACGACACAAGGTGTGAGCCTAATAGCATAATGTTTCTTGCATACCAGAGTTCTGCAAATAAAGACAATCACCACAAACTAACCAAAAGACGTTGGCAGCAATCAATTTTTCATATGCATCAGGCTCTAAGGATGATGAAGTGTGTCAGTGATGGGGTCTAATCAGTCCTTCCCATGGTTTTAAATAATGGCCGTCACATATCGTATTGACCATTCCGTATCGATTTTTTGACCCTCCGATACCGTTACAAGTCAATATATTGGTGTGACCAAAATTCACAGTCATATCGCCCAATACCGTTATGTATTGGCTGTTACGCCTGTTACAGGCCATTAGAAGACTGTCACGGCCATTGTAGGACTGTTACGGTCGTTTTGAGTTTTTTTCAACTTTCCAATTATTATTTTTTTTGGCAGAATTCTTATGATTTCTATTTTATAAGATTTATATACAAGAGAGATACTAAACAAAATAATCTAAAAAATTAAAAATTGTTACCAAAACATTTAGGAAAAAGGCCTCTTAGCCTTAAAATTTTTAAAAATTTTTATTCCACAACTAATTATTCTAAATTAATTTTCATGCTTATAATCATTTTTTTGTTATTATTTATATTACTTGTTATAAATGTTATTCAAATTAAATGATACTTCTTATTAGTTTAATTTTAAAAAGTGCATATAAAATACTAAATATCTTCTTAGGTGTTATTTAAAAGAAAAATATTTTTTTAGGTGTTAAAAAATTAAAAAATAAGTAAAAATATTATAATGTGATAACTTATTATTAAGATATGCGTATTAGTGATTTTTAAGAGATTTGCTAGTGTTTGAAAAAAATTCATGGCTGCGGTTTCCGATTCCTATTACGGATGATCCCATACTCCCGATACCATTACATTGCGACCGCGTCATATCCCGTAACCGCGATTTAAAACCATGGTCCTTCCTCCCCAAATGACAATGTACAAAAGAAAAGGAAGGGTATTGTTGGAGAGTAGGGTGGCAGAGGAGTTTGCAAGTGTAGATAAGACAGCTAGGATCTATTTTTTGGTCCTTGCAATGTGAGCAAAGCTTGCAAAAAAGACTGTCTAAGTGACAGGAGTTGAACAAAAAGAAGAATCTGGGTCTTGTAAAGTGACTGAGGATGATGGTGGAATGGATTGGTTCGTGGCTAGTACAAATGGGGGTGGAGAGGGAACTTCTGGCCAACTCAATGTTCCTCTCTGACGAAGTCTCCTAACTTGTAATGTGAGCAAAGCTTGCATAAATGACTGTCTAAGTGACAGGAGTTGAACAAAAAGAAGAATCTGGGTCTTGTAAAGTGACTGAGGATGGTGGCGGAAAGGATTGGTTCATGGCTAGTACAAATGGGGGTGGAGAGGGAACTTCTGGCCAACTCAATGTTCCTCTCTGACGAAGTCTCCTAAGGTACGCCATTTCTGTGAGTGGCAGGTCCCCAATGGAGTCGCCAAATTGTGAGTGATGGTGTCTAATCAGTGCCTTCCTCCAAGAAAAACAATGTACAGCAAGAGACCAAGGGTATTGTCAAAGAGTACACTGAGTAACAGGGCTGAATAATGAGATGAAGGGACTGGCAATCTGCCATAGTCAAGACAGAGGATTAACCATTTCTCTATTGGAAAGATGATGATTTCCTTTCCTGGCTGCCTTGGCTATTTATTGACTCTTGACAGGTGCTGGATCGTTAGGGTTCTGCTAGTATTGTGCTCACTGTGCTGTGTATCCCTCATCCATTAAGCAGGGTACAGCCCGAGAGAATATTTCCACTCCATATCGGCCCGTCACGATCCTCCAATCTACACAAATCCATTTTTATTGAGTGGGACCATTCCCGGTGTACGCAGTTAGTATGGAACCAAGACCGCAGGATCCTGACCTAGTATATGGACCGAACCTAGATAGCAGGGATCGAGGCACACCGAGCATATCTACCTCGTCTACAGGGTTGTGACATCCTTTATAGGGACACCATAACTGCAGGTTTGCAACATGCCATGGTAGGGGCATAGCACAGCCAGGCCACAGCATACCACGAACAAGGGATACACCATGACCGCTTTGTTTGGCCACCACGTTGGACCAAAACAGTTGTAATATCATGTAGATTTTTTGGAGAATTGTACTGCTTTTGGAGATACTGTGGTCCTCAAGAGTATGTAATTCCTCAGTTCATAGTGACTATCTATTACAAAGTGATAAGAAATATAGGAAAGATACAACATAAAATGCATTTTTTTTTATCAGTAAGACAACATAAAATGCATGCAGCTTACACATTAGCATACACATCATACAATGCACATATTCCTTGTCTTGCTTTCAATCACTTGACTTTCCTGGTCTCTCAAGGAAACTGAATAAATATTAATATCTAAAAGGCATTTCTTCGTGTGCACCTCAAGGTGAGGCGTACACAAAAAACTTCAAGGCGCATTATTTTAAGCAATTTTCCAGTGAGACGTATCCTTAAATGCACACCCCTTTCTGCCTTGGTGGATAAGGTGTACGCCTCATAGGAGCAGCTGAATGTAGCCTTTTTATTTTACTTTGTTTTACTATTTACCGTGGTGAAAGAGTTAAGTCAACAGGTGTCGTGTCACCTCTTTTCAGTACACTTGATGTGGGTTTCCTTTTGGAAATACAATCCCAAAGACAATATCCTTACTTAAGGGAGATGACAAAACTCTTTGCAACACTGGGTTTCCCCAATGGAAAAACTGGAACTCTCAGCCAAGTTCTGCTGGGCTCCAACTTCCAAAGTGTTCTTCCTATTTTAAGTTAAGTTTTTCTTCTTTTTTTCTAACTTTCCTTCCCTTCTCCTGCCCGTGTGTTGGCCTCTTAGCAATTTTCACTTTTGGGCCTTCTCTCCTCAATCTCCTCTGCTCCTTTGTGTCGGCCTGTCCAGATCCCTTCTTGAAGTAACTTGTGATTTATTATGTTCTCAATCATTTTTCACTAATTTTGATATACTTAATATATTTTTTAACATAAAATTAAAGCTCGAACAGCTTAAGCCTCGCATCAGAGGGCATAGAACGCCTCGCCTTATTTTTAAGACACTAGCAAATACATAATTCACTTAATGAGAGGTGTGACTTGGGTAAAGATGGCCAAACCTCAGTACTTATCAAAAACAAAGATGGCCAAACCTCAGACCCTCACCCTTAATTCCCTATGACATGATTGAAACATACTTATAGAACCACTGGAAACCAATATAACATGTCAGAAATTCATCACAATTAACAGCAAAAGACTTGCAAAACATTAGGCAATTTCATTCTTGCTCTTCCAAAAAGAGTAATCAATCATTCAAATTCTCAACGCTACCTGTGCCATTCGGACCAAGGAATCATAGACAGCACTGTCCCCATGTGGATGAAATTTACCAAGAACCTGCAATAAAAGTGATAGAATTCAAAATGTGAAATTATGGAGGTAAACATAAGCTTGACACAAGATAGTCCACAAAGAGTCAAGGATTTAATGCTCTGTTCAATATAGAAAAGGACTTTAAAGTTGGGTTATAACCTCTCCAACAACTCTAGCACATTTCCTGTAAGGCTTTCGAGATGAAAGGCCAAGCTCATGCATCGCAAATCTGTAGCCAAAATTTTTAAAAGAAATTATGATCTGTTAGTTACTCCATTTAGAAGGTATGTGATATAACTCAGGTATACAACACACACACACATCAAAGGCTGACAGATCAAATCATTCCCATACCATTTACTATTTCCAGCAGCCAAAATAAATAATCAAGTATGACACATAAACATGATCATATGTTCAATGCCAGGAGAGCTTCATAGACAACCCCAACTAGTTGGGACAACGCTGAGTTGAGTTGAGTTGAGTTGCGTTGCGTTGCTTAGGAATGCTATAAATAATGTTAATTATTATCAAAATGAGTGCTTGTTATAATGAATAAATATATAGAGAATGCTTATGACACCACTAATTGTATGGATCATCACTATAAACCATGGTGTTAAATAACAGCCATTACGTTATGTATCGATTTTTTTATCTTCCAATATCGATACTGGCCGATATATCGGTGTTACTAAAATTCACAGCCGTATCGACCGATACCGTTACATATCAACCATTATAACTGTTACAGGACCATTACAGGACTGTGACATCTATTTTATATTTTTTTTTCAATTTTTTTCCTTATTTTTTTGTCCTACAGAATTCTTATGATTTCTATTTTTATAACATTTATATACAAGAAAGATATTTAACAAAATAATCTAAAAAAAATTGAAATAGGTTACCAAAACATTCGGGTCAATACAAACTCGAAAAGGCCTCTTGGCCTCAAAATTTTTAAATTTTTTTATTCCATAACCATTCAATTAAATTAATTTTCATACTTATAATTATTTTTGTTATTATTTATATTATTCTTTGTAATGTTACACTAATTAAATGATATTTCTTATTAGTTTAACTTTAAAATATCCATATAAAATAATAAAATATCTTCTTAAGTGTTATTTATAAAAAAAAATATTTTTTCAGGTGTTAGAAAATTGAAAATTAAAAATTAATAGTAAAAAAGATTAAAATGTGATAATTGTAATCAAGATATGTGTATCAATAACTTTTAAGAGATTTGCTAGTGTTGGAAAAAAATTCACGGTTGCAATTTTCGATTCTCATTACAAATGACCCAATACTCTTGATACCGTTACACCACAACCGCAACCGATTCGTATCCCGCAACCACGATTTAAATCCATGCTATAAACACCCATAAGTACTACAAGTACATATGACATGATTTTCACCAACATCTCTTGCATAGAATATCATTTTTGATAAGTAAAAGTAATATCATAAAGATCACCAGAGAGAGATGCTCCCATATATACCAAAAGTTATACCAAAAACTATACAAACAAGCTATACTCTCATCTCTCCAAGGAACTCTACAAAAGAATCCAACAAAAAGGAGGAGCTCCCTATGATCCAAAAAGTTTAACTACAAAAATAGAATATTCTAGTTCACCAGAATACCTCATTTTGTGCTCATTCCATAAACACCATCATAAGCATAAAGGGCTGCTCACCAAACTTCCTACTCTTCTCACTACCCTTAACCCTCTCCAACTTGCGAGCAATTCCTCTGTCGAAATAGGCATAACCCACTGAACCCCAAATAATGCTAGCAAAATGGCCCACAACTCCCTTACCACCTAACAATGCAACAAAAGGTGATCTACACACTCTGTGTCAATATTGCACATGCAGCACCAATTTACAATAATTTGGCCTATACCTTCTCAAATTATCAACGGTAAGAATCCAACCCCAAGAAGAATATTCTTCAAACTCAAAAGCATTGAAGAAACAACGCTTTAAACGGTACCTCTAAAATGCTTGTCAAGTTTTTTTGTGGGTTTCAAAAAAATTTAAAACTTGATCGCTTTATGGAGTTTTGAAACACTAACGCATAATTGAAAGGGGATTTCATGGAGAAGGGTTGTGCTCTTCCCAACATGCATGGGAGAGAGAGAGAGAGAGAGAGAGAGAGGCAATATGAAGCCAGGGACTGAGGAAAGGTTTTGTCTTATCCTCTTATATCCTATAAATATTTCTACAAAAGCCTCTAAATATAATTTCTCTTATGAAAGAGACTTTGAAGGGGAAATTGGTCCAAATGTCTAACATTCCCTAGTTTCAAAATTATAATGATGGCCTAAGTCTCTAAAATACTAAAAATCCCCCCCCCCTTCTTAATAACATTTATCTTTAATTTTAAACAAAAATTAAGTACCAAAATTCCAAAATATTATGACCCCCCCCCCCCCCACTTTTTCTTAATAATAAAATGTATCTATATTATTAAACAAAAATTAAGTCCCAAACTTACACCTCAACTCAACGCCTTGAGGCTTACATTTCATCTAGAGGTCAGCAGTCTCGCCTTACAATTCTGCCCTCTAAACAATGATAATGAGCCTAAAAATTACATTAATATTCAAGACTTGAACTCTATAACTAATCATCATCCGAGCCAAGTCCCAAAATATTCAATTCAGCTGCAAGACTATCGTGCTGCCATCTCATGCACACTAGAGCTGTATGCTGTTGCAACTCATGTACATAACGAATATGTAGAAGCCACATGTAAGCTCCACCTATACAGCTCAATTTTCCTATAAAATCTCTAAAAGAGTGTGCTGAGTCTGGAAAATGCCCAAACAACAAAAACTGATAAGTATTCAGCACTTAAGCTCTCACTGGAGCTATAGGTTAAGCTATTTAATCAAGGATTGCCACCTGCAGTCCTATGAAACAAGCCTCTTGGTCCTTATTTACTCATATATACAAGTCTTGCTATCATGGCATATATTGCGAAACAGTGCTTTACCCCCCAGACATTATAGAACCACCACTGTTATTTTGTGGCTGACCATTCTCATATTCAATGTTTTTTAAAGGTCGATGGTGCCTGGAAGGCCAATAGGACATGGTGTGGTTTATATGTTGCTTCTTTCTCCTGACCAGCTCCTCTTGTGCTCTCAGCCCTCTACAAGCTGAGTTGCAAGCCATCCATCTTGCTCTCCAACAGGCTCATAAAAAATAACTACAGCTTTATTTACATTCAAACTGATAGCGGAGATCAAAACAGCCTCTTATTCATGATGGTAGGTGCAGAATGCAGCTGTCCTGCAAGTTGCTAAGGTGCCCAGAGGCCAGATAGCAGAGGTGCATTTTTTGGCTTAGCAGGCTCTTATATCCTTTTCAACAGTTCCAAGAGTCTTGGCTCTGTTGGTCAGATGAAAGATAAGGATTTGGCCGTTCTGATCTTCTGGTGTTTTCTTTGTTGTTAGCTTTACTTTGCATTTATGCTTTAATTTAATGAATGAAATTCTTTCCTTTAACCAAAAAATACACTCAATTCCCTCAAAAAGCACATATTATTCTAAGCCTAACAAATAAGGGAAATTGGGAAAAGAACTCTCTATTTTCTTCATTCACCCTACATTTGAATGCTAAGGAATAAAATAAATAAATAAACGAGAGGATAAAAAAATAACATAGGATTTAATGTTTGTGCTGTTTTAGTCTCTAACCATCCCCCAAAGTTGAATCAGGCTCGGGTGAGAGGTCATAAATGAACGGCCTCACGTGAGAGGTCATAAATGAACGAAAAGTGTTATCTTCAGCGGTGAACCAAACTCAGATTCAAATTTAAATTTGAGTCAAAATATTAAAAAAAAAAATTCCCTAGCACTAGACTCAAACCCATATCAAATCCACTTTTACTCAAACTTAAACCCAAATCTACCAAATACTGTTCATGAACTAAAATTTACAATGGTTACAACACTATTCTTGGACTGGTGGAGAGCATCAAACTCAAATGAGGCTTTTACTCAAATTTGAGTAAAATTTTGAGTTATTGCTGGAGATGGCACTGAAAACTTTAGTTTCTATTCCAGTCTTCTGACATTTTGTCAGCAACCGAACAGGACAGTTAAAATAAATATTCTCAAAACGTAATACTACTCACAATATCCGCCTGTGCACTGGCTTCAACCCGTCACGAACATCCGGCAACGCTCGGCCCAGCAACACAGACATTGCATACGCCAAATACGCATCAGTCGTCTCCTTGTGAAGCTCCGATGGTACAATCCTTCCCTCTTTTCCATCTCTCTCTTTAACAATCACACTCCCGTTACCTTCTTCGGCCTCCTTTCCCTCCTCTGTCGCCTTCTCTTCTCTGCGCCTTGCTTTCACCGTCACCGACCGAACCGCCCTCGGAGGGGCAACTGATAGGAAACGGAGCTCCGCAATGCCCTGCCGTAGCCTCGAGAAACGCGTCGGGGTCAGGGGAGGCGAGAGCTGGTATCGCAGTAGACGGAATCCGGTAGAGAAAGCCATGGATGGCCCGAGCTGAAGTTTGGGTCTCGTGCTGCAGGACGGGTTCATTCGATTGCCATTGAAGAGCTCTCTCTCTCTCTCGGAAAGTTTACAGATCTCTGTTTTTTTTTTCTGCTTGTGTATGTTTAGTTGAGCTTGCAGGGTTGTCGGTAAAATGAGAAATGGGACTGCTAAAACCCTAGGATTTTAGAGAGTTCTTGCGCGCCAAGTAGTATTTCACTCTATGATATTTGGCATGTGGAAGGCACGTGTCGTTTTTGATAATTTTAATTGCATAAATCAAATAATTTACAATAAGTTAAGGTTGTGCGGATGAAATTGTTCCAGTTTTCCAAGGTAGAATACTCAAATAATTTACAATAACTTACCACCTCTTGACTGGATAGGTATTTAAATACAATCTTTCATATATATATATATATATATGCGCATGTGTGTAATGTATCTGTATTATTTTATTTTATGTTATTATTATTTTTTAGTTAAGTTAAATATTCATATTATATTAATGTGATTATATACGTATCAAATTAAAATTATAAAAGCATATTTTCAGTTGACTTAAATTTATATTCAAATTTAAGTCAAGATTTGAGTAAAATTGAATTTAAGTCTCATGTTTTTTATAATCACTTAAATTTGGATTTATGAACAACAATGCATTGATTTTAATCTGAATTTGAGTAAAATTGTATTTAAAGATGAGTCTGAGTAAGTATCGGAGAAGATTTTTATAAATTTTGATTCAAATTTAAATTTGAGCCATCATAGGAGATGCTCTAACATGCACCTGAATAAAATAAAGTTCCTCCTACTTGATTTGAAGTCAAATAATATCATTTTCTAAGTATTATTTTGTAACACTTTTTTAATTAATTAAATAAAAAATATCATTTCATTTAAAGTAAAACATTATTATTTATCCTACCAAAAAAATAGTAGTATTAATAACTATTTTTATTGATACGTTTACATATTTATATATTTTATATAATATTTACATGTATAAATGTTTATATAGATAGAAATGTGACTCAGACTTATTAATCCATCAATTTGGAATCCAATTTGAGAATATAATCCAGATAATTACATATTTATAAAATACCATTTGAATTCATCTTATTTCTTTTTATCATTTCACACCTTTTTTTTATATTTCTTCTTTTATTTATAATTAGATTTTTATCTGTTTTAGAATTTCCTATTTTTAGAGAGAGTCATCTGCTCATACAAATTGCACAATATCATAAATAACTTCTCAGGCATTACCCATTTTGGCCAGGAGAGCTACATTGAGACATAGCATAAGACTAATAAGTTTATTCTGAAATATTTCATTTGATTCTACATTCTTATCCCGAAAATAATGATTTGAGTTTGTGTGGACATTTTGAATGTGCTATGGAAATAGCTTGTATGACTATATTTTTTGTTACTCCACATATTATGTATTCAATTAACATCAATTTATCTTTAAAAAAATCATTTTAAGAGACCTATATCAAAAATTGAATTAAAATTGAAGTTTTAATAAAAAAAATTAAAATTAACTTTTATGAGATTATTATTAAATATACTTTTGCTTCTTACTTTTTGTTTTCGAGAAAAAACAAATATTGCTAAAGTTATAGAAAAAGTTTTATCAAATGGTATTTAAATAATTTCTCAAGAATCAATTTAGTTTTACGTTAAATAACTAACATTTTTTGAAAAAAAAATTGTAATATTATGTAGGAAATTTTGAGTTAGCTCAAGTTTGTAAAATTTCTCTCTAAGTTTTATATGTGTTGATAATTTATTTAAAAAGTTTATATTAAGTTTGCAATTGTTAAGATAGATTAAGTATTTTTATATTGTTAGTCATTCGTTTCTATGAAGCTTTGTCAATATTCAACTTCAAGTTATAACCCTTATATCTAAAGAAGAACATCTCGATCAATTTGTTACTTTAGATCCACTGGAAGGTAAATCATACTTAGTTACTTTACATTGAGGTTAGGATTACCGTTGAGTGTTTAGTGATTTTACTTAAAATTTAGATATGGACTTTATTGTAGTTAGTTTGACCTTAAATAAGTTAATTTTGACTTTAGCCTAAAACACTTTTGGAAAAAGAGGTTTAGAAAATTTCTAAATTTATTTTGTTTAGAAAATTTCTAAATTTATTTTATTACATAATATTGGCTTAATTGTGGAAATCACATAATAATTCCGACAAAACTCGAAAATGAGATTCCCGTAGCCTCTCGTCTAAACGGATATTTCTTTTCTGCCCAAATAGAGTCTCGTCTAAACGGAGACCTCCTTTTCGTTTGAATGCGTGTAGAATTTTAGCGATTCTGATTGGTTACTGAATTTCAAATTCTATTAGGTTCTGAGGTGCCTATATATATATCTATAGTGTAAAAATTTTATAGAAAAAGCATAGAGCAATATGGAGCTATATTTTGCATTGGGTGGCTACCTCAACAAAGCTTTTTATTTGGGTACTTTGATTTTTTTTTATGAATTCTTGAGTCTAAATACACATTCATATTAAGATTTTATATAGTCCTTGTATATCACAAAGGTAATTATGATGCATTTTGCATACTAAGATTGAGTCTTGGGTTCACTTGTTACCATGATACGAGAGAGTGTTGACCTGTGGAGGTTAGATTGGTGGTAATGTTGTAAAGAAGATCACTAGTGAAGACGCGATTAGCAGTACAAAAAATCACAACATAAATGACTATGGACATTAACTAATGGTGTATAACTATGACAGATTATAATAAAGTTAGTTTATCTTTGTACGGATTAGATTCATAGTAGAATTTCTTGAAAGTGTGGGTGTAAACACCCCATTTTGTCCATTGTGGTAGAATAATTCAAGAAATTCATTGATTAAGGATAGTTTCATCATCATTGGGAAGTTACCATAATATTTTGTACCTAAGGGTATTCTGATCATTTTGCACATTTTAACTTCAAGGGTGTTTTCGTAGTTTTTTGAATTCCAAGGACATTTTGGTAAGTTATAGAGGTTTTTCACTTCTTAGAGGTATTTTGAAAATTTTGGCATCATTTTGTCTTTTGGAAGCCATTTTGGTAATTTTGGCATGATTCAACTCCTAGAAGGTCATTTTAGTTATTTAACATTCTCGTAATTTTTATGTCATTTTACCCATAATTTGATAATATAGCCATTCAAGAACAATTTGGACTTTTTTTTTATGCCTTGGGGAAATTTAGTCATTTTTTCATGTCACAAGGGTAACCTAAAAAAATTTCACCAAATTGAGGGCATTTTGTAATCTTGAATGATAATTATCTTAAGATTTGTCATTTTCATTTTAGGATTTATCATGTTTTAAGTGAGATTTAGTTTAAATTTCATTGGTCTATTAGGTGTCATCTTAGTTATGATTGGTTCATGTATTGTAGATATTCATGTGATTAGTTCACCCCATTTAGAATTTTCATTTTCTATTAGGTGTTAAGTGCATTGTGATTAGTCCACATCATTTAGGTTTGATATATATATATATATATATATATATATATATATATATTAATAAAAGGTCATAAAATAAGTTGCTAATTAAGATTTGGTCTAAACCTACTCTTTTTAACTCCAAAGATTCTTTAATTATTTTGTGATTAAAAGACCTTTTCATTTATATCCAAATGAGGAAATGAGACTCCTCTGTAAATTACAGGAAATATTCAAGAAATTTTTTAAATTTTAAAATTCAATAATTTATAATTTTATTTTTAATAAAATTTATGTGTATAGACTTTAAATTCATTTTTTAATAAAATTCATTTTTAAATTTCAAAATTCAATAACTTACAAATGAGATCCATATTACATATGAAAAAATGAAGAAAAAATTTGATACAAAATAATGAAATTTTGTCCTAGCGAAATAGTAAAATTTCATTACATTCAAATAGTGAAATTTCATTACTTTCAAATGGTGAAATTTCATTGTGTTAAGCCTTGACACCAAAAAAAATTACGAGAAAGGAAGAAAATGATTAGAGAATAGCAATACCATAGTAAAAGTTCATTGTGTTAAGCAAATAAACTTGATACAAAAAATCACTATGTTGACATAGAAAATTCATTGACTTTAAAGTAGTTAAATTTCATTTTTCTCAAAACGTAAAATCTAACTATTTGAGAAAAATAAAAGTATAAGATAACAATAAAGAATTTGTGGCTCATATAAATAGTGAAATTTCTAGCCGATTATTATCATTATGATTGCTACTGAAGTTGATTCAATTCCAATTCCAAAATAGGTTTATAATGAGTTGTGTCATAACAATGAGCCTAATTTGTCCCCAAATTGTCCTCAGTCCACCATAAGTTCTACCCAAAACTAGAAATTGCAACGTAGTACATCTAATGGTAGGACTTCCTTTGAAACATTCAGGTCTTTACATATCTCTTTCAAACTTGACTTCACTTTGTCCACAAACTCACTATTCTTGAAACCTTAATTTTGAGCCACTATTTGTTCATCACATGCTTTGGCTTCCTTTCCCATCACAATTATAGGTAGTGTTCATAATCTTCATCGTCAGTACATTATCGTCACATTTAGATTGAGACCAACTTCTCGCTATCGTCTTCCTCTAACTGTCACACCCTTTTTGCCCATTTCATCTCTATCACTACCACCACCACCTCCTCATTCACTACCACTACCATATGATCAAGCAACCCCAAAATCAAAATGCAAATATCTACACTTTGGGTTTCTTTCAGATCTGTGAATGGTGGAGAACAATACCAGATAACCCCCATTTGTTGATTTCTCTTAGATTTGTCAATGGTTGTAGCTAGGGTTTAGTACTTCTAATAAATGAATCGAATTGCACACAATCATTAAGAACATATTAGAAATGACACCCATCAAAGGCAACTTCACAACCTTTTGCTAACATCATACACCAAAAACCCCATATCCACTTACTCGATCTAACTTGAAGCAAGTTCATCTTCAACAACTAGAACCAACTTTATGAAGAGCAACACTCCCTCCCACTATGAGTTAAGAGAACAAGCTAGAGTGTTGCATGTCTTGCTACAACCCATAAAGTACGCTTTCCTATGTTATAGGTCATAAACTTTATAGGTAGGCCTTCGTTTATGGGAGGGACGTGCTAGAGGATTGTCACTTTTCTCACATATTCTTCCTTTTTCGACTCTTCAAACATTTCTTTTTTCTAATACATTTTTTCAAGAGACAATCTATTTAGATTCACCTCCCCTTAAGTGAAGTCTTTTTTATAAGGTAATGAGCTATAGGATGGGAGCCCGATTTGCCACATTCTATCACTATTGGTAGAAGTGGGTGAATCGGTAGAACTATGTGAGATTTGATTCCATCCTCAGTAGAGATACATAGGAAGCCTTCGAGCGGATTTCAAATACTTTTCCCTATCATTTCATTTCACTTTTATTATTTCTATCCATTTTGTATTTGTTTTATACTTTGTTTGCATGTTTATTCCATTTCGTACTTTTTCTTTACTTTTCTTTAATAAAATAGCCTTGATGATGGACATTAAGGCTAATCCTTTGGATTAGGCGAAACGGGTGCCTAACAACTTTCGGTTTCATACCTTAGACCCCGAATCTAGAATTCTTGGTGTTGCCTAGATATTTACCATAGAGGGGGGGCGGAGATGAATATGGTATTTTGAAAATATTGGTAACTTTTATAATCTTAAAAATATAAAGCAATTAAAGTGAAATAAAGTAAAAGAGAGTAAGGAGAAAAAATGCAAACACAAGATTTTTAAGAGGTTCAGAAAACTCGTCCTCAACTTAAGCATCCCTACTTGAGTTTTTCCACTAAAATGACCTCCTTGTAGGTGGAGACCAAACATTTATAAAATGAATACCGCAACCCTCTTATCCCAAAGTGAATACCTTAGTCATTTTATCCTAGAAAACCCTGTTTGCCTCACACATGGATGACGCCTATTCGTAAATCTCACCTCAATGAGCTGTAAGAAGAAATACTACTAATGGTACTATCTTGAAAAGTGGATTTTGTAAAATGAAAACTCTCGTTCTATAGATTGATCAATGATAAGCTCTGAGTATTTAAAGATGAGTAGAAATTTTAGATTTGGATTTGAAAGTTGTTAGATCTAAATTTAATAACAAAGATTGAAAGTTTTTGTGCAAGAGTTGTTAGCCATGAATGCTACTTAGAACCTTTATTATAGGCCTTTGAAAGATATAGTCGTTAGGTTTCAAAAACTAGCTGTTGCCCCTTTTAGATTTGTTCAAAATTTGAATTCCTGATTGCTAGATCGACAAATTAGTCGACTGAAAGGTCAACTGATTTTTCCAGAGGCTTAGAGGTTCATTTTTGTAAAGCACAATCAGTTGACTGATTTTGGAAAATTGGGTATTGTGCCTATTTTAACCAAAATTTTGATTTTCAAATAACTTGATTTTTTAAGTCTTAAAATACATCAATGAAATCCTTTGAAAAATTATTTTGTGATTTATTTTAATTGATCACTTAAATAGAAGTGCATTAAGTTCATAATCAATCAATCATTTCAAAGTTTTTAACTTCGATTTAACTTTATTTTTCAAAGCTTAATAAGGTACATCAATGAAATCCTTTGAAAAATTATTTTGTGATTGATTTTTGTTGATCACTTAAATAGAAATGCATTAAGTTTATGATCAATCAATCATTTCAAAGTTTTCAACTTCGACTTAACTTGATTTTTCAAATCTTAAGGTATATTAATATTTCCTTTCAAATCTTCTTAGGTCGAAATTTGATATATTGGAGTGTCAAGAAGTGACCTACAGTCTCTCATTCTAGCACTGACGTTGAATATCGTGGTCTTACTTATGCCGTTGCTGAAATGACTTGGATCACTTACCTTCTTCAGGACTTGAGTCTTCTATCTTCTACTTTTGGAATTCTTTGGTGTGATAACTAGAATGCTATGTATATAAGCTCAAATCTTGTCTTTCACGCTCGTTCCAAACATATTAAGCTTGATTATCATTTTTTTTGTGAAAAGGTCTTAGCAGGAATTTTTCAAATTCATTTCATTCCTTTTAATTTATAACTTGCTGATATCTTTACCAAAAGTTTTCCTAAAGCAGTTTTTACTTCTTTGTGTTTCAAGTTGAATTTTGTGAGTTTCCCCGGGTCAACTTGAGGGGGGGGTATTAACATGTCAAGATCAGAAATCAAGCCACCTTAAATATGTAAAATTATATTAATGAGATATTCTAGATTTGTGTATAAGTTAGATTTTATATTTTGTAAGAAAGTTAACCACAATGGATTCCTTTCTAAAATTAAGGATTGTAATCTCATAGGAATTCCTTTCTAAAATACAAGATTGTAATCTTATAGCGTTTCCTTCCTAAAATCAATGATTGTAATCCCAACTTTGGATTTTGTAATCTTATAGGGATTTTGTAAAATCAATGATTCTGAAATACATACATGTAAAGTATATTTTGTAAATTATCTATCTATTGAGTGAAAAAGCAAAACCTAAGATCAACTTTGGATCTTAGACTTTTCTCAAACTTGTTTAACATTCTTAAGTGTCTCTCATTCTTATTCCTTATTTCTTATTTTTTTTGAAATCTTTTCAATTTATTTTTTCGCTTAGTTACTTGTCCTTTGCCATGTGTGACTGTATTCAAATAAAATTTTTTACAAACGTAGATTCTGTTACATAATTATATATGACCGAATGCAATCTACTTGGATATGTAAAGAGGTTTTTGGTCAGACACGTCATCTATATGCTTTAAAATGGATAGTATATTGGCGATGTGCTTAACTGGTCAGTCACTATCCCTAATCCACATAAGGTGGAGTTTGGGATGTAATAGCTGCAAGTGATGATGAATAGTGTTTCTTTTAGATGGAAAATCTACTGTGGATAGGTCTAGTTCAAGCTCTGATACCATGTTAGATTTGGTGAGATAAAATAAAGAAGGTGAGAAAGAGAGAAGAAAGAGAGATGCTAGAAAAATCCTAATAGGTTGCATTATATTAAATTGGTTGATTTGGAATTACATAAAAAAACCTTCTTATATAGGAGGGTTAAAGGGTGTACAATGAAGTATTAGAAAAAGAAATGGAAAAGAAAACAAATAGTGATACTTAAACCCTAATATCACAATAATATATAGCTAGCCCTAATATGACTAACATGCCATGATTCACATCTTTAGTATGAGAGGACATGTATTTTTTTTTCTTTTCCTTCCTTAATAAATTCATGAACCAATTGAAGCCTAGCTCAATCTCAACCCAAGTTAAAAGATAAGTTCATGTCTAATACAGTACGGAAACGTGAAAGGAATTAAATATGTCAAATTCATTGAACATCAAGTAATACGGAAATTACTCATCCAATAAAAAAAACTCTCTAATTTGAAATTATATGTATTATTGATAAAAAGATGTATAATTAAAACCTATTACATGATATACATACATACATATATATATACACACACACGTACAAAAGAGCTAAAAATTGTTAAATTCGAATAAGAAATTACTAATTCTTTTATTCCCTAAACTAATCCCCAATAAAATTAGGAAACTAAGAAATTCGATAAAAAAAATCAGAATTTTGACTTTTGGCAATTGTGTCCAAAATTGGAATTAAATAAGAAAAGAAGAAATTAGAAACCAATAGAAATTTAGGACGAGTTTCCTACACAAAGTAATTACAAAAATAAAATTGTTTAATAATGTAAAAAAGTCAAGTTGAAGTCCTAAACAATTAAATTTGACCAAAATCTAACTTAGGCCGTGGACAAAATCGATGGATATTAACTGTGCCATGGACAAAATCGATGAATATTAACTGTATCTTACCGTTTTGAGTCGAAGCAGTCTTAAGTTTAAAAAAAAAATGATAAGATAAAATTACGTCTGTTAAATTATAACATGACAAAATTAGGTCTGATCTAATACTTTGACTTAAAATAAGAATTGGACTGCTCTCGTTGCTTAAAAAGATTTTAGCAACATGTGCATCAATCTCTGTCACTCCCAACCTTTGGACTGTGGGAACGAACTTGGGCCCAATTCACAGCTCTGGAGTGAGAAGAGCCATATGTTTGTAATCTTATTATGTTCACGTTTTGCAACTCTTGCTACTGATTACCGGTCAAAGTTTGGATGGGTTGACCAGTTAAAAACCAAAAAAAAAAAAAAAAACTAAGGTTATTTATATTTTCTCCTGCGCTTCACATAAATCCCACACGCGTCCTACCCTCAGGTCTGAGGTGCTTTGTAGACAAAACACCCTACAAAATAACTGACACATTGCCAGGTAAAAAAATTACAATTTTGATTTGAAAATATAGATAAAAAGAGAGAGTGGGAGAGGAGAGAGAGGGAAGGGAGAGCGAGAGCCAGCACAGAAACAGATCTCATTGGTAGCATGGCTGAGACTTAAGCCAAGTGTTGGACACTTAAATTAACTCAAGGTTAATTAACCTAACTTCAACTTTAACTCATGGTTAGACCCCTCCATAGAAGTTTTTTAATACAACCCCTCCCCACCCTCTCTCTCTCAAAACATCCCTCTGCTTCTCCCATCTCCCCTATCTCCCTTGTTGTGGAAAACCAGAAAACGAGCCCCCATAAATAGATTCTAGACCCACCCACCCACCCATATCGTTCATAAGACACCCCAACCCCCACCTTACCAAAAAGGAAAAAGGAAAAAGAAAAAAAAACAAATGAAGAGGTATCCTTCTTCTTCTAGCTCTTCATCATCTTCATGTGTGGAGTCTCACCCTAACAAGCCCAAGCCTAGAAAGCGTACCAAAGGTGAGAAAAAATTCACCCCAAAGAAATGCCAGAGTACTAACTCTGGAAAAAGAACCTCTATTTACAGAGGTGTCACCAGGTACCCCCCTCTCTATCTCATACATATATATATACCCACACACACATGTGTGTGAAATGAACTAATGATTTTGGTGGGTTTTGGCATTTGCATGCATGACATTAAATTGGTACATATATGAACACACAGGCATAGATGGACAGGAAAGTTTGAAGCACATCTGTGGGATAGGAGTACATGGAGCAGAAATCAAAACAAGAGAGGACGACAAAGTGAATTTCTTTTTTACTTTCTTAGATTTCTTTTCTTGATTAAAAAAATGGAAGGGAAAAAAATCAAGGAGAGATCTGCAATTGTTATTTTTTTTTTATTATTATTTCTTTCAACATTTATTTATTTATTTATCCTTTTCTGAGTCTACTTCTGCCTTGGTGTACTGACTGCTTTTATTCTTGATGATGATCTCTGTCATTGTAACATTCATCAACGCTTTTGTCGCTGCTTAATTAGTTTATTTGGGTAAGCCATGATTATTTAACTCTTCTCATTTGTGTCAAATGCTATCTTACTTCGACTGCTTTAATTTATTTTTCTTTTCTCTTAGGATTTAAAACAAAACATTGATGAAGTAACAAGTTTGGTATTAAAAATATGATATCAATTAAATAATTGACTTTATATGTATATATGTACGATATGTCGTTCTCACTTATTGATTGTTGCAGGAGCATATGAGGATGAGGAAGCAGCTGGTCATACCTACGATCTTGCTGCTATAAAGTACTGGGGACCCAATACAACCCTGAATTTTCCGGTGCATAACTCATCTTTTGCCCCTTTTTTTACTTTTTTTAGTAGTTTGTTATTTGATATATTATAATAATTTTATCTTTTGTGGTTTAAAAAAATATTTATGTTTGGTCAAATCACAGATTGATACATACAGTAAGGAGCTTGAACAAATGGAAAAGATGGCCAAAGAAGAATATTTGGCTTCGTTGAGGCGGCGGAGCAGTGGATTTTCTAGAGGGGTTTCTCAGTACCGTGGGGTGGCTAGGTAATATTTATCTTTAAAATGCTACATATTTTCTGTAAAATTACCCAAATATCATTCTATTGACCTGCAGGCACCATCACAATGGCCGGTGGGAGGCTCGAATTGGGCGCGTATTCGGTAACAAATATATGTATCTCGGAACTTTTAGTAAGCACTCCTGATCTCATAGTATAAATTTTTTTTTTCTTTATTGTTTTTTCATTTTTTTTAATTTTCAAATAACTCTCACCATGTGATTAGGCATGTTGCAAATTTTATACCTATTTTGTCCCACAGTTCGAAAAATTGAGTGTATTTGTTGAATAACTGACATCCTAATCCCTTCTGTCAGTAATGTTTTATGTGAATGCGTCCAAAATTAACATTAGAGCGATGACTATTTTTTGAACGGCCAACTTAATGAAACATGTCATTCTAATTAGCACGTGTCATGCTATTCACACATCTATTTTGATATAAAATAAAGCTTTTTAATTTGAATTAATGCATTACAGCATAGCGAAATGGATTTATCTGTTTGTGTCAGAATAAAAATGACATCATTTTTTGATTAATTTCAATAATACTATTTCTTTTATGCGTAAATTATACACACACACTACTTTGGCTCTTAAGGACACTTGAACCCACAACCTTTTATAAAGAGGTAGCAACCAAACTAGAGCTTGTTGGTATTCTAATAATACCATTTCTCATTATTCTTGATAGCAAAGCATATTTAGAAGATCTGAAAGAATATCATTTCCATTAGTTTATAAAAATTTAAAACAGTTTTTTTACTCATTATTCTTGATAGCAAAGCATATTTAGAAGATCTGAAAGAATATCATTTCCATTAGTTTATAAAAATTTAAAACAGTTTTTTTACTAGGATTCGGAAAAATGAGTGTTTTTATTGAATGACTAACATCCTAATCCTCCCTGCCAATAGTAGTTTATGTGAATACGTCCAAATCTGACACTAGAATGATGGTTTTTAATTTCCTAAACGACTGTCTTAATGAAACATTTATCTCTAATTAGTAGATGTCAAGATATTCATGCATTTATTTTGATATAAAAAAAGCTTTTTAATTTGAATTAATGCATTACAGTATGACGAAATAATTTTATCTGTTTGTGTCGGAATAAAAATGATGTCATTTTTTGACTAATTTCAATAATACTATTTTTTTATAGGTAAATCACACACACACACACCACTTTACCCCTTAAGAGCACTTGGACCCACAACATCTTATATATAAAGAGGTGGAAGAGGTAGCAACCAAATTAGAGCTTATTGGTATTTTATTAATACCATTTCACATTATTCTTGATAGCAAAGCGGGTTTAGAAGATTTGAAATAATATCATTTCCATTAGTTTTTAAAAATTATTATTATTATTATTTTTTTTTATATTTTGGCTAGGATTAAGAAGAATGAGTATTTTTGTTAAATGACTAATACCCTAATCCTTTCTTTCAATAGTGATTCATGTGAAGTCTGACACTAAAATTGTGATTTCAATTTCTTGAACGACTATCTTAATGAAATATTTATCTCTATTTAACAGGTGTCATGATATTCTTACATATGTTTTGATATAATTTTTTTAAAAAAATTTGAATTAATGCATTATATTATGACAAAACGACTCGTTAGTTTTTAACTAATTTCCAAAATGTCATTTCACATCATTTCTGACAAAAAAGCGTGGTTAGAAGAATTAAGAGAATATCATTTCCTCTGGTATGTTAATTTTTAAATTTTTTTTTTTTTTTGACTATGATTTAAAAAAATGAGTGTATTTGATAAATGCCTGACATCCTATCAATGGTGGTTCATACGAATACGTCCAAATCTGACATTACTATAATGGAGTTGTTTTTTTATTTTAAAATAGATATTTTAGGGAAAGTGTTTCTCTCTCGTTAGAGGTTTCACGGTATTTCTGCATCCGTTTTGATTGAATTAATGCATTAAAACATGATAAACGATTTTCTCTATCTGTGTGAGAATAAAAATGCCTTGAAAAATAAAGATAGACTATAAACTTCAAATCACTTGAACAATGTAGGGATTGTAATCTAGTGGACCTTTTTCTGTATGTGGCTTCACATGGTAAGCTGCTGTGGGCCTACAACTGAAAGGGCATATTTTATTCAATTTGTTTATTGCATATACATATACATATGTGTGTGTATTGCATTATGTATTAACTTTTTCAAAATCAATAATATATGCTTCTACTACCCAAGTCATTGCATGTACTCTTGGTGCGTGTCTATGCTTTTTGAGGGGCTTTCAATAATGCTGAAGTCGGCTTTTGCAAGTTGTTAGATGCGGAGTTTAGTCTCACATATGTTTTTTCGATCTTTAGTTCAGAAGATGCATCTCAAATAGAAGTGTTATGTGTCATCTTTATAAGTGTATTACAGATAATGTTCGTACTTAATGTGAGAAGCCAATATTTTTATTTTGGCGCATGCACGATCTTGATTCCGATACCATATTAGATGCGTGGCTTAACCTTCACCTATAAATATTGTCATTTTTGGTTTGTTAACTCAGCATTGCACTTCTAACCGAGTGATGAGTCTTCATTAGTTTGTCTTTTTGGATCTTTAGCTCAAAAGATATTTTTCAAGTACAGATATCTTATATCGTCTTTATAAATTTATTATAGACATTTTCTGCAACCGATATGAAAGGCCAACACAAGTAATGACACCAATTGAAACATTTGCAACTCAAACTACTGTTGGGAGGTGATCTCCCCTCTTAAAGAGCTAATGTGGCAACACACGGTAGCATATTAACCAAGAAATTTATTTGTTATATTAAATTAGTTTAAATTTCTTTATTTAGATTTATTTGTTTATCCTTTCCCATTATTTATTTCATTTAAAAATATGTACCAATTTCCTTTTTCTTTAATCTTCCAATTTTAGGGCTATTTCTTTAAAATATTTAATTTCCAATCTGATATAAGTATCATCTAGATTATGCATCATTTTTATTTTTAAAAATCGTGATCAATAAAATGCATAACAAATAAATTATTTTCAAATAAAAAAGCAAAAATATCTTTAGATTTAACCATAATTTTTTCAATCGTTATTAAATCAAAATCATTTACCTGCATTCTTGGCCCCAAAATCTTAATTATCACATCATATGCTACTAGTAAGTATTGTGTTATTAATCCCTAATTTTTAAAGTTTTCCAACTAAAGAAATGTTTGCAGTCTGGATGCAATTATTTAAGCATGTAGCATTGTATTTATAGAGTTTTTCTAATGCCATTTCACATAATTCCTAATTTCTTCTAAGACAAAAAAAAAGAAAAGAAAAATACTGACAAAATTTTGGGTATAATATGAAAAATTTTTAAAAGTTTTCTTCATTACGACGAAAAAAAAAAACTAACAAAAAGGTTTTGATGTTGGAAAACTTATTATATCATCTTGGACCATTAATCCAATTAATGATCCCGACCATGATAACGAAAAATTATTTTATTATCTTTTATAAATTTAACGTAATATACATATATATATATATATATATCATTTAATGATTCATCGGACCATTAATCCCAAACCATATACTAATTTCTCTCTGATGTTGAACCCACATGGAATTTATCTACTCATGGGTCACATCCTATGTAAGAAGGCACCAGGTCCAAGTGTGCTCCAAACAAAAATATATCGACAAGTTAAGTTTTGACACATTTAAAAAATCTGGAGAAGCTTGACTTCATGTTAAAAAGGCGAAAGTATATTAGAAGACACGTGGTGGCTACGTGGAGGTTCCAACTATTTGGTCAAAAGCTATGTCATTCTTTGTTTCTTTAATTATTATTTTTTCAGTGTGTATTTGATATATTTAATCTTTAATTATTTATTGACATATTAATTTAATTTGATTGGGAGGCACTGAAGAAGAAGCTGCAAGAGCATATGACCTGGCAGCCATAAAGTACAGGGGAGTAAATGCGGTGACAAATTTTGACATCAGTCTGTATACAGACTATTTAAAGAAGATGGAGGTTCCAGAGCAGGATGATCAACCTGATGATCAACAACCAACTGATGCCAACTCCACCACTGAAACTCAATCTCCTGAACAACATGAAGATCAACAAATTGCTCCTGCCATTCATGACTCACCACCAACTCCAATGGTAGTGATGGACCCTGCCGTCGAGTACGAGCGCGAGCACCCTTGGAGCTTCTGTCTGGATATTGGGTTCGATCCATTTCTAGCCTCTAACATCCCCCTTGAAAGAACCAGCCAGTTACCAGATTTGTTCGCTGGTAGGGGTTTTGAGAATGACATTGAATTCATGTTTGATGGACCTGATGAGTTCGATGTGAGTGGCTTGCTGGATTTGGACAATATAGATTGTGGAGTTGAGCCTAGTGTTTTGCTGGGTGAGGAGAAAAAAGGGCAGGAACCATTGAGTTCACCTTTTTCTTCTTCTTCTTCATCGTCTACATCTTTGTCATCGCCTTCTTCTTCAACAACCACCCCCTCAGGTTCTTGTAAGGCTAAAAGCCAAGTTAGTCAGGACTGTTAGGCTTGTTGGAGTTTCTTTGAGTTTAGTTTTGGGATTTGTCGGGTTGGATAGAAAACATTCAAATATTTCAGTTGTTCCTTTCCCTCTCTTCATATAAAATGAGTATGGCAAAAGAGAAACTCTTTTTTTCTTTCTTTTCGAGAGTCTGTGACATTAAGGCAGACATACTAGTGGGATATCATTGGATATGTTGGCCTCTGGTCGAGGATTAATTCATATATATATATATATATACATATAAATATATCATTTTAATAGGAGTGATTTGACCTAGGTCCTAAGCTTTTGGGGAAAGAATATTTTTTTTTATGAGTAATGTTAGTCTTACTTTCATATTTTATCAAAAGTGTTTACCTTTATGAGTTGGTAGTGTTGTATTAGTCAGATATCACATCATGATGTGATATCTAGTTAATACAACACTGTCAACTCATAAAAAAAATACTTTTGATAGAATTTTTAAGTAAGTCTAACATTATTATTTTTTTATCAACAAAAGAAAGAGAAACTTTCATTGATGTAAAGTGAGGGTGCAAGGTATACAACTCAAAAGATATCAATAAAACTAAGTAAAAGCATCAAAGCTAACAGCTTCATCGAAGAGTAAAGAAAAAAAAGATACCTTTTAATTACCTCCATGCCAAAAAAAAGGTCCCTAGCCGTAACAACACCCATAACCATAACCAATTATGATTTGCAATACCAACAGAATATATCCCTAAAGATAAACAATCCTCGAAAATGAAACCACCAATCCGGTCAGTTATCCTCGAAAATGATACCACCAATCCGGTCAGTAAAACCAATAGTAGCTTGGACCCAGCAGAACTATTCTTGTAGTGATATAATTCCAAACCCAATCAACATATAGACAGCTTCAGAATGATTCCCAACAAACCAAGACCATCAACTAGACCATACTATTCTTGATATATGATATGCCAAAAAATATTTTACCACTATGAACGTGACACATGTACCCACAATGTTAGCTACATATAAGGAATATATTTTAAATGACAAGTCTTTTAGATAGGAAATAAATCCTATCCTGTAATACCCTGACCCAAATTGTAACTGAGCAAACCATGTAAACCCTAGCCGATGTGACTTTATTTTATGACATTAAATGAAATGGACGATTATGGAATCTCAATAGTTTCGAATGTACAATCGATGCCCGAGCAAGCCATGAACAAATATCGAAATAAAAAAAAAAGAAATGAAATAAAAAAACAGAAGGAAATTGAGAAGGGTGTGGGGTGTAGAAGAGAACCAGGAGGAGAGAAGGAGAAGAGGAAGAGGAAGAGGAAGGAGGAAAGAGGAAAGAAGAGGCAAGAGAGAGGGGCGCAGAAGGTAACTCATAGTGTTTTTCCTATTTGTAAATTTTCTGGCTTTTATTTCGAATTGTCCAAAGCTTGTTTTTGATAGTAGAATGTTGTTCTAGGGAGAAAAATAGGAATTTAGGAAGAAACCGTGAAGGAAACGGCTGAGAAATGGGGTAGATGTCATGCATGATCGAAAAATTGAATGGAGAGTTTTTGGGTTGTTTTGATTGGTTTTAAATGCTTAAAATTGTGTTAGAATGCGTTGAAAATAGGTTAGAATATATTAGAAATGAAAAGGAGCAAAAAACCGCAAGAAAAATGAAGAAAAAAAAATCCTGGTTCGGTTTTCCGATCACCAGTGCCGGAGAGGGTGACCGGAGACCGCCAAAAAGTCGTGGTGATGGGTCATTGTTTGGACGGGTCAACAGTTGGGTTCGTCAACGAGTCGGGTCGGGTTGGAACCTGACCCACCGCACGGCCTAGTGAGCTACTGTTTAAGTTTTAAACGTTTAAAAATTAGATTTGGGGTGTTTCAACTAAGATAAGAAATTGGATTGATAATCTTGTTTGGAATAGGGTTATTCCATCCTTCCTTAGCCACTGTTTAGTTAAGAGAATTAGGAAAAAAAAAAAGGAGCACAGGGGCTGTTGCCCCTGCGACTTGAACACTGAACCTATAGGCATGAGTCATGAAGTACGAACCACTGTGCCACTAAGGCACATGTGGTCTTACTTCACCCAAATAATATATATATTATGATTATGCTAAATTAATTTAATTATTTATTAAATTAATTTCCAATATCCAAATTAATCAAGTAAATAGTATAAATTTAATATTTTGAACCTTATGGATCCAATGGTGAGGTCTGTTACATGAAACGGAGTCCCAAAAACTAAAATACCCGTAAAAATGCCAAAATGCCCCTAAGTCAAATGTGAGTCAAACGGGCTCCGGTTGAACTAAGTAAATAGTAAATTTTTATTATTTCAAACCTTCTAAACTCAATGGTGAAGTCCAATTTGTGAAAATAGGTCCCAAGAAATAGAGACATGTAAAATGACCGTTTTGCCCTTTTTAGTATAGAAGTCCAAATTGAAGACCGTGAAAGCCTAAACTGACTTTCTTCGATATTCCGGATTCAATGGTAGAGTTTAAATTAGTAAAAGAGATACTTAGAGTAACGAATTATACAATTTGAGAAATAACATTAGAACTGTGACATGTTTATTGATGTATAGGCAAGTAAAAGGGAAATGAGAAAATTACGGAGTACTAAAGTAGATCATACGGATTAACGGTAAGTAAACTCTATCTCTTGCATGTGGTATTCCAAGCCACATTCTTTCTATTATTACCAAATTTCGTACTCATGTACGTAACCACTGTTGTTGTTCCACAATCGATATTGTCCTATCTTGTGGATCCTTATTGACTGCTATATCATGGCTGCTATGTTGTACTGTGCCTTGAAAGGCCTATGGTTATATGCCCATTGCATGATATTCCATTTCTATGCACTTCTTATGGAATCAAAAAAGAATCTTGATTTATTATGAATGTCGGATTTGTGCTCAATCATAATATCCATCAGATGTTATTTGAATTGACAAGACCTACGGGCCGAGTCCGTGAATGGACATATGGCAATGATGGCATTTTTACGCATTGAGTTATAAGGGCATTTTATATGCATTGAGGTTAAGGGGGTATGCCGGGCTCCAAAAGACCGAGGGTCTGCCAAACCTTGAACAGTGTAAATGCATCACTTATGATTGACTGATATGTTTACATTTATTGGATTCATAGAATGTTGTCATTTCCCTATGAATAATTCTATGTTGACAGTTCCCTCATTTATTGGACTTGATTGTGACCGGTTTATTGTGGCAGTATTCTTCTATTGACTGTTATTATTAAGCTCTTCCATGTTCATGCTATACCATTACTCATGCTTGCTTATTGTGACTTACTGTTCATTGGCCATTGTGGCACTTTACCGTTAATTACAATTATTTTCATGATTGGCTATCATGTTCACCCTATAAGTTCATATTTTTCTATGTTAACCCTAACCCGTGTCGGAGATGGGCTTTTACTTACTGAGCTTTGTTAACTCACACCACTTATTTATTTTTCAGGTGAGAATGATGCAGAACCATAGTAGGAGTCCAAGAGCATAGAGGGACATTTGAGGAGTATGATAGAAGTGAATAGAGTCCTTCCCATGTACTCACCACCTAAGAGTGGCATTATATTTAAGTTTTATGTCGGTTTACATTTTCAGTTGTTAAATACTATTTTGTATTAAGACTTCCGCTATTTTACTGTTAAGTTTACATTTTCTATTATTGTCATGGATATAAAACATGAAAAAAGTAGGGATAGCAATTGGGCCGGCCCCGCGATACGAGATCCCCATAGGATGGGTTTTGGGTCGTGTCATATCCAAATTAGGAGGATTAACCCCTAATCCTTAACCTTGTCAAGCAAGTAAGGAATTCTATTCAATATGGGAAACTGCCAAAATTAAGGACTCTCAAACCCTTGTAAATAAAAGAGCCAGGTATGCTCAAAGACACATTCATTCTTTTTTATACATATACGTTATATTTTATTTTCTCTTTACTGACTTGATCGTCGGAGAGTCTTCTTTTCTTTTTTGTAGGTCTTTCTTGTCGAATTACATGCATGGACTATTTTTTACAACAACAGTTTGGCGCTGTTTGTAGGAACGACAATCAACGTCCCTCCCATTATTTTCTGACCTAGCACTCTTTAGGATGAAAAAGAAAAAGAGAGGAATAGAGGAGGGTTGGAGTCCGTACAGGAGACGCAGTCCTTGAAGGCTCTGGTTGCTGCTAGAAAACGTCAGATCTGGTACTGATCGCCATCGGCCACAGAACTCTTGGAGGGGTAGTCCAGTTCTTCATTGCCACTTGCAAATCAAGAGCTTCATCTACTGGATAAGATGTTGAAGCACACCAGGCAGCACGAGTCCCTTTCCGTCAAAATCCATAGGTTCCGAGGTGTAATCCTGGGGATTTCGGCCCCCTCTTCTCCTTATCTTGTTCGGTCTCTACCTTATGCCCATATGTTCTCCTTCCGAGGCCTTTACCAACCAACAGGCAGTAGGGTCCATGTCTTTTGTTTTGACTAACACTTGGATCTCATTCTCATTGGCAAAGATTTAGAGCTTTTCCTACAGATAAAACTTGGTTTGAGTGCATATGCTAATTGTCACGACCCGAAATTCACCTCGCGCGGACCCGGAGTCGCGACCGTCGCCCGAAGGCCTCGGGACAAGGCTCGCATCTGCAGCGGTATCGAATAGATGTGCTTCATGTAGTTACGAAAGAGTGAAAAACTTTTTTCTTTTTTTTTCTCATTTTAAAATTTGCACATCCGTCCGATATTGCCGCTATTCACAATGGTACACATGATCATACATTCAGAGCATAACTAAAAACTTAAAGGCTTTATAAATAATACATGTTTAACTGTTCCACGGGACTTAATACACAATAGCGAAATACTTCCAAATATAAAATATTGCCAACTTCATAGTACATCCCCAAGAAAATTGCTAGTCCTGTGATTAGTTGCCTAACTCTTCTTCCAAAATAGATAGGCTTATCATCATTGCCATCAAGATCAAGCTGCCATCATTTACCTGAAAGGGGGCGGATATAAATCCGGGTAAGCTAATCTAAGCTTGTGAGTAATTCCTGCATTCGTCATGGGGTTTTCAACTGGTAGTGGTTTAGCACATGAGAGTTTATAAAATACTTACTACCAATTGCTCATGCATTTTAGAACACAGAGTATATGCATTCTTAAAACAAATAGCTTTGAAACATTTAAAGTATTCAAGCTAAATACACATTTCTTCAAATAGAGCATATGCAATTTAAAAACATATAAACACGTATAATAAAATGGGGGTAAAAACCTGCTTCCATTTCTAAAAACATTTGTCATCTTTTCTCTTTAATTAGGTGGAATCTGTTTCGAACCAGACTCTCATTTTACTGCCAATACTGCCACTCATATTTGCCTGGGGGATTAGATCCTGCTACCGGGCGTTTTACTGTTGAATCTCGGAGGATTTCAACCATCATAGGGGGTGGTACTTAGTACCGTTTATCTTATAAAACATTTATCACATGGTTTCTTCAATAGATACTTTCATGAGTATTTAAAACATGAAATGTATAACTTCTACAATAGAACTTCAAATACTTGTAATAATCAAATTCAGAACGTTTATGAAAATTTAGCATTTTAAACCTAGACATGCTGAAACATAATTAAAAAGGAAAACCGTGATTCAGACCAATCACCAGCATGTCACAATACAGTTTATGAAAGCAGAAAACATTTTAAAACAGGAATCATATGATACTGAATTTGATATTCGAGGCTTCAAATAAACTGAACTCAAAACTTCTTCAAATTCATGGAGTTAAATCTCCACTTCAAAGGCAGGGTTACTCACCTCGGTCCTTTAGGGTTAGTGCTAAAAATGCGCTTTCCCACTTCCTCTATAATTCCTAAGAATAATTCATAAACAGTCTCATCAACATCACATTCACTACAGTATCACCTATCGATGCTTCTTAACTTATGCTTAAATTGTATTCAATCCTAACCGATTTACGAGTATTCCATAATTTCGTATATACTTAATTCAACTCGTATTCTTAGCCTACCACACCATCTAATGTGTCAGAAATTTATTTCATTTTGACTATACTCTTCTGGTAGCTCCATTAACTTTAAATTAATTTTAATTACTTCATATGTCGACGTGCTGTGTCTTTCCGTATTTCATTTCGACGTACGTGCCTTAGTTTAGTACTTTAGAAATGTTTTAAATTTATAATCATCTAATTGATGCTATTCATCAAATTTTATGTCTCTTTATTTTAGACACTTCTTTTGGTGGAATGGACTCTACTATTGAGTTCGGAACGTCGAAGAAAGTCAATTTAGGCTTTCTTAGAATTTAATTTGGCTTAGGACATGTTAGGGGCAATTTGGTAATTTATACCTTAACGTGTCTAAATTTTTTGGAGTCCCGTCTCGTGAAACGGACCCCACCATTAGATTCAGAATGTTCCAAATAGTCAAAATTTACTATTTATTTATTTTATTTGGACCTTGTTTAACTCATTCATGGGATAGGGGTATTTTAGTCATTTTGACATTTTTACGGGTCTTTAAATTTTTCAGGACCTCATCTCATGTTGTGGACCTCACCAATGGACTTAGGAGGTCTGAGATAGTAGAAATACATATATAACTCATCTCATTTGGACACCGGGCCATTTTGGAGCATTTAATTTAATTAAATAAATTTAATTAAATTAAATTTATAAAGTATGACATATATATATTTAGTGTGCAACAAGTTACAGGTCGAATAGGGTGGCATGCCGGCCAGCGTGTCACCTCCATCCCAATAGATACCACGTTCGATTCCTGTTAGGTGCAAAATGTACCTTTTTATTTTCTAATTTATTTTATATATATTATGTATATAAATATTGCCCCATATGTGACACAGGCGCATGCGTGGCCGAGTGGAAAGAGAGGGGATTGGGGCACCTGGGTCAGGGGTTCGAAACCCCGTAGCAACAAACCTTCCCATTTCTTTAATTTTTCCCTGTTTTCTCAACCAAACGGCGAGCAGAGGCCTTATCCGTGGATAGGTCATCTAAACTGCATGTGGGATACGATTTAAAACTCTCAACCATGTAACCAAACAAGGCAATTCAGGGTTTTAAAACAAAACGACGTCGCCCTACTTATCCGGTGGCCATCTCTTGTCCTAACACGTGTCTCGAGTTAACTCGGCGACTCGATTCAAACAGTGAGTCAACTCGGTCGTCTTCCCCACGACCATCACTGTAACCCTAATTCCCGAAGCTTAAAAGCTTCAATTTTGTGCAGTTTGGATCAATGGATCCTCACTGTTTTCATTTCGATTTGTTCCTGAGGTATCAAGAATCAGTTTTGCATTCATTTTAAGCTTTTAAAAGAGTTCATGTGTTCGGTTTTTGGGTTTATAATCCAAACCTGTAAGTCGATCGTTTAAGCTCATTTCTGAGCTAAATCCAATGGGATTTGTTCTGTCTTGAATCATTTTCTTTATAGTTTCATTTCCCATTCTATTTGGTTCATTTTGGTGGGAGTTTGATAGGTTGGTCTCCAAAACCGAAACCTGCAACTCATGCTATAGGGGTCATTTCTTGTGATTTTTGATCTCGGGCAAGTGTTTTTAGGATGCTTGTAAGGTCTACTTGAAGTCATGATAAGCCAAATTGGGTTTGGGAGAAGTCGGTTCAGACCTGCTATGTGCAAGGTCATCCATGGCTGTTTTGTGTACGGCTTGATGTTTTGGTGTGTTTTGAGTCTATTTTTCATGCTTATCATTGTTTAAACATGCTTTAAACATTATATACACTAAATCAAAGCTTAAAACAGTCCATACGTATAGAAATTCTAGAGAGAGAAATTTAAGTGTTTTAGTGGGTTTACCTCAAATGGCACCTTTTCACTCCCCTTCTCCTTCTAAATCTCCTCTCTTCTTCTTCCCAGAACTCCTCTCTTTCTCTCTTAGTGACAGAATGAGTGTGAGTCGTGTGTATGCATTGTGTATGTATGTGTATATAAGTATAGATTTAATTAATTCAATTTCTGATTGCCCCACCAACTGGTTTCCCTCTTGCTTGTTGCAGTATCCAAAAAGGGGTGTCCTCCTACTGTTTGGGGCAGGCTATGATGGTCGGGTGTGTGTGTTTTGTCTTTGCCTATATATGGCTATATTTATATATACATACATATATATATATGTATATGTTTTTATATTTACACTCACACACTCCTTTCAGCCGACACACACACACCTCAATTACCCATTGGTTAGTTGCATGCCTTCATTTAATACACACACATGCATACATATATATTTATGCACACATGTGTATATATTTGCACATATATATATATATATTTGAAGTTATAATTATTTATATAGTATATACATATATATATATATATATTACAACTTATTTCTTATATTAAAATAATTAATTACTTTTAAAAATTAATTATTTTCTGAAATTTATCATCTTTACACTGATCTTTCGTAACTTCGAAATGTGTGCCCAAATCTTGTACTCGTATCGATGGCCGGCAGTTGACGTGACAATATACTTATCACGGAACCGATAAATTGGTGATTACAACGAAAGTGATGTACAGTCGTCCTGAGTTTTCAGGACTATTACTTAAAAGTCCGCGCGCCGGGGTTGAAATCGACCTCGTTAACGTAACGGCTTAATAGTCCCTAATTCGGGTCGGGGATTTCTATTTCCTGTTGATCTTCTCTTTCTTAGATTTTTTCTCAAAATGTTTAGCGCTGTTTTAGACATGATGCTTGATGATCTGATCAAGAACAATAAGAAATCTTAAGGCGGAGGCGGTAACTTCAGGGGCCGAGGTCAAGCCTTAGACCCGGACTTGCTTGCCGCTTCCCAAATAGTGGGCATTCCAAAGATCAGCTTCGTTTTGACATCAAGGATTGGTCTGGTTAGAGTGCGGGCAATATAGTTTTTGTGCTTTGTGGATTTATAACCGTTCTTTCAGGTACTATGATTTTGTATAGTACTAGAGAACCAGATCCACCTCCTACTGTAAAGTACTCATCACTTTCTCCTCAAATCTCCTAGCTTATTCATGCCAATGGTGAAATATGGAAGCAAAAAGACAGTGATGAGTTACATCCTAAATTTATTAGAATTATTCAACAAGATCATTTCAAATAAAGCAAAAAGTATTTGGGCTATCTATGTTTTCTCCCTCTTAGCCCAATGCTGGCACTACAAACTGGTGTCCAAGGCTTGTAATAACTTATGCAGTGCTCCAATGGTGATATTGATAATAGTATTTCTGGTATCGGGATCCACTTTGGTTCATCAACTTCACATCTAGAGGGTCATCAACAATATTATCCTTATTTTTTACCCTTACTCAATCACAGCTAGAACACGAACAACTACCTATATTGAAATTGCTCATTTCCCTTTTGAAATGGAAAAGTGAAAATGGATATTATGTTGGTAAAGCTGCATGTCATTTGAATGAAGAGTTTTTATTGATTTTCTTGTCATCAACCTCGTGGCATCTTCTTCTAAGACCATTAAACAAGCAACAACTGATTTGCTTTCCATTTTGGAAAAACTATTAATGAAGATTTCACTAAAGAAAGAGCTGGCTGCGCAAGGGGGATTTCCATCTATAAGCAAACCTAAACACATAATTTGTAGGCTTTGGCAATATTTTTGGTTTCTTGATCAATCATCATTGTATGGTTTTCTTTATCTAAATTTTGTTTCTATTGGTGAAACTGATGTCAAGGAAGTGCAGAATGTACTAAAAACATGGACTTCCATACTGAGGGAAAACTCTCTATGGATTATTGAAAGACAAAAGTCCTCCTTATCTATTTCTTATTCACATGAGATCTTTCTAACTAAGATGCCCTTGTTACTCAATGCAATTGCTAGTGTTTTGATCATGCATTATACATTGGGGAGCTTTGTTGTAGATTTCTTGGTTGTTTGCGTCATTTTGGATCCTAAACTTGGTGTTCTATTACTGCTAGTCATTCTATTCTACAATGACATTCTTCAGCAAAAATAAAGATATTAACTTCCATGAGATGTTTCTAAAACTTTTGGGAATGCTCCCATCACTTGCTTCGCATCCTGTGATGATATTGTTCATAGTTTAAACCATTCTGCCAATGTTTCACAAAGATACAAAACCAAAATTGGTTTCGCTCCGCATGAGCGAGTACGGATTTGTAGATGATGTCCTTGATGTCCCTTGGAGAGTGAAATTGTTGTTTCCAACAATTGCTTCCCTTCCCTTGTTGATGGCATATGCTGGGCATACAACTATTATTATACCAAAACCTCTCATTCCATATGTTGGGTTAGAGGTTTTGGATCTAGGATGTATATATAAACTATATATGGGTCTTTTGGCAGTATTTTGCACAAACTCCATCAATATTCATGCTGGTATAAATGGCCTTGAAGTTGGGCAGACAATGGTGATTGCATCTGCTATTCTGATACATAATGTCATGCAAATTGGAGCATCTACCGACCTTGAGTATAAACAGGCCCACGCATTCTCTATTTACCTTGTTCAACCATTACTGGCCACTTCCTTGGCTTTACTTTCTTGCAACTAGTATCCGTCTTCAGTTTTTATTAGTGACACCTACACATACTTTGCTGAAATGACTGTGGCTATAGTCGGAATTCTAGGTCACTTTAGTGAAGCACTCCTGATATTCTTCATTCCCCAAGTTTTGAACTTCCTCTTATCACTCCCTCAGCTTTCTGGCTATATTTTTGTCCACGGCACCGGCTGCTGAGGTTTGACCTTCAAACAGGATTATTGACTGGGACAGATGATGAGACACTCGTGAACTTATTCTTAAGAAAATTTGGCAAGATGTCAGAAAAATCACTTTGCATCCTGCTACTTGTATTCCAGGAAAACCCTTTTTTTCATCTTCATCGATTAACATAGTATGAAGACGGCTATGACACCACGCATGCCTCACTCCTCTTCGACTTTCGATGAATCAGTGGTCTCCCCCCATACCTACAGGCCTGCTTGTGTCTTCTTCGTCTTTATCCCTTACCGAAACCCTAAACCTAACTCATCCAAAGAGGACAAGATCATTACTAAACTCAAGAATTCTCAAATATTTGAACAAGAAGAGGTTGTGATATCATTGAGGAAGATCATAAGAACCTGAGAGGAGACTGGGGTTAATCTCTGTACTTCAAAATTTCTCTTAGTCCTTTGTATTCAAGTGAACGCGATGGCCTCGTTGATGGAGGCGATGTGACTACTACGACAATAATAGAGGTTAAGGTGGCGGCATCCGTAGAAGTCCTGACGGGAGTGGTGGCTACACAGATTTTGACAGCAGAAAGAAATAATCAACGAAATAGAACGAGTGGCATGACTGCTGGAATTCAAATAGAAGAAGAAAATCCCTCTGTACCCAATCAAGGCCAGGAATTTTCGGTAGGTAATAATGGTTGTTCTAAATTATATTGATTTTTTCTCAACAAGTGTGCAGAGAGTTGCACTTTTAATTGTGGACAATATATGTAATAAACTTCCATATGAATATCCATCTCTCATGGAGGCAATTCCAATATTGTGCAATCTACTTCAGTACGAGGATGGTCAGCTTGTAGAAAATGCAACAACTTGCTTGATAAAAATAGTAGAGCGAGTACACTACTCGCCTGATATGCTTGACCAACTGTGTGAGCATGGACTGATTCTTCAAGCCACCGGGTCTCATAGGTATGAATTGTAGATCCATGCTATGGTACTTGCAGGGAACAATTATCACAAAATGATACTGACGTGCTTTCAGACTTCGGTGATTTTGTTGTCCATGTTTTTGACTGCTATGACAGTTCAAATAGGACACCAGGTATATGCCGGAGCAAGGATCTAAATCATTGACAGAACCAGTGGAGCCATTTTTAAGCACATGGTTCTTGTAAAGTGGTGCATAAATGTTACACCCGTTAATATTGCCAACCTCGCCAGAAGATTTGATCATGAGGAATATTATATGCAAGATGAGGCACATAATGGCTAGCATAGCTTTCACCAGTTATGTAAAAATCACGGGATTTATATTACACAGACCTTAGATCTGGTCCATTTCAATGACTACTAAAAGCCTTGTATCCATTACAAGTGCTATAGGCTTGGTCCATCTTAATGCACAAACCCCCAAGTTTGGTTCATTTCAATGACTCCTAAATGCCTTATATCCATTACAAGTGCTATAGGCTTGTTCCATCTTAATGCACAGACCCTCAGGTCTGGTCTATGTCAATGACCCCTAAAAGCCTTGTATCCATTACACGTGCTATAGGCTTGGTCCATCTTAATGCACAGACCCCTAGGTTTGGTCCATTTCAATGACCCCTGAAAACCTTGTATCCATTACAAATGTTATAGGCTTGGTCCATCTTAATGCACAGACCCCTAGGTTTAGTCCATTTTAATGACCCTTAAAAGCTTTGTATCCATTACAAGTGCTATAGGTGGTCCATTTCAATGACCCCCTAAAAGCCTTTTATCTATTACAAGTGCAATAGTCTTGGTCCATCTCAATGCATAGACCCCCCAGTCTGGTCCATCATAATGCACAGACCCCTATGGCACGACCCGAGACCCCACCCTATGCGAATCTCGTGTCGCGCACTCGATCCGACGCTGCTTGTCGAACCAAGGGTCTCAACTTGCAACACATTAGTGCTACTAACATGCAACAATTAAATGCGAAAAAAAATAAATAAAAGCTGCATGTGATATATATGTATATGTTTACAAAATGCGGAATACAAAATTTTTGAATACAACTGTTCATCCCTAAGACGTGGATAACATGGGAGAGCTATAAGACTGTCTGTACTAAGTATTACACTGCAACTTCAAAAGTAATGTCCACTGCTATCTAGTTGACTGTTACTGCTCTTCTACAGCTTCATTTCCTGAAAGGGGTGGTAAGTTTGGGGTGAGCTAACTAAAGCCCAATAAATAATTCTCCTTTGCTCTGCCATGTGTACATGAATATAGAAAGCATTATCCATAAAAGAACTAGGATAAATGCAGATGTGCTAGCCAGTCACTGAATATAGAACTCAATATCAAATGATAGAAACTCAAATGATAAAGCAATGAAATCTGTCTGATAATATAATCATACAAGCTACAGTCATGAGCTGTCTCAAGTATAATCATATGCACTCAAAAAGCTGTGAAATCTCATGATCATTCATAATGGTATAACATGACCAAGCTATGATAATCAATAAGAGATACTGATAACAACAATGTGGATGCACTTTAACTTAGGGCCTGGCATACCCCTTAATTCATTTTATTCTCTTTTTCCTCGATCTCTTAGCCAAGCACTAACCCGTTGGTTCAGTACTCGCCTCGCAGATCCCACTTTAGCTGCCATTTTAAATACCATTTTTTATTCCGTTTTCTCGACCCGTAGGTCTAGTAAGCATCGATGGAGTTTGTGACTGAGCACAAATCCGGCTACAATATAATATATCGAGATCATGCTAAATTCAATGAACAGTAAATGCAATAACACTATCTCAGCAGCGAAAGAAACTATTGCCTTAACAGACTAATATAAACTAGGCTGCTGAGATCTTTCCCCTTGAGGCCTATGTACAGAGTGTACAGAAATCATGATCAAGATATGCAACAGTCAATAAATACTTTCCACAAGATAAAACAATATCAATGTGGACTTGATAAACGTTCTGGTATGTATGGAGTACAATTGATAATATAAGAAAAACTGTTGACATGGCTGGGAATGTAACATGTACAGAGATAAGAGATTACTTACACTTAAACCGTTTCTATTTTTTCACAATAATACCAAGTCACTGTTCCTTCCTCTTTGAAATCCCTATTCATCAATAGATAGTATATCTCAATTTACCTTTTCATAAGTTATGCTATTCATCAAATTTTATGCCTCTTTACTATTGGTTTCTCTTCTACTTAAATAGACTCTATTATTGAATCCGGAACGTCGTACAAGGTCAATTTAGGCTTTCGCGGAATTCAATTCGGACTTTTGTATGTAAAAGAGCAAAATGGTCATTTACCTATTTACGTGTCATATTTTTCTGTACTTCGTTTCATACTTTGGACCTCACCATTGAGTCCAGAATGTCGAAAAAAGTCAATTTAGACCTTCTCTGGTTTCAATTTGGCTTTAGGGGTACTAGGGGTATTTTGGTCATTTTACCCCTTTACGTGTCTTTATTTTTTGGGACCCCATCTCATAAAACAAACCTCGCTATTGGCTTCAGAATACCCAAAATTGTTAAAATACACTATTCACATGTTTAATTTGGACTTCATTTGCTCTATTTATGACCTAGGGGCAAAATAGTAATTTTACTTTATTTATTAAATAATTAATTTAATTATTTAATTATTTTTCCAGGGGTCAAATCGCATAAAATTTTCAAAAATTGGGCCACAGCATAAATCAAAAAACAGTTGGGGTAAAAAATCTAATTTTCATAAGTTTCGGTCTGAACCGATTGGTTCAGTTAAGATTTAAGTGAATCGGTCCGGTCCACATGGTTCAATGCGTAGGGCTGACGCCAGCCCTAAATATTTTAAACTTAAAATTGAAACAAAACATTGTCGTTCCAATTATTCGGTGGCACGCCCAGGTGCTGCCACATGTCCGAGTCGACTCAACCTGGGTTTTAAAAACTGAGTTGACTCACTGTCACCTTCCCCACTTCGACCACGACGGTTGCCCTAATTTTCTGGTTCCTTTTTCTTCTATTTCGTGGATTTTGGTTCACCCAATCTCCATTGTTTTGATTCTAAAACGTTTCTGGCATCATAAGGATCATCTTGGCATTCATTTGAGAGTTCAAATCGAACTCATTAGCTCGGTTTCAGTTTTGATAATCCGACCTGTAAGTCGGTTGTAAATGTTCATCTTTGGCTTAATCTTCATGGGGCTTGTTCTGTTATCATCCTTTCATCATGGGGTTTCATATTTCATTAACAAAGGTAGGTTTAATTGTGAGTTTGTGAGGTTGGGTTTTGAAACCCGTACCTGCAAGTTGATTTTTGAAGGTCAATCTTTGAGTTTTGTGGTTGCGTAGCAGGGTTTTTAACACCCTCATGGTCTCAGTTTGGGGTCCTAGTAAGCCAAATATGGCTTGGTAAGAGTTCGTTCAGACCTGTTTCAAGCAAGGTCTTTAATGGCTGCCTCTTCTGGGTTTGGTGTTTTTAGGTGTTTTCATGGCCTAAAATCATTCCTGAACAAGTCTAAATATAGTCTAAACATCATATACACATGAAACAGTCGATTTTTCTTACATATATGTAAGATATCTTAGAGAGGGAAAAATATGAAAAGTTGGAATTTTACCTGTTTACAAGGATTTCTCTCTTTGTTCTACTTCTGATTCTTCCTCTATTCACCTCAGTTTCTCTTCTTTCGGTTTCTTTCGTAAGAGAACAAACATGCTTTGCATGTTTTGGTTTTAAAGAAAAAGCAACCGACCTCTCTCTCTTCTCCATTCTCTCTCTCTCTCTCTCTCTCTCTCTATGACTCACGCCAATTTCAGTCCCCAATTTCGGCTACCTATCCCATCTCATAAATTTCTCTTTTCCTCTTTTCAGTTTGCATTAATGGGGGAAGGGATATTTGTAACATATATGTATATTATATATACACACACTAACTCACTCACTTACACACCTATATCACCCGACACACACACACACTACACCCACATGCTGCTGCTTGGCAGCTTCCTTTCCTTTCCCTTATTTCTTTTCTTTTCTTTTACCTTTTAAACACACACACATATATATATATATATATATATACTTATATATTATACTATATTATAATTATATATATGTATAATATATGATTTATACCCATCTTATACATATATATACATGTATATATTGATTTTTGAGCGCATATACATACCCTGATATTTCACGAGCTATGCATGTGTATTTACGTATGCATGCATGGAAATACGTGCGTGCACGCATTACAAGGCATGGCCCTGGGTAGCTCGGGTACTACCTGACACTGACTGTATAACTGACACTATTTAGGTTCTATAGTTGTATAGTACATATGAGGTCATAATATATAAAGCTTTAACAGCTCGGTTACATCTGATAGTACAATACCCAACCCGGTCTACCTCGGTATACGTGCTAACCCGGGTCAGGGTATTACACCTTAAGTCTGGTCCATCTCAATGTATAGACCCCTAAAAGCCTTGAATCCATTACAAGTGCTACAAGTCTGGTCCATTTACTATTATGGCAATGCCACCCATGTATAGACCCTAAAAACCTTATGCTTTGCATAAGCGTTACAAGCCTGAACCATTTCTCTATGCGGCATTACCACCTATTCGGACCACTAAAAACCTTATATTTATTATAAGTGTTACAGGTCTAAACATTTCATTCAATTAAGTTTTTTGCAACGGTCTCTCAAAAGAACAAGAGATTTGATTTAATTCATACTTCAAGATAGTTATGGAAGTTAGCAAAGTTAGTACGCAGTTAAGCACAAAAACTTGGAAATTTAGAGCCAAAAGTAAGGGCAGGTTCTTTCTTTTGCACTGAAGCCTCTTACTAGCCAAACTAGGGAAGATCGACAACAAGCTCTACTGTCCCAACATTTTCCTCATCCTCTTCGATCATCTCGGCCTTTGAAACCAGAACCTTATGCAGTCTAGTAACCTTTGAAGAGCTTCTGCTTGCACATACGGTAGCCGTAATCAATGAATTCTCCCCCTAGTCTGTCGACTTCAGCCTTCAGATCCTTCTCGGTCTGAGCCATGGCTGTTTCCACACTCTCAACTAACTTTTGAGAAGCTTTAACTTCGAACTCTACCAGCCTTCTCCTAGTTGCCCCCAGGTTTCTAGCTAGAGCATTTCTTTTTGACTGAAGAATTAAGTGGGCATTGGCAGCCTCCTTCAACTTCTCTTCAACACTGGAGGCCACGAATTGGGCAGTGCCCAACTAAAGATGGAGCTCATCTAGTTCACTTTGGAGTTTGTCGATTTGCTCCATATCATCAGGGCAGGTCCACAATGGCAACCATTGCATGAGTTGTATGCAAAATGAAAGAAAATTCAAGATTTAGCTCAGGCCATTAGCTCTTTCGAGCACTAGACATCAGCTCTTCTGAGCTCAGGTAATCTACTTTTCTGAACTCAAGTCATCAGCTCTTTCAAGTTCAGTTCATCAACTATTCTAAAGAGCTTAGATTGGCTCATCCAACATGATTTGTTCACTAGCTCTTCTAAAAGATTTCAGTGCAACTCTTTCCAACTCAAGATTTTATCAGTCTAGATCGATATTACTACTTCCTAACCCAACTAGCCAACAGGTAAGGCTCAGGAAGTGGGAGGGCTAACTGATATGTCAAAAAATATCCCACCACTATGGATGCGACATGAGTACCCCCAATGTTAGCTACCTATAAGGAATATATCTTAAATGACAAGTCTTTTAGATAGGAAAGAAATTCTATCCCAATTAGGAAGATCAACCCCTAATCCTTAACCTTGTCAAGCAAGTAAGTAATTCTAATCAATATGGGAAACTGCCAAAATTAAGGACTCTTAACCCCTATAAATAAAGGGGCCAGGTATGTTCAAAGACACATTCATTATTTTTTATACATATACGTTATATTTTATTTTATTTTTACTAACTTGATTGTCGGAGAGTTCTCTTTTCTTTTTTTTTAAGTCTTTTTTGCCGGATCACAGGCATGGACTATTTTTTGCAACAACAATATCACATGGATGAAGATTGACAAAAACTGTCCAAAATTTTCAATTGGAGAAAGAAACCAAAAAAATAGTAGGAGAAACAAAATAAAAAACATCAAAGAAGAAGAAAGAGAACCAAAGAAGAAAAAGAAAAGACAAGGATATAAAAAAAGGAAAAGGAAAGAAGAAAAAGAAAAGAACGGACAAACAAAGGAAGAAAAAGAATCAGAAGAGAAAGAGAACCAGAGAAGAAAAGAAGAGACAAGGAAATAAAAGAAGGAAAAGGAAAGAAACTAGAGAATGAACAGGCAAAGGAAGAAGAAGAATCAGAACAGAAAAAAAATGAGCAGAAGAAAAGAATAGAAAGGATAGATCCACACACACCCCTACTGCAAATCATCACTTGCTAAGACACTACCACCACTCTATCACAGAACACCAAAAAGGATACTTCAATCATCAAAATGATTATTCAACCTATCCTATTGCAATTGCTAAATAGGAGTCAGCTACCACATAGAGATATAAAATCCACAAAACTACTATGTCTTCAAAGTGTAGTTCACACTGAAGTTTTCGACATCTCTTTTGGACTGATGGATCTTCATGATAATTTCATTAGTTGAAATCTCAAACAAGCTTAATTTGCATTTAACCCATGCGGCCATTCTCATAACAATTAACTCATAAATACTTTCCCAGTCAGGTTGAATCTTATTATATAGACAATCATTTCTGAGTTTCCACATGTAGCATCTAATAGCTAATGGAATAGACCTCTAAATCAGATTCACATTTTTCTTAAATTTTACACCCATCCACCATTCAGACACATTCTGCACCGAATTAGGACCCATGAAAGACCCCACCTGCAAATGTAAGTCGCCCATGCTCTCCAAACCATATTACAATGAAGAAGAACATGGTTTAAATATTCAAATTCCAATTTACAAAACTAACACAACCCAGATTCTCTATCATTAATAATACCACATTTAGATAAATAATTTGCAATTTTCATTCTACCAAGCCAAGAGAGCCAACCAAAAGATTTAACACTAGGGGGTGCAAGATTTTTCCATACTAGATTTAATGTTTCAACTCTCGAGCCAAGAAGAGATTCATACATCTTATATAAAGCATTAACGGAGAACAAACCCGAGGTTGATTTCTTCCACAAAATGCAACCAGGATAGTTTGGCCTTAACACTTTAACCGATATTACTGTCACGTCCCGAGCACCAAAGACCCAAGGGTGAACCTATAAATCAAGGTCAAACTAATTAAACCATACCTATACATTTCAAACCATTGAGTTCACCTTCTTCTTCTTCTTTATCATCGTCATCGTTGTCACCGCCTTCTTCTTTATCAACCACCCCTTCAGTTTCTTGTAAGCTAAAAGCCAAGTTAGTCAGGATTGTTAGGCTTGTTGGATTTCTTTGAGTTTAGTTTTGGGATTTGTTGGGTTGGATAGAAAACATTCAAACATTTCTATTGTTCCTTTCCACCCCTTCATATAAAATGAGTAGGGCAAAATAAAAAATATTTTTTTCTTTCTTTTTATGAGCTATGACATTAAGGTAGACAGATTAGTGGGATATCACTCGATATGTTGGCCTCTAGTCGAGGATTGACTTATATATATATATTTTGATCAACAAAAGAAATAAATACTTTTATTGATGTAAAATAAGGGTACAAGGTATACAATTAAAAACATATCAATAAAGCTAAGTGGAAAAGCATCAAAGCTAACAACTTCATCCCAATTAGGTTGGCATCAAGATTGTAACCTATCATATGCAAGCACAAAGCAAAGAAAAAAGTAAAAAAAAAGATACCCTTTAGTTACTTCCATACCAAAAAAAGGCCCTAGTAGTAACAACATCCATAACCATAACCATAACCACTTTTGATTTGCAATAACAAGAGAATATATCCATAAAGATAAACAATCCTTGAAAATGATACCACCAATCCGGTTAGCAAAACTAATAGCAGCTTGGACCCACTAGAACTATTCTTGTAGTGATATAATTCCAAACCTAGCCAACATTTAGACATGATTCCTAGCAATCCATGACCATCAACTAGACCATATTATCATTGATCTCACATGGATGAAGATTAACAAAAGCCGTCCAAGATTTTCAACTAGAGAAAGAAACCAAAAAATTAACAGGAAAAACAAAATAAAAAGCATCAAAGAAGAAGAAAGAAAACCAGAGAAAACAGACTAATAAGAAGAAAGAGAACCAGAGAAGAAAAAGAAGAGACAAGGATATAAAAAGAAAAAAAAGAACAGAGAGACAAAGAAAGAAGAAGAATTAGAAGAGAAAGAAAACAAACCAAGAAGAAGAAAGAGAACTAGAGAAGAAAAAGAAGAGACAAGGATATAAAAAAGGAAAAGGAAAGAAAAAAGAGAAAGGACAGGTAAAGGGAGAAGAAGAATCAGAAGAGAAAAAAGTTGAGCAAAAGAAAGGAATAAAAAGGATAGATCCTTATACACACACCTTACTGCAAATCATCACTTCCTAAGACACTACCACTACCCTATCACAGAACACCAAAAAGAATACTTCAATCTTTTAAATGATTATTCAGCCTATCCTGCTGCAACTACCAAATAGGAGCTAGATACCACACAGATATAAAATCCACAAAACTACTTGGCCTTCGAAGTGTATTTCACACATTCAAATTCACGTTGAAGTTTTCAACACCTCTTTTGGACGGATGGATCTTTATGATAATTTCATTGGTTGAAATCTCAAACAGGCTTAATTTGCACTTAACCCACGCGGCCTGTCACGACCCGAAACCCACCGTATGTGGATCTCGTGTCGCGGGGCCAGCCCAATGGCCGTCCCTACTTTTTTCATTCTTTTACCAATGATAATAGTAAATAATATAAACATGACATTAAAGTGCGGAAGCTTTATTACAATTATTGTTCAAAGACCAAACTTAAACTAACAATAAATTGATCATGAACCACTCTTAGGTGGTGAGTACATGGGAGAGACTTCGTTCACTACTATCACGCTCCTCAACTGTCTTCCTACGCTCTTGAACTCCTATTATGGTTCTGTAACATTCTCACCCGAAAAAAATTTAGTAAAGGGTGAGCTACAAACTCAATAAGTAAATGCCTATCTCAAATACGGGGTTAGAGTAATCATGGAACATATAGGATCATGGATGAACATGATAGCTAGTCATGGAAACAATTTCAGTCAACAGTAAGGTGCCAAAATGGCCAATGAACAGTAAGGCATGATAACCCAATAAGAACAGTGATATAACATGAATACGGGAACATTCAACATTCACAATCGACGTAAATGTACTGCCACAATGGAATAATCTCAATCGAGCCAAATGAATAAAGGTACTGTCAACATGGAACTATTCGTAGTGAAATGAAACATCACATGAATCAAATGAACATCACATAACAGTCAACATGAACGATGCATTTACTCTGTTCAGCGTTTGGCAGACCCTCGATCTTTTGGGGCTCGGCATACCCCCCTTTTAACATGAAGGCATATAAAATGCCATTAAAACTCACTGCGTAAAAATGCCATCATTGCCACATGTCCATTTGACCCGTAGGTTCCATAAATTGACCCGTAGGTCCAGTCAATCAGATAGCATCAGAAGGGTAATGTGTCTGAGCACAAGACCCGACATTTAACATAAATTAGGATTTTGTTGTATTCCATATGAAGTGTACAAGCATGGAACATCGTAACATAAACATACAGTGAATAGACCTCAATACAGTAAATTAAGTCATGAAGTATCAATCAGTAAACTTCCACCAGATAGAACAATATCCAAGTGGGAACAATAACAGTGAACATATATTCATGAGTACAAGCTTGGCAGTAATGGAAAGATCGTGGTGTCACGCCCCGAATTCTGACCGAACCTGAGGCGCGACTGACGAGATAGAAAATAAAATAAATAAAAGGACAAGGTATATAAATCTACTAAATATGCATTCATTCCCATCACTACACAAAATAACATAAGATACATCGTTCAGGAGTCATTCGGGCTTAAGCCCTTACATTTCAATATACAAGTCTCATGGACAAAAATATAACAAGTGTTTCCCCCTATCAAAGCATCACTGGGTCTCAAGCAGCTGGAGGGTCCTCATCTGAAAAATGTTGCCCATGAATGGGTCAGCTCAACTGCTGGTATGATGTAGTACTAATGCCAAAAATAAAGCTAAGGCGTGGCATGTGCAAAGTGTACATTTATTCCTAAATGACATTCAAGCACCGCAGTAATATACATATGAATAGTATGCGTGACACACCCATGCACAACTCTATGCCACACCCATGTCTCGTTTACGGGTACTCCCCGATGGCTACGGAGTACCAATGCAATGGCCAATTTTGGGTTTTTCACCACAGGATCTACACCCTCATAATGCAAAGCACCACGTGCTTACCCACGCCATGTTCTCAAGGAATTCATCATATGCCAATATGCCAATGCAATCTCAATGAACATGGATCTCAATAATATAACATGCTCTGACAATAATAAATAATTCACCAGTCAGTTTCATATACATGCATATCTCATGTGTTCGTACATCATAATTCATGTTCTTCACTTTATTAAACTTGCAAGTAACACATAACATGTGAACAACCAATTCCAAATAATCAGGTAAACACATTACAAATAAACACATACAGCATCCCAGTCATTCACAAATATTCCTAACTTAACTTCATTTCTAACAGTAGCAAAACACCATACCTGATGGGTTGGTATCAACCCTAGAAGATCGTGCACTATATGTAACTGAACCAGCAAATGAAAATGCAGGAGATCAGATCGCCCCCTCCTGTCCTGTCAGTGTCCCTAAAAGCATAAATTACAACTCAGTCTATTGTTATTTGAATTTATGCTATTCATCAAATTTTATGTCTTTAATTCATAAGTTTCTATTCTGCTAAATTAAACTCTACCATTGATTCTAGGACGTTGAAGAAAATAAGTTTAGGTTCTCATAGAACTCAATTCGGACACCGGGGTTCAAAAGGGCAAAACAGTCATTTTGCACTTTACACGTGTCCTTACATTTCGTGACCTCTTTTCACAAATCGGACTCCACGGTTGAGTCCGGAATGTTCGAGATAATAAGGTTTCACTATTTGTTTACCTGATTCGGAGTTCGTTTGACTGTACTTTAATTTAGGGGCATTTTGGTAATTTTAAAGGTTTCTACGGGTCTTTTATTTTTTGGGACCCCGTCTCGTAAAACGGACCTCACCATTGGTCTCAGAATGATCGAGATAGTAAAAATACACTAATGACTTGTCCCATTTGGACTCCGGGATATTTTTGAATATTTAATTAATTAAATTAATTAAATTAATTAATTAATTAATTTAATTAATAATTTATTAATATTTTATTCATGGGGGGTCAAACATAATTAATCAAAGTTCTGGGGTTGAAAATCAGATTTCTTAAGGTTCTGGGTTAAGGTTCAATTTTCAAAAGGTTCAAGGTCAAAATTGTAATTAATCAAAATTTACTATTCCCAATTCGGTTACCCAAACAGGGACTTATCCAGAACAGGGATAGGATATCCCTGTTCCTATTTCAATTTAAATTTCTGATTTCTTAAGTTCGCAACCAAACAGACCGAATCCCTTTTTAATTTAAAACACCAGCGCGACACGTGGCAGGGGCGGTTCAGCCCCGCCCGAACCGGACCCAGAACCCGACCCGGTCACCCCCTTCTTCCCCGACTTTCCGGCGACGTGGCAGTAGGGTTCCGACGCCTTCTCCAGCGCCCGATCTCTGGCGACATTTTCAACTTTTTAAAATGTGTTTTTCTAGGGTTTTTCGCGTAGATTCCATATCCACCCTCCATTTCCCTCCAAACCTTCCCAATCTCCACGAAATAGAGGGTCAATCCCTCGGTCAAAACTCCGGCCGACCCTTTCCCCTTCATTTTTGTCACTGTTTGGTCACGGTTTTTCTCCCATTTTTATCCCAATGTATTTATGCACTCAAGGGGACTATTTTCCCAACAACCAAACAAGGTTTTGCACATAAAATGTTAACACCCACCTATCATGGCCGTGACCTGCAACCTAAGATTTCTCCCTAGTTTCTCAACCATTTCTTCTCATTCTTTTTGCAAAATAATCCCTACATTATGCTCTCTAAGACCCTATACATTAAATCAATTAGCATGCTTTAAAAAAATTCAAAACAGAAAGAATCACTTACGGTTACTTCCTGTTGTTTCTCTCTCTAGCTGTGCCCTCTTCCACCCTTCTTGTTTCAAGCTTGAATCAGCTTCACAGACCTCTTCTCCTTTCAGAACTCTCTCTCACCCTTGCTCTCAGTTTTCTTTTCTTTCTTTTTCTTTTCTTCCCACCCGAGACCAACCTTATACATCACAAACCCACTCTCACACGTCTCTCTCTCTCTAGCCCCTTTCCCTGACTTCTTCCCCCTCTGTATTCAGCCACTTTCTTTCCCCCAAAATGCAGCTTTGCATTTAATGCAAAGCTGCTCTACACTAGCCTATATATATATATATATATATTTCACTCACCACACACTAGACACACACCAAACACACACACTCAGCCGACACTACACACCTCACACACTAGGTCTGCTACACTCACACACACTGCCAAATGTATTTATATACACATACACACTCATATACACTTTTATATACATCCATCCATACATGTACTCATGTATATATATATATATACATATAATATTCCACACACACATACATGCTACACTTACCTATACACATACCTATATACATGCACACAAAATTAAATAATATATATATACATACTTATATCCATGCATACATGATACACATCACATATATTTACACATTCCATTTTAATAACAATAATAATAATGATAATAATAATAATAATAATAAAAATAAAAAAATTCAATAACCATTAATAATAAGAAAAAAAAAATTTCCATGTCATAACACGTGGCTTGGGAAACCATGTATAAGAGATAGAAATTCACTTATATTTAATCCATGTGATCTATCTCAGTATCCCGTCACTTTTCCTTTTCCCTTTTGAGTTCCTTATCATTCAGTAGACATGTCTCAGTTCTAATGTTATTCCTCAAATCTTATGCCTCATTATTATAAGTATTTCTTTTACTAGCTTAGACCCTACCATCGAGTCTGGAATGTTTGAAATAATAAAAATTCACTATCCATCTATTTTAATCGGAGTCTATTGACTCACATTTGACTCAGGGGCATTTTGGTCATTTGGCTCTTCTACGGATATTTTATTTATTTATTTATTTTTTGAACTCTGTCTTGTGAAACGGATTTTACCATTGGCCTTAAAATATCCGATACATAAAGAAAATGTTATTCATTTATTTTATTTGGACATCGAAAAATATCTCAATCATTTACTAAATTAGTTAATTAATTAAATTAATTACTCTTATATATTATTTTGGTTAGAGCTTGGCCACACGTGCCTCAGTGGCACGATGGTTCCTTGGTTTTGCCATCAAAACTGAATAATCTAACTTCAGAATGTGAAAGATCATTACCCTTTGGTCCGTCCCCTGTTTTAATCCAATTTCTGAAAATGAAAGCTTGAATTCCCCAAGGTTGCTATCTTGTTCATTTCCACCGGTAACGTATCATCTGAAAAATAAATGCAATCCCTTTTTAAACTAGCAATACCACGAGTAGAAATAGAGTAAGAGCAGTCATCACCAACAACACCTTTACCTCTACTGTTCAAGCAGCTTACAACAGGCCAAAATGGCTACAAGGGAAGACAATATTAAACGATTCTTGTGGTAGACATTGAAGCCATGGATATTCACATTTGGAGCTTCCTTCAGGAACCCTATTGTTGTTACAACTGTACCCTCCATACATCCACCACTTTGAGGTCTATAAAAGATGAATTCAGGAAATTTGAGATCACAGGCAATATTGTGATACTCGGTCAAAGCACGATCCCAACAGAGCGTTTCAATCTCATCTATGTACTCATTACCAACATAACACCTCGGTCAAATGTATCATTTTTTTTTCCATAACGAGGGATTTAAAATATCAATTGCATACAACCCATAGTCATCTTCAGGGACCACCATTTCAGTACTATCAACCAACAATTCTGTATAACCTATTTGGATGGGGTAGAAACAGAGGCTCTTTAACTGCAGACGCGCTACTTGATATTGAAGGTTTGTGATCTTTAGATTTTGCAATATCATCCTCAGCCACTGGACATCTCTACTGTCACACCACTGGTTCGTCACCATTCAGAGTCGTCATCAAGTTCGTCGCCAGAATTTCCCTCAAAGCCTTCATCGTTTTCCAACACCACAACATCACCAGATCGCATATCTACATCAGTGTCAGGCCTATCATAGTCCCAAAATCATCGTTGCTATAAACCAGATCGCAGATCTACGTCGAACAGTTCATCGTGTATAAGTAGTTCATACAGCACGATGATTGAACAGTTCATCGTGTTCTATATCAGATGTTGTTCAGTCCCAAAATCAACCATCAGATCGCAATAGTTTCCACGATCCATCATCATCGTTGACTTACAGAAACCCATCGCTGCTTCGTCTCCCATTACTTCGATTCCCCGCAACCCCGATCGTCCCCGTCGCACCTTCGGTTCTGCGGCTCACACCCTTGCTTCGTCGCCTCTGTCTCACTCTCTTTTGATCTTCCTCCTCATTTATTTTCTTCCTTCCATCTCTCTTTCTCTTTCAACAGTAGCCACTGCCCCTTCAGCGCCCACTCCCTCTCTCTCTCTTTCTTTTCTTTCCTTCTCTCCCTCCTTGACCCGTAATCGCCCCCCTTCTGTGCGTCTCATTCTCTCTCTCTCTCTCTCTCTCTCTCCTTCTAATCCCATCAGTTACGCCCCCTCATCCCTTCATCAGTTTAAATTCAAACTCCCACTCCTTATCTCTTTGCATGTTCACTTCAACATACCTTGTGTAACCATATCTACACGTGCAGCCCGTTTATATATCCATACACATACATATTACATGTCTATATATATATATATATATATATATATATATAAATTTTAAATAAAAGTTTTAATTTAATTTTTTTTATTTTCTTATTTATATTTTCTTTTCCTATATTTCTTTTTAGTCCAATTTATTTTAAGTTCCCTTCTTCTTTTTTTTTTTTTTTCCTAGTATCCGTTTGTGGTTTGCTCGAGCATTGCCCGGAAACTATTCGTACTTTAAAAACCATTGAATTTTCAACCGTTCCATTTTATTCAATATTAAACAAGAAGCTTTAACGACGCGGTTTACATAGCCTGCTCGGTCACATCTGGGTTAGGGTGTTACACGGCCACTCTCATAACTGATGTACCATAATTTGTTTATAGCTATCAGAACGTGACACGTGTTTGCAAGGAGTTCTTCAATATATAGATAATGAGGTAGTTAGTTCATTTGACCGACCAAGTACAAAGGCTTTAGAGGTAAGGGGTTCCGAACTGATCACCGTCTTCCATAGGCTACCGACCTCAGAATAAGGAAACAAAATTTAATACGATAACTACTATCTATGGATATCATCAAATCCCTGCTTTCATGGCTTTTAATCCTATTCAACTTCGGAGATCTGCACCCTATAAATAAGGTCATAAGGAACGCTTTTAATTCATGTTTAATTATTCTCTTAAATTACTGCCTTTATTTCTTACTAACTTTATCATTAGAGCGGCTACCACCAAAGCCTTCCTAGTGACCCTCTGACCTCAAGTTCTTGACAGGTAATTCGAGAGAGGAGGCCTTTAGACCATAAAAAGGCAACATTAGTTAGGCACCATCTGTGGGAATGATGATCGTTCTCATTATTTTTAGTCAAAAACCTAATTTCTTTTCTAAAACGAACTAATGGATTTGAACTTTCGCCCTAGAAGGAATCCTCAAAATCCTCAATATTAGCCTTTTGCTGGAAGGGAAAGGGGACAAACACCCATACGTTTACAATAATAGCTTGATTGAATTCAACAATAGTCCGATCAGATGCAGGAACAACTCATAGCCATGTCATAGGCTCTAACTTCACTGGCTCAGAACCAATGAAACAATCCTTCTCATCTTACCAACACTTTTTAAAGAGGACCTCAGCCTCCCACTACTACCACGAGTGTAAGATCCCACAACGAGGAGCTGCCTAATGCGCAGTTGGTGCACCTACATGGTACCGTCCATATGGGGATCATCAACAGCCATTGGAAGAGGAATACCATCGTTCCCCATCCATTACCAAAATAGAACAAGAATACCAATCCCAACGACTTATGGAGCTAATCCAGCGTACCAAGGACTTCAACCTCGTGAAGTCCTATGTCCACCAATCTTAGGAGAACAACACCCTTCAGTTGTCGCTGGACAAAATCCGTCCATAAATCTAGGACTTAGAAGCATGGGGCAGGACTAACAGCAGGTACTAGTGGCACAACAAAACTTGTCCAAGACCCTTGAGAGGGTAAAAGAGATAACAAATTCTCAAAATCAGACGATCTTCACCAAAGGATTTCGTGTCCCTCCAGAATAGGATGTGTTAAACAAATTACTCGGTAGGTTCTCTACGCCGTTCAGTCTTGCCATAATGACAGATGAATGACCCAAGAAGTTTATTGTCCCAAAATTCACTCCTTATGACAGGTCTGAAGACCTTGGAGACCATCTATTTCATTGTTAGCATACAATGACTCTGCACGGGGCCACCGATGCCTTTATGTGCCGACCTTCATTATTAGCCTGAAGGGTACCACCCTTAAATGGTTTCACAAGCTTCCTAAAAAAATCGATTAGCAACTTCTATGAACTTAGTAGGCTATTTCTTGACCACTTCTTAATAAGCAGGAAGTTGAGAAAAGGGCCAGAGTTATTGCTGACTATTAAACAAGCAAAGAGAGAGTCATTGCGAGAGTACTTGGCTCGTTTAAATACTGAACTCACAGAGATGAATGACTATAATTCGAGTTTCCTAGTGGCCGCCCTCACTTTAGGCCTTGGGCCTAGACGTTTTTAGGGTTCTTTGACCAAGAATCTCCCTACCAATATGACAACGCTCATGAATAGAGCACGAAAATATATTAATCTTGAAGACACAAAAGCCTCATTCCGAAAAGCTAAAGAGCAAGCTCAGAAGAATGAGCAGGTTCAAAAGAGGGATAACATGGATAATAAAAAGAGAACTAGAAGTTCTGATAAGAGAACAACATCAAGAGCCCAGAATAACTCTGGCTCTAGAAGGTATGAAACTTATACCTCGTTAAATACTTCTCTTACCCATATACTCCAGTAGGTCCAAATTCATGAAGACTTGAAGTGGCCAGAACCACTAAAAAAACAACCCCGACTCAAGAAATAGAAACAAGTACTATAATTTTCACAAAGAGTAGGGGCACACCATTAAGGAGTGTAGAGCTCTAAAGTAGGAGATAGAACACCTCATTAGGAGGGGACGGTTGAGAGAATTTGTCCCCCAAGACGGGAGATAAAACCCTCGGATGAAAGTCCCCCTTTAAGGAGCTAGAGTAAAGGCCTAAATAGAGAGAAGTTCAGAATGAACAGTAATAACAAAATAATCAATAGGTCATCTTCGTACTTTATACTAACAATACAATGCTAGGAATGTTTAACCGGGCCAGAAAAAGATATGCTTGGGAAGCAAGGGCAGAGCCCTACGTCATCTAGATCTCAACAATTGAGAAGAAAATGAATTCAGAATCTCAGATACAGTTCTCTGAACTGGACCTTTTAGGGATACACTATCCCCACAGTGATGCCCTTATTATCTCATTCAAAATTGTTAATTTTGAGATCAGAAGGGTTGTCGTAGACAATAAGAGCTCTACCAATGTATTATTCTATGAACCCTTCAAACACATAAAGCTCAACTCCAAGGACATCAGATCTATTATTGTAGTAATGGCGGGATTCAATGGGAACCTCAGCTTCCCAATGGGTAGAATTGATTTACCGATCACGATGGAGGAAAGAGATGAACAAAAGACCCTGATCTTTGAATTCATGATCTTAGATGCCAAATCTCCTTATAATGTAATTATTGAGAGGCCCTGGATCCACTAGATAGGGACAGTTACCTCAACCCTTCATTAATGCCTTAAATATATTCACAAAGATAAAGTGTTCACCATTAAAGGCTGTCAGCTCTATCACGCCTCGAGCCCCAAAGACCCGTGGGTGACTTTGTAAATTATGGTAAAACTAAATAAATGATTCTTGTATATCTCAAAGTACCCTGTGATATGCATATTCTCACTTGAGTTTTTCATAACAAAAATATTCATCCACATTCCATACACATAACCAAATAAGGTTTCCATACATAAATTCTAAAAGTGTATTCATCTTGTGATTGTTATTTCTAAGTCAAAAGAATACTAGTCTTGTTGAGGCTTCCAAGCCTTTACATCAACATATAAAGACCATAGGGCCTTTTATATTCCCAAAATAAAAGTTGTGAGTTTAATTACATCCAAAAATAAACATAAGAGTTCAAAAGAGATGTCCTTCTAATCCATGTCATCAAGCGATCGACTCCTTGCCATTACTTGCATCTGGTAGGAGTCAATACAACCCCAGTAGAGCAACTAAACAAAGGGAAGAATAAACGGTGACAAGTATAAGCATGTGTTAAGGGTAGTGTCAAGCAACTGTTACCAAACATCACCAAACATTTTAATTTAATGAACATTCATAGCATAATCAATTGAAATAAGAATATTAATACAACAATAGTAACATATTTCAATTTTTACAATAAGAATGCAACATAAAAGGAGGTTACTTAGATTATCATCACCTCACTCATCTCAATGGCACTACTTTCTATTTCCACTTTTTCTTTAATCCTTCAAGACTACCTAATGGCCCCTAGTTGAGCCTGAGTGCTTTTTGGGCTACAAATCCGATGGAAACATACGATTACCTGCGCGGGGTTACGGTTTGTAACCAAAGGGAGACACAATCCCCGTCACAAAAATCTCAAGTAACTATTCATGACTTCCTCTTTCTCAACTTGTAATTTCATCTCTCATTTCTTCATCTTTTGCAACCCTTCAACTATCTAGCTTCTCATTCATTCCTCACAAAGTATTTATTCAATCTTTCATTGAATTAAGGGTATCCAAAGAGGTAATGTCATTCACATCAAAGGAAAAATGTCACATATCCAATACAACCAATAATTTCACCATACATCATCATTACCATCATTTAAACATTTTATCAAAATACTTAGTAGACATGTCAACTTCTTTCAAGTTCATGAATAACAAGTAATTGATTCTTGAACATTCAAGTAAAGGAATTTTAAATCGGCACCATGTACCGAACACACATTTCAACATTTTAGACAAGATATATCAAGGGTTAAACACACAATATTCATCTGCTAGTTTATCTAGAAATTTACATTGTTCTTTACATAAATTTCATACAAGATGGTCCATGAAAATGTCATGTAATGCATATTTTCTTCCTAACATTTATTCTTCACCTAGGTTAGAAGCCCTACCTCTCAACAAGTGTGAATTTGTGTGTAGAGAGAGAGATTCTAATTTCAAGCTTTAATCCTTACTCCCAAAACCTAAGAAATGATTTACACCATTTATTTCACTCAATCAAGCTAGATCTACAAAGAACTTCAAGAAATTTGAAATGAAAATGAAAAGCCCAAAATTTTACCTTGTGTTCCTGAAGAAATCTTAAAATTCTAACTTTTTAATAGGTAGAAATTCTCTTATACTTGAATCCTTGTGTTGTGTTGTGTTTACAATGCTTGAAGATTCATGAAAGCCCAAGAAATGTCTTAACCCTAACTTTTCTCTTTTTTAGAGAGAGTTTAGAAGAGAAGGGAAAGTGGAATTTGAGCAAAAATGGCCTTTCAGTCCGTACTTAAAAATGTTCTGTCACACAAGTTCATTCGAACGAACGAGCCCTTCGTTCGAACGAAGGTTGAACGAATATCAAACGAAATTTATAGTAGACTCTCTGGTGTTCATTCGAATGAACAACCCATTGTTCTTATTTTTACTATTTTTCATTTATCACCCATGTATCATTACTCTATATTATGTTGTTTAAATTCTTTCTATATCATTATTATGTTCGCGAGGTTTATTATCATGCAAAAGTAACATTATTCATTATTTATTTCTTTTATGTAATTTTCAATTTTACGAAACGTTATAAGCCTACTGCCGAGGAGTGTCATGCCCTCACATTCAAAGAAAGACCTTCCAAATAGCAATTACAGTACCGTCACAAGGAGGAAGACTTTTCTGCTACAAATCTTCGCGATGTTGAGGAATGTCCTTTTGGGATCGAAGAGCCATTGAGTCCCAGAGAAAGGGATAGTATGGTCAAGCCAATAGAGGAGGCCACCAAAGTGCTAGCCAATATTGAAGAAGAGGGAAAATATTTACTAATTGGCTCAGCTCTATCTCCCTCGGAGCAAGAAGAGATTGTTAAATTCTTAAAAGCCAACCTTTCGGTATCTGCTTGGGAAACTAGAGATATGGAAGGAATAAACCCTGACTTCATTTCTCACAAGCTGATGATAGATCCAGACCACCTTCCCATGAGACAGAAGAGGAGGACATTTCCCCAGAACATCATAAGACCATCAATGAAGAAGTCCAGAGGTTGTTTGATGTTGTGATGATAAGAGAGGTATTCTATCCCGTATGGCTCCCCAATACAGTCCTTGTAAAGAAGAAGAACAAAAAATGGAGAGTCTACGTTGACTATGCCAACCTCAATAAAGCCTGTCCTAAAGACAACTTTCTTCTTCCCAAAATTGATCAACTTGTGGATGCTATGGCAAGTCACGAACTCATGAGCTTCATGGACGCTTACTCTAGGTATAATCAAATCCAAATGTATCCTTCAAACTAGGAGAAAAAAACTTTCATATCAGAAAGAGGTCTCTATTGTTATAAAGTGATGCAATTTGATCTAAAGAATACTGGAGTAACATATCAGAGGCTTATGAACAAAATGTTTGGCCTCCGAATTAGAGAAATAGTGGAAGTCTACATTAACGATATGCTCTTTAAAAGTGTTCAGAAGGCTGACCATATCCAACACTTATCCCAAACATTCGACATCTTGAAGGAACATAAAATGAAACTTAAACCATCAAAGTGTACCTTCGAGATTATAAAGGAAAAATTCTTAGGTTTCCTGGTTTCCCAAAAAGGAATTAAAGTAGATTGTACCCAGATCAGGGCTTTAATTGATCTAGAATCCCCCAGAACTAAGATATATATTTAGGGGCTAAATGATAGAATAACAACACTGAATAGGTTTATCTCCAAATTCACAGATTGGCGCCTTCTATTTTTTAAAGCTTTGAGGAAGAGTAAGGCCCTAGAGTGGACATTCGAATGTGAAGAAGCCTTCCAATAACTCAAGGAGTACTTGGCCTCCTTCGACCTTTTTTTGAAACCAGTGTCAGGAGAAAAACAACTCCTATATTTAGCTGTATCAGAAAGTGCGGTCAACTATGCATTAATAAGGGAAGACAAAGGAGTTTAGAGGCCTGTCTTTTATGTCAATAAAGCACTTTTGGACACCGAGATAAGGTATTTTGAGATTGAAAAATTGGCTTTAGCCTTGGTGATATTTGCTCGGAAGTTGAGGCCATATTTCCAAGCTCATCCCATTGTAATCCCCACATCTTGTCCTCTGAAATCAATCATTCACAAACTTGAAGTCTCTAGTTGGTTGGTTAAATGGTTAATAGAATTAGGAGAGTTTGACATATCTTACGTTCCACGAACTACTATCAAAGCTTTGGAATTAGTAGATTTCATAACTGAATTCATTGGAACACAACACTTAAAAGCTCAAACCACTACTAACACTTTGGCATGGTTGCTTTACACAGATGGGTCTTCTATAGATAAAGGTTTTGGAGTGGGTATAATACTTCAGTCCCCCGATGGGATCGTAGCTAAAAGGACTGTTAGCTTGGGATTCAGAGCTTTTAACAATGGAGTTGAGTATGAAGCACCTATCCTCGGATTAAGGCTAGCTCTGGAATGTGAAGCTCCAGATCTCAACGCATTTTCAGACTTTTAGCTTGTAGTCAGTCATGTACTGGGAGAATATTCCACCAAAGATAACTGAATGACCAAGTATTTAGAGCTGGTAGAATCATTAAAGCAATCTTTCCACAAGTTTATTATTTAGAAAATTGAAAGAAATCAAAATTCCAAGGCAGATGCGCTAGCAAATATGGCCTCCCATCTAAGGCCAGATAGAAACTTTGTGGTGAAAATCTCCTACCAATCAAAGCCCAACACTGAAGTATCAAAAACTTTCCAAATTTTAGAACAATATCCGAATTTGATGACCCCCATTATCAATTTCCTAATAAAAGGATTACTTCTAGAGGACAAAAACCAGCTAGAAGGGTTTGAATTAGGGAAACTCGGTATTTAATCCTACAAGATAAAATTTATCGAAGGTCTTACACACAGCCTCTCCTATTGTGTTTAGTTCTAGAAGAAACCCACTATGTCCTAATTGAAATACGTGAGGAAATATGTGGTAACCATAATGACAGGAGAACCATTACCCACCAAGCACTAACTTAGGGTTACTACTGGCCCAGTATGCTGAAGCAAGCTAAAGAATATGTTCAGAAGTGTGACAAATGTTAGCATTTTGCCTCCTACTAACATCGAACTCAGCATGAGACTGTCCCTATCGCCAGTCCTTGGTCCTTTGCTTAGTAGGGAATGGACATCGTAGGGCCATTGCCAAAGGCTCCTTAGAGCAGAAGATTTCTTTTAGTCGCCGTTGATTACTTCTTAAAGTGGGAAGAAGCTAAACCACCAACCCATATCACTCAGGTAGAGATCAAGAACTTTACTAGAAGGAATGATGTGTGCAGGTTCGGCATCTACAAAGTCATTTCAGATAATGGAACACAAATCACAGGAAAGGAATTCAGAAAGTTTTGTGAGGATCTCCATATTAGTTACCATTTCTCTTCTCTAGGACACCCTTAGGCTAATGGACAAGTTAAGGACACAAACCGTACCATTCTAGAAGCCATTAAGAGAAAGTTAGAAGAGGCCAAAGGAAGATGGGTTGAAGAACTCCTTAGAGTTCTTTGGGCCTATCGAACTACTCAGAGAACCCCAACTATGGAGACACCATTCTCACTTACTTACGAAACTGAGGCGATCATTCCTATTGGGATCGGTATGCCGACCTTTAAGATAGACCTCCTTGACTAAGAGACCAATGGCAAAAAACTCGCAGAAAAATCTAACATTGAGTGCATAAGCAAGTATTATCAGTAAAAATTTTTATTTAAAATTCTCTATTCACTTCAGTACTTGCCACCAATGAGTAGACCCATAGAAACCTTGTACTCATTACAAGTGTTATAGGTCTGGTCAATTTTACCAATGTACATACCTCTAAAAACCTTGTACTCATTACAATTGTTACAGGTCTGGTCCATTTTACTAATGTTCAGACCTCTAAAAATCTTGTATTCATTATAAGCGTAACAAGTCTGGTCCATTTTGTTACTAATGTACAGACCCCTAAAAAGCTTATACTTATTACAAGTATAATAGGTTTGGTCCATTTTGCTACCTATGTACAGACTCCTTAAAAACTTTGTATTCATTACAAGTGTTATAGGTCTGGTCTATTATGCTACCTTTCCAAACCCCTAAAAGAGGCCTCGTATCAATTATAGAGTACTACAGGGCTGAATCACTCATCACTATGATGTTATTATCATCATGGATGTTATAGGTCTTAGTATTACTTGAGTCAAGTCACACACCTGGTTAGACTAAGTGAGGCAAAAAAATACTATCTGGAGCCAAAAATATAATTTTATATATGATCGATGAAAGTACAAGGAAACAAAAAAGGGAAAAAATTATAAAAATCGTAACTAATGATCCTCGGTAGAAGTCCTATCTCTTTTAGGATCTATAGTCTCTATCCGGGCAACTTCAAGAGAGCTCGTCACAGGTTCATCCACTAGGACCTTATCTACTCTAGAGATGTCGAGGTCAGGATAGAGTTTTTGGATCTTCTTTCTGAAAGTCTCATACCCGTGGTCAGCAAACTCTCCCCCCAGCTTCTATACCTCTTCTCTAAGGGCTCTCTCCATATCTTCTCTCACCATTTGCACACTGGTGGCAAGTGTTTACGTAACGGCAACATTGAATTCTTCTTTTTTTTTTTCCTTAGAGCCTCCAAATCTGACTCTAAGGAATTTTTCTAGGACTCCAAAATAGAGAGGGCCGTGAGAGACTCTTTTAGCTTCCTTTAATAGAAAGCGTGGCAGATCGGGTAGTTTCCAGCTGAAGCCTCGCATCATCAAGCTCAGCCTGAAGCCTGTCTACCTGTTCTGACTCTTCAAGGTAGTCCATGATGGCAGCCATAACATGAGCCATCTACAATAGGTAAAATTAACAAGTTAGCAAGGACAGAAGGCTAGAAAATACATAAAAAGATTGACTAAGGGTGAATCAAGACAACTTACTCTCATATTGGAGCCCAAGAGGTTCCTAGCAATCTTTTAGGGCTTCAACCCTTTGAAGTGACCAGCAGCAGAGCTTTAGGCCTCCTCGTAAGCCTTCTTTATGGCAGCTTCCCCTGTTTATGCCATGGCCACTCCTAGCGAGACTATACCCATCTTCCCTTTACCTCGGTATTCGAGACGTGCTGTAGGGGCTGGAGGTGGAGGGAGGTCACGACGCACGATTGACAGTGCCAACTCCTCTAATACAGTGTGCTCGGGGAAACTTAGCCCCCTGACCTTTGTTTGTCCGAGTGTCTACCCAGTGATCACTATTTTCTTTAGGAGCTCAGACCTATCTTTGAAAAATCCTGCTTTCATGAAGTTTTGAAAGGTAAGGATTCGGTCGTAGGGACATTCTTGGAGATGCAGAAGTTTTTTGTATTTCTCTTGGAGTTCTAGAGTAAAGACAGATCTTATCGTTCTTATCTATAACAGAAAATCTTAAACATGGTCAGTTAGACAAAAACAAAAGTATAATATTCACAAAACATTTGAGTTCAGTAAGCTCACCCATAAAATTGGTGTACCGAGAAAATAAGCTACTCTTGTTCTCGAAGTCCTCATATTCCCAGCCACTCTTAACAAAGAAATATCACTTCTTCCATGTTTTATTGGAAGTGGATACTGAGGTTAGGGGATTGAACCTTTTGTCAAAAGACATGTAAAATATGCCTTCTAATTTGAGGTATTTCACGTCCATGTTACTCCTAATAAGGTTCAAATCTACTGCAACCTCATTCTGGTATCCTAAAACTAAAAAGGCCATAAGTTGCCTCCAATTGTTGATATTTAGTTTAGCAAGGCAGATCTTAAACCAACTAAAAAACTCATTTACTAACAGATGAAATGGAAAACGTACACCGACCTCAAACCACTTGAGGTAGGCGCAGATCTCACATTTCTCAATGTTTGATGGGTGATCTATTGTCATCAGAACCCTACATGACACATTTTGAGGGAAATCAAAATTGATTGTCGGGGCATCTAACATACCCTAAGTCATAGTAGTATCGCCCTCTTCTCTCCTACGAGGTTTGCTTGATGTGCTGGCCTCTCTATTCCTAGGTTCAAGGCGTGCTTCGATCAGAAGCACTCCCAAACTACTATCAGAGGCATTCTTGGCCTTATCATCTAATATGAGGCCTGATACCTCCTGATCTCCTACCTCTACAAGTTCCCTTACTTCCTCTCCCGTGCTTGACTGAGTGTCAGGAGCAGCCATCTTCCCAAAATAAAATTAAACAAAAATGGGGAAGAAAGAAAAGTGGGTACAAAGAAAAGGAAAGACAAAGAGTTGTTTAAAGTACTTTCAAACTTGATCGAAAATTGGGAGATTGACGGCTGGAGAAGTCTTCAGGTGCACTGGAAATCGCCTTGAAGATTTTCTGTTTGCTTAGAAATGCACTTGGTATTTTTCAGAGTTTGTAAAAAACTCTTCTTGGGAAGGGTACTCCTATTTATAAGGCCATCCAAAAGGGTTGACATTTAAGGCATCACCCTCTACCAATGGTTAGGACGATAATGGCCTCGGTTGTCCAACTGACGATTGACGCAATGAAGGGATATTAACTATCCCATCAATGACTATTTTATTAGAATACGCAATGACACATTTATAAAAAAATACGCGTGACCCTTCAGAAACCCTAACCTCAGTTCTGGAAAGATCCTATAGAACTGAGGCTTGGGGGGAGGGGGGAAGTAGTTGATATACCATAATTTAGCTATAACGATTGAGAATGTGACACGTGTCTACAAAAGAGTTCGTTAGTACATATATCATAAAAATAAAACCCATTAGAGCAATTAATATACGGTCTTAGGAGGAGGACATACCGAGCTGGTCACCACCTTCCATGGGCTTTCGACCTCGGAAAAAGGAAACAAAGTTCAATATAGAAACTACTATCTATGGATATCTTCAAATCCCTATTTTCATGGTTCCTAATCCTGCTCAACTTGGGAGATCTATACCATATAAATAAAGTAGTAAGGTACTCTTTCAATTCATATTCAATTCTATTGAATTACTGTCTTTCTTTTGCTACTAACTTTATTATCGGAGCAGCTACCGCCAGCGCCTTCCCGGTGACCCTCTGACCTTGAATTCTTAACAGGTAATTCAGGAGAAGAAGTCCTCAGACCAGGAAAGTGCAACATCAGCTAGTAAGACCAATAAAAAACCCATTTCATTTGCTCCAAATTAACTCACCCATTTCATTTCCTAATATACTTCGAACTAGGTTTTGTTTAACGAATGACAATAAAGATGGAGTTGTAGTTCCTTAATCTTTTACTTCTGGTCATAGTTCTAGAGCTTTAATTCTATTTCCCTTCTTTTCTTTTTTCTTTTCTTTTCATTATGTGATCAAAATCCTAAACTTTGATAGTGACATGTGTATGAAGCATATGTAGAAAGATATATTAAACTATTAAAAAAAAAGAGAGAATTTTTGGACAGTTTATTTCTCAATAGAGAATCTTCTCTGTTTGAGAAATATTTCTTTATTGCTATATTTTTTTTAGTTATGTATTGTTTTCTTTATCTATTTTTTTTTTTTTTTTTATCAATGTTGGAGTATTACCACTTTTCTAAGGAATAAAGATTATTTAATCCATTATTAAAAACATGTGTAATATTTTTTTGTTTAAGAAATTTCTCTATTCGAAAAACATTCTCTAGACAGAGAATTTAAAAAAAAAACACAATTTTTTGAGCAAAATTTCATATGCAATATGGATCTTGTTTGTTATATATTAATTTTTAGAGTCCAAATGTATAATTTTTTTATAAAAAACAGATTTATATATTGTAAGTTGTTTAATTTTAAAATTTTAAAAATAAAAAGTGATGACATGGCATGTGTTGGGCATACAAGAAGGGGGGACCATCTATTTTACTGTATTTGGTTAAAATGATATTTTTGTCAACAAATTACTTATACTGGGCTTTTTTTGGGTTAAAATGGTTTTTTTTTTTTATTAACCAAATACTAGAACAAAGATAAAACAAAGCAAGAGAAAAATCAAAATACTCCCACTACCGAAGCAGCTTCAGCTCACAACAAGAAAGAGAAAAAGTTTAGGAGATCCTCAATTCAAAAAATCTCATGCTAATTAACCACTTTACAATAAACCTATTACTCAACCCCCTTAAAAATATGACATCAATTCATTAAGTGACTTTATCTGATTGAATTGAATTTTCTATTCGGGTTTTAATAGCTGTATGCTAATGTGATAAGTATGTGAACTAAATGTATTCTAATTGTATTTTTGTTATACTCGCGCACTTTTACTCATACATCATAAATTAAAATGCATGAGTATAAAAAAGAAGTGCATTTAATCTCGGCCTCGGCCTCGCCCCCTCCCCCCCTCTCTCTCTATATATATACATATAAATGCAGGCACATAATAAATGATGCCATCCTCATTTATTAAATGTCGTAGGGGCATGTTCATTTGACGGGATAAAAGGGTAGGATAGGATAAACGATATCCTATCCTATGTTTGGATATTTACTTAAAATGTGATTTGTTATAATTATATCCCCATGTTCAATAGTCTAAAAGTGGTTAATTAGCATGCGATTTTTTGAATTGGGATAAAAAGTAAAATAAAAATCTTTAATCATTCTTTTATGACAAGAAGAAAAGATAGAAGAGAGAAGAGAATACTTCCAACAACTACTGGTGTTATCCATATAAATTTTCATAACATATTATTATTCATGTTGATGACACTTTTAGACTATTAAATAGATTTCAAATATATTGACTAGTTTTTTTCTTCTTCCATCTATTAGTAATCATTTTTATTAATATTTATATACAAAAAATTATTAAACTTATTGAACCATCTCTTATTTATTTATATCTCTATATTATTCTTAACTTTTGTTTTTGAAATTTTTAGCCATATATTTTGAAAAAATATATTTTAAGAATTTAATTTTTCTAAAATATTAGAAAAAATATTATTAAGAATACAAATTTAATATTACATAAGATTTTATTATTTTTATTAATCATTGTATCGATATGAGTATAAAATTGAAATAAAATAGCATATCCGGACTTTTGTTTCGATATCATTCAAATACTGGAATAAGATATTTAATATTTTATTAAATTTTATTTCTTATCCCTCAAATATATCTTAGACCTGATATTTTTATCTGATCGTCTAAACCAGACCTAGCAGTATACGATGCTAAGGAAGCTGCTGCTTCTCCTTTCGATATAGCGGCTCTTAAGAAATGGGGACCCAAAACAACCTGAATCCTCTGGCGCATAACTCATCTTTTTTCCTTCTTCTTTTTTAATACTTTTCATATTCAAAACACACAAATCAGTGGAGGAATTCTGGCAAAGATGATGGCTGATTTATAGGCATTAATTGTGTGTAAATTCTTTTGATTTTTCTCATTGAGCTTCCAAACCTATTTTAGGAAAGTCAATCTCATTGCTATGTCAACTGTATTTATAGAATACTCAATAGAATCTCCCATTGAAGGAGACATTCCTCATTTTTTGTTCAATTCAATATTTTCTTTATGGTATCAAAGCCTTCACACTGAGTGGTTGTATCCTTCTCTGTGCAATCAATTATTCATGGCTCACTTGTCTGCAGTCAAATATCCATATCCCTCAACTTTGAATGTCAGTAATTTTATGTCAATTAAATTGACTCAAAACAATTTTTTGCTGTGGAAAACTCAAATGCTAGGCTTTATTGAAAGTCAAGGGATGCTTGGCTTCATCAATGGGAACCTTCCCTTTCCAAATCCTCAAGTCGTTGTCTCTGCTGCAGAAGGTTCAGAAGAAACCCTATTAAAAGATAATCAGGAATTCATAGCATGGAGAAGATCGGATCGACTTCTCTGTGGATGGATTACTGGGATATTATCTGAGGAAGTACTAGGATTGGTGGTCGGTTTAGAAACTTTAACTGAAGTTTGGAAGACGCTTGTTGATGCCTTTGCACAAGACACCCAAGAAAGAGAATTTTATTTACTTCAACGTCTCCAAGAGCTTCCGAAAGACTCTCTCACCATGCCTTAGTACGTTCGGATATTCAAAAATATCTGTGATAACTTAGCAGTAATCGGTAAGCCGATGGATGATCGAACAAAGGTCTTTACTTTATTAAGAGGCCTTGGTTCGGGCTATGAGTCCTTTATCACGACAATGTTAAAGCCACCTATTCCAACATACAGAGAGTCGATACCTCTCCTCCAAGGCCACGAAACCATGAAGACCTTTCACAATCCAAGTGGATTTGGTTCTTCAGACCAAAACATGGCATTCTATGGCCAATGAACCCAGCGTTTTATTGGAAATCGCAACTCTAAGAAAGGAAAGCAACAATATGGCGAGTTCAATTCAAAGGGACGAGGCTTCCCATATAAAAATCATGCAACAATGCAAGGAAATAGATCTGTTCACGAAAAATTTCCCTTGAACCAAGTGGGTGCTTTGTCCGGCCAAAACACAAAATCTAAGGATGTTATATGCCAAAATTGTGACAAACCAAAACACACAGCTTTGGAGTGTTGGAATCGTTTCAATCATGCATATCAATCTGGAACCATTAGCCAAGCACTTGCAGCAATGAAATTGGAAGAATCACAAGAAAACTCATGGTTTCCTAACACCGGTGCATGTGCCCATATGACATCTGATCTTTGTAATCTTTCTTCCTTTGCTCCATATGTCGGTTCAGATAAGATTTTTGTTGGAATGGTGCATTACTGAATATTTCACATACTAGATCTGCTTGTCTCAATACAGGTTACAAAAAGTTGCACTTAAATTATGTCCTTGTGGTTCCCGAAATTAAAAAAAAATCTATTGTCTGTTAGTCAATTGACTTCGGATCATCCATATATTTTTGAATTCTCATCCGATGGTTTTGTGATAAAGGACAGGAGAACCGAGGCCGTGATAACATCGGGAAGTAGGTGTGGTGGTTTATATGCTTTAGAGCCAAAAATGGAACAACTATGTTTTCTACCAGATTTAAGATTACTTCTGATGAGGTCTGGCACCAACGACTTGGACACCCTCAATAACGAGTGGTTGATTTTCTAAAGAAAAATAAGCTCATATTGAGTAGCAGTAGCAGGAATAAGGTTGGAAAAATTTGTGATAGTTGTCAAATAGCTAAGGCATGTAGACTTCCATTTCTTTTATCTAAAGAACATTGTGATGTTCCAATTGATATTATCCACTGTGACTTATGGGAACCAGCCCCAGTTTTATCATTCTAGAAATTTTGTTATTATGTGATATTTGTGGATGCATTTACAAAATTTGCCTGGTACTTTCCGTTGAAACACAAATCAGATTTTCTACAATATTTTATCAACTGCCACAAGTTTGTAGAAAATCAATTTGGAAGGAAGATAAAAGTTTTTCAATGAAATGAAGGATGGGAATTTTCTGATCACGATTTTCATGCCTACTTGCGAAACAATGGCATTCGGATGCAACTTGCTTGCCCAAAAACACCTGACAAAATGGGCTTGCAGAACGCAAACACTGAAACGTTACTAGATTAGGCCTGACCATGCTTTTTCATAGTAGCATGCCTAAATGTTTTTGGGTTGAATCTTTTGGAACTGCTGCATGGCTTATAAATAGATTGCCAACTCGAGTGTTGAATTGGAAATGTCCGTATGAATTACTATACAACAAAAGACCTGATTATGGGTGTCTTAGAGTTTTTGGAAGTAAATGTTTCTCGTATCTACGAGATTATGCTAAGACAAAGCTCGATCCCCTGTCCTTACGATGTGTTTTTCTTGGTTACAGTGAGTTTCATAAAGGATATCGTTGTTATTGTCCTCCTACTCATCGTGTTTACATCTCACGTCATGTTGTATTTGATGAGGCATGCTTTCCATTTCGCATGCCAGGATCACTGTTCTCTGTTTCTACTTTTGATGAAATAACTGAATTTAAAGATTGGTTTTCATGTGTTTCTGCAGATTCTTTCAGCCAATCGTCACCATTATATCAACCTCCAATGTAACCTATTCATGAAGACACATCAGCTATTGTTCAGAATAGTCAACTAATGCTCCAAGGTGTGCCTAATGTATTATCTGAAACTGGCCAACATGAAGCACTTGACTAGCATAACCAACTGGACCAATCTGACCCCGTTTTCTCTACTGTCCATCCACGAATCACATGCACCAATAGTTGCCAGCCCTGTTCATGAACCTATTGATCAAATGGAATCAACCCACAACACCAGTCCCATTGTGAGCCATGAACCTACATCTATTTCCCATCCTATGGCCACACAACGAAGTCATGGAATCACTAAGACAAATCCTAAATATTTTGGTGAGGATTATTGCCTTGCTGCTTCTTCATTGTCTACTGAGCCCAAAACAGTGAAGTCAGCTCTCAAGCATCCCGGATGGACAATTGTAATGAATGAAGAACAAACTGCCTTACAACAACAAAAGACATGGATTCTTGTTCCACGCACTCCACATATGATCATCATAGGTTGCAAGTGGGTTTTTAAAACATAAACCAAATCTGATTGGTCATTAGAACGCCTGAAGGCCCGGCTGGTTCCAAAGGGATACACTCAAGTTCCTAGAATTGATTTCTCTGAAACATTTTCTCCAGTCATCAAACCCCCTACAGTTCGAGTTGGTCTCACAATTGCATTAGCTCAAAATTGGGAAATTCGTCAATTGGATGTAAAAAATGCATTTCTCCATGGAAATCTCAATGAACCAGTCTGCATGGAGCACCCCCCTCGATTCATCCATTCACAACATCCAGATTATGTATGCAGACTTAAAAAGGCACTGCATGGACTTCGTCGCGAGCATGGTTTGATAGGTTTAGTTCATTCTTACTGAGCCTCGGGTTCACTTGTAGCACTGTAGATTCCTCATTATTTGTGTCCCACGAACCACGTGGTACGATCATCCTTCTCTTATATGTAGATGATATAATCTTAACTGGGTCGAACTTCGCGCACTTGCATCAGTTTATCACTCAACTTGGTCATGAATTCACTATGAAAGACCTTGGTATTCTTCATTATTTTCTTGAAATTTCGGTTGTTGAATTTTCTGGTGGGTTGTTTCTACATCAAACCCAATATGCAGGAGAGCTTCTCCACCGTGAAGACATGGAGAGTTGTAAACCTGTATCCACTCCAATGGCTACAAAGATACAACCTAAGAAAGGAGAAGATGTAGCATTTTTAAATCCTCAACTTTATCAAAGTATTGTTGGTGGATTACAATATCTTACTTTTACTCGGCCATACATTTCCTTTAGCGTCAACTACATTTGTCAATTCATTCAAAATCCCACTATTCTCCATTTTCAAATGGTGAAACATATCTCCGCTATGCTCAAGGCACGATATCTCATAGGTTGTGTGTTCTTCGCAATACATCCCTTTTGCTTTATGCATTTTCTTATGCTGATTGGGCAGGTTGTTTAATTACTCAACGATCAACCACAGGTCTTTGTAGTTTTCTTGGTAATAAATGTATTTCTTGGAGTGCCAAAAAGCAAGCCATAGTTCCACGATTTAGCGCTGAAGCTGAATATCGCACCCTTGCTTCAATAACAGTTGAACTCACTTGGCTGTTTTTGCTTCTTCGAGATATCGGGTTATATCTTCATTAGCCCCCCATTTTATTTTGTGAAAATATGTCAGCCTTAAATATGACTATAAATCCAGTTTTTCATGCATGGACTAAACACGTGAAAATTGACCATCATTTTGTAAGAGAAAAAGTAACCATTGGCTCACTTGTTACAAGATATGTTCCCTCTTCCAATCAAGTTGCAGATTTTTTTACCAAAGCTCTTCCCAGACGATCTCTTGAGATCATGAGAATCAAACTTGGCCTTTGCTTTCCACCTCGGCCAACTTTGAGTGGGAATGTAAAGAGAGAAGATCTTACTTATGGTTCCAAAGATGATGATCCTGCAAGAATGGTGGTTCATGCCTTACTTGGAATGAATAAATTTTCATATTCAAAACACACAAATCCGTGGAGGAATTCTGGCAAAGATGATGGCTGATTTATAGGCATTAATTGTGTGTTAATTCTTTTGACTTTTCTCATTGAGCTTCCAAACCTATGTTAGGAAAGTCAATCTCATTGCTATGTAAACTGTATTTATAGAATACTCAATAGAAGACTCATATTGAAGGAGACATTCCTCATTTTTTGTTCAATTCAATATTTTCTTTAGTGACTAGGCATGTTACAAATTTTATACTCATTTTGTCTTTTAATTTGAAAATATGAGTATATTTATTAAATGATTGACACGCAAACCCTAGTCTCTTCTGCCAATAGTGGCTCATTAAAATATGTCCAAATATAACATTTCAACGGTGTTTTTTTTCATGAACGATAAAAAGACATCTTTTTCTAATTAGTAGGTGTCACGGTATTCTTACATCTATTTTGATATAAAATAAAGTCTTTTTTAATTTAGATTGATGATTAGAGCACGGGAAAAATATTTTCTGTCTGTGTCAGAGTAAAAATTCACTTGTCATTTTTTAGTAATTTGAATAGTACATTCCACGTTATAACTGATAACAAAGCGCACTTAAAAGTTTTTAGATTTACAAATATATATTTTTTTAACTAGAGTTCAAAAAAATGAGTGTATTTATTAAATGACTGACACTCAAATCCCTTCTGTCAATAGAGGCTCAGGAGAATACGCCCAAATCTAACATTAGGGGGGGTGGTTTTTTCTTGAACGTTTGTTTTAATGAAATGTTTCTCTGTAATTAGCATGTATACGGTATTCTTGCATCCATTTTGATATAAAATAAGCCTTTTTTTTATTATAAAAATACTTGAATTAATGCATTACAACATGACAAAATGGTTTTCTCTGTCTGTGTTAAAATAAATATGCCATGTAATTTTTTCCATTGTTCCTAATAGCAAAGCTTGGTTTGAAGATATGAAAGAATATCATTTTCTTTATTCTGTAAATTTACAAACATTTTCTTTTTTAAATTTTGACTAGAAAAAATTTATTAATATTCTTTTCATAAAATTTTTATAATACCTTCATTTGAAATTTAATCCAATTCTCTAGTTTCATTTTAAAGAAATCTCAATATTTTCCATGTAATGGTTGAGATTAGGAAGATAAAAGTGAGAATAAAAATTTTAATTTCATCCTATACAAATCGTAATTTGATTTGTGCAACCATTAAAGACAAAATTTGGCCAAGTCCAAGCAATTAGATTCAAATCAATAAGAATTTCTTTTTTCTTTTCATGGCACGCAACAAAATTTCTTTTCATGCACTGTTGAAAGAATAATAAGATAGTATATTAACTCACTGTGCAATATGCTCAAATTGGAAAAAAAAGTTATGCAAATCTTCAAGTTGAGAGTTGGTTACTGTATTGATTTTGAATAAAAAAAACAAGTAACAAAAGATTGCTGAAAAAGGTATCACCTTCTATTCAACCATATTTTCAGAATGCAAGAGTATGCTTATAAGTATGTACAGAGAAAAACTATTCTAGGAAGGTAGTTACTACCATACACAAATCTAGGCTAGAATTATTGGTATTCCATAATCAGTGGAAACCGAATAACAAATAAAAAAGAATCCCTATAATCTCTCCACAAGATCCTCTGTTAACAACTCACGCCAACACCCCTCCTCAAGTTGGTGCATGGATGTCTCCAATGCCCAACTTGTCTAGTGAGTTATAAAACACCTTACTTGAGACAACCTTTGTAAGGATATTTGCCAGCTATTCTTTCAATTTTACAAAAGGGAATCGAACTATCTTAGTTTCAAGCTTTTCCTTGATAAAATGCCGGTCCATTTCAACATGTTTTGTTCAATCATGTTGAATTGGGTTTTCTGCAATCCCTATAGCCGCTTTATTATCACAAAACAGATTTATTGCAGAACCGGATGAATAGCTAATTTCTTCCAGTAGCCTATTTAGCCAAAGAAGCTCGCAAAGTCCTTTAGCCATGCCTCTAAACTCAGCTTCTGCACTAGACAGTGCAACCACCTTTTGTTTCTTGCTTCTCCAAGTAATTAGATTACCACCCACAAAAGTGAAATATCCTGATGTAGACTTTCTGTTAGTAATACTCCAAGCCCAGTCAACATCTGTGTAATGATCAATGTTTAAATGATTAAATTTCCTGAACATGAGTCCTTTTCCTGGGGAAGACTTCAAATACCGTAAAATCAAAAGCACGGCATTCATGTGATCCTCACTAGGATTATGCATGAATTGACTCATCAAACTCATAGCATAGGCAATATTTGGTCGTATATGGGACAAGTAGATTAGTTTTAAGACAAGCCGTTGGAACTTTTCTCTATTCATGGGTATTTGGTTCGAGTGTTCTCCCAATCCATGATTTTGAACCATTGGCGTGTCTGCAGGCTTACAATCAAGCATTCCTATTTCGGCTAGCAAATCAAGTATGTATTTTCTTTGTGATAGAACTATGCCTTGATTTAATCGAGCTACTTTGATACCCAGAAAATATTTTAATCCCCCAAGATTCTTCATTTCAAACTCGGTTGCTAGTTGTTTCTGCAAACTAGAGATTTCCTCCTCATCATTTCCTGTAATTATCATATCGTCAACGTAAATTATTAGAGCTGTTACCATCATTTGTCGATGCTTCAAGAATAGAGTATGATCCGAGTTGCTCTGTTTGAACCCGTGCTTCCTCATAGCCAAGACAAATTGTCCAAACCACGCTCTAGGTGATTGCTTTAGTCCATAAAGTGTTTTATACAGTTTGCATACCACTCCGATTTGTGATGAGGTAGTAAAACCTGGTGGAATGTCCATGTACACTTCTTCTGCTAGATTCCCATGAAGAAACACATTTTTTACATCGAACTATTGTAGTGGCCAATCTAAGTTTACAGCGAAAGACAGCAATACTCCGACAATATTTAACTTTGCTACTGGTGAAAACATTTCCTGATAGTCTATACCATATGTCTGAGTATATCCTTTCGCTACAAGTCTCGCCTTGTATCTTTCTATTAACCCATTTGCCTTGTGTTTAATGGAGAATACCCACTTACATCCCACTATTTTCTTTCCTTGGGGTAGCGGCATAAGCTTCCACATATCATTTTTCCGCAAAGCTGTCATATCTTCAATTATTGCTTGGATCCATTTGGGGTCGTTCAAGGCCTCTTGTACTGTACTCGAAACATGCTCAGAATATAGCTTGTGCACAAAAGCTTTGAGGGGTTGTGATAATTTCTAGGTGCAAACATAGTTGGCAATTAGATACTTCGTCTTCTTTTCTCCATGGTCTAGTGAGTATCGATTTGGTGGCTTACCACAGTTGTACCTGAAAGGTAATTTGTAGCCAACAGAATTATCTATAGTATTACTGGGAGAAACGTTTAGAGATTGTACCTCAGGAGTATTCTCAAGAGAGTGATTGTTTGATACTAAAGTATAAAGAGAGGGCTGGTCTTGCTTAGTGGGCTAGTCTTGCTCTTGCTCTGGAAGTGGGAGAGTTCCAACCAGATCAATGTCAGCATGACATGGTTGAGTCCCAACCAGATTAGTTCCAGCCAGATCAGTATCATGCCTTGGTTGATGTAACACCCCGACTTTGTGTAATTAATAATTAGTTATTAATTATTAATTAATACTGGCTTATAGAATGATCTAGGGAATTAATTATAATCCCGGCGGTCATGATAGACCGATAAAATAATTAAATATGTCTGGAGGAAAAGGGTAAAATACCCGAACCCAATTACTGATTAATTCGGCGAAATAACACCGCTTTAACACTAACGAAATCCGAATTAGCTAACCCGAAAAATCTCGAATGTTTAATAAATGACACGGAACCTCTGACACTGAAGATAACTGAAATATGAAACTCCCGGAACAAACCGTGTCGAAAAAGGAGTTACGGAATGAAAGTTATGAAGGAAATACTGAAACTGAATTTCTGCGCAACCAAACGTGGCCTTAACCGAAAATATGGGAAAAATGGCCAAATGGGAGGCCAAGGGAATTGAACCCTTGACCTTTGAGTGAAAAGAAACCTCATCCAAAAAAATAACCAACTGGGCTAGTGGCATCTTTGTGACCATATATACAATGAAATGTATATACATACAAATCTGAATAGGCCACCTCCCAAGTGACCAATGAACAAGCATGCAACACATCAGCATGCATCACCCTATGCCCCCTAGGCTATCATGCCTACACATCACATGATGACCCCTCCCCCAACCCAAATGCATGCAAGCCAATGATGGTATATCTCACAAATCAATAACCATTTCATATGTGATATATGGAGAGGGTGAGATCAGAAATTTGGGGGTTTGATATACTGATACAGAGAAGGTGATAAGGTGAGAACTGATCTGTTAAGAGAGAGAAGCCATGTGAGGTCAAACATGGTGTGGTGTGTACAACTTGGTGTAAACATGCATGTGTATGTCCCCAATGCGATGCAAAAAGAGGAGGACTGAGGGCACGACTGTACTGGAAGGTCCCAGAAACTGGATTTGAACCATGGAGAGGAACAGTGGTCGTTTTATGAGGTAAACACAAAAAACTGTTAAAATTTTCTGTTTGGATTTTTACTACGGTTTTGACTTTATTGAGCCATATAGACTGCATATGTGAGCTTCTGTGAGACTTTAGAATTGTTCCGAATTGATTGGGAGTGTCGAATAGGGTAGAAACACCCAAAACCCGTGAACAGCCACCATGGATGACCTCAAAAGTGAAGGTTTTAAACAACTGTCATAAAATAGACTTCTGACCCTTGGGGCATAATCTAGACACCAAGGGGATTCATTTTCAAGTTGAATGGACCGAAATGGTCCAAAAACCAATGAGGAAGAGGCGGTTGCAGGTTCGGTTGGCTGAAATGATAATCTCCCCAACCCAACTGATTCGTGAGTTTTAAATGCACCAAATACTCCCTAAGGGTCCTAGATGGTCTCTCTGATCCGAAAGAGGGGTCGAAACCGATTGGAAATGGTGAAAAAACGGAATTAGAAGCGTCGCCGGAAAACCGGCCTCACCGGAGCCGCGACCTGTAATCCGCTGTTCGACTGCTAAAACTTGGTCGGGGACGGAAACCGACACTAGGGATGGAAAGATCACGGAAATGCCTTTCAAACCCCGTTGGACCGAACCCACGAAGTCACTGGAATTGCCCCACCAGCGCCGGAGAAGACCCCTGTAGCTCACCGGAGAAGACAGAGACCATTTGGTCTCGGGTGGGTCCTGGATCTGACTCGGGTCGGGACCCGACCCGTTGCAAAACCGGATAAGTGGCACGTCGCCGTTTTGAAGTTTACTGTTTTGATTTTAAATTGAATTCCACCTGTTTGGACGCAGTGATAAGAAATTAAAATCAGGATATAAGGATAACCTGAACACGGATAAGGGCAATTTAGGGTTAACTGGAATATGCTATTCCGGTTTTCTGAAAGTAACTGAACCGGTTGGTTTTCTGAGTTTTGGACCGGTTCAATTTCTGAACCCCTGAACCCTCTGGTCTGAACCCTAATTTTCTGAATTTATATTTAACCCCCCAAATGTTTCTAAAAATTACGGAATTACCCCTGATAGTTCTGAATATTGCACAGTGGCCCTGATTTCTGAAATTTTGTGCAATCAAGCCCCTGAAAAATTAATTAAATAATAAATTAATTATTTAATTATTTTATTAAATAGGTAAAATTTTGATTTTACCCCTGGACATTAATCATGTCAAACGGAGTCCAAATAAAGCAAATAAATAGTGTATTTTCACTATTTCAAGCATTCTGGACTCAATGGTACAGTCCAAATTGGGAAATTATGTACCGAAAAATACAGACACGTAGGTGTAAATTACTGTATTGCCCCTGATGGTACCCAGGCCAACTAAAAATAAAAGACAGCCTATTTTGACTATGTCGGGCATTCCGGACTCAACGGTGAGGTCCGTTTAATGAACTGAAGTCCTGAAAAATATAGACACATAAAGTGTAAATGACCGTATTGCCCCTAATGATTCCCAGGGTCAATTAAACATAACAGATAGTCCAACTTAATTATGTCGTACACTCTGGACCCAATGGTGAGGTCTATTTTATGAACTGAGGTGCCGAAAAATATGACGCATGAAATTACCAAAATACCCCTGATACTATACGAAGCCCAAATGAAGTCCGATTGGGACGAAATTAATACCAATAGAAGCCCAGATACTGGTGAAACTGTAAACATGATTAAACGATGATTCGGAGTCAGAATCTTACAAAACGTAAAATGACCAAAATACCCCTGAGCACAATAAGTGCAAAGTAGAGGTCAAATAAAGGTCAAACTGATCTGATAAATTATCATAGGGATAATTATGAACACTAAAGGGCTAAATAAGACTCCGAGACAGTCAATGCGTAAAACGAGAAATGATCGATGTGTCCCGATGACCAAAAGCGGATACCAAACGAAGTCCAAAGGACTTAGAAAATTATGTACAAGATATTTGGGACATTCTGAGGACCATGATAAGGTCCGGGATAAGAATGGCAAAATTACCATTTTACCCCTAAGGCTAAATGAGCACCTAACTGATAGCAATTTAAGTCTAAAAGACTTAGAACTTCATATATAGAATATATGGGATATTCCGAGGACCACGACTGGGTCCGGGACAAGAATGGCAAAATTACCATTTTGCCCCTATCGTTAAAATAAGAACCTAACTGATACTGATTGGAGTCTAAAAGACGTATGACTTTATATTTAAGATATAAAGACCATTCTGAAGACCTTGATAGGGGTCCGGGGCAAAAGTGACAAATGACCGTTTTGCCCCTAAGACTGAATAAGTAATTGACTGATGACGATTGAAGTCCAATGACTTAGGTTATAATCCTGATGACTGCTAAGCCTAATTTAAGAATAAAATAGCCCCGGATGAAACCCGATGAGAGGGCGATAGGCTACTAGGTTATCTTAGGTAATCCGATAGACACCTAAGATGACGAATAAGACCTGAATGAATAAATTCTGATCTGTCTGTGATTGATGATGATTGTTCAGGATATACATGGTGATGCCTGACGTACTTGGAGGTTATCAGATTGTTTATGCAAGGAGATGACTGTAACAGTTGTGAGTAACCCTGACTCCTGAATTGGTGTATAAGCACACCGTCTAGTTACTGTATTTTAAATACTGTACTGTACTGTTTTACCTGATACACTAATTTCATGCCCTTATTCAAATGCATGATTTTTACTGTCTGATTCCTTTGTTCTGTACTGCAATAAACCTATCACTGTTTTTACTGAAAGAACAATTGACTCTTGGTACCACTTCAGTCTTGAGCACTACATGAGCATACCGCACTGTTTAATCTGTGCATACTGTACTGTTTATTCTGTTATACTGTTCTGCTCTGCTCATTACTGATCTGTTCTGTTACTCTGATGTTTTAACTGATTTGTTCTGTTACTCTGATGTTTTAACTGTACTCTTGTTTTTAATACTGTTTCAAATGAACGTGTTTAACTATCTGTTATGTTTGATCTGTTCTGTTCTGTTCCGCTCAACACTGACATGTTCTGTTTGATCTGTCCTGACCTGTTCTATTTGATTTGTCCTGACCTGTTCTGTTTGATCTGTCTGACCTGTTCTGTTTGATCTGTCTGACCTGTTCTGTTTGATCTGTCCTGACCTATTCTGTTTGATCTGTCTGACCTGTTTTGTTTGATCTGTTTTGTCCTAACCTGTTCCATTTGATCTGTTTGATCTGTTCCGTCCTGATTTGTTATGTCTGATCTGTTCCGTCCTGATCCGTCCTGATTTGTTATGTCTGATCTGTTCCGTCCTGATTTGTTATGTCTGATCTGTTCCGTCCTAACCTGTTTGCTCTGTTTCGATCTGTTCCGTTCTGTTCTGTCCCGTCCTGTTTTGCTCAATACTGATTTATCATGTTCTTTGATGATGTACCTGTATCTCTGACTGACATACTGTTTTCGCTCAGTTTTGTCTTGTTTCGTTCCGTTGATGATATACTTGTATCCTTGATTGATATACTGTTTCCACTCAGTTTTGTCTTGTTTCGTTCCGTTGATGATATACTTGTATCCTTGATTGATATACTGTTTCCACTCAGTTCTGTCTTGTTTCGTTCCGTTGATGATATACTTGTATCCTTGATTGATATACTGTTTCCACTCAGTTCTGTCTTGTTTCGTTCCGTTGATGATATACCTGTATCCTTGATTGATATACTGTTTCCACTCAGTTCTGTCTTATTTCGTTCCGTGGATGATATACCTGTATCCTTGATTGATATACTGTTTCCACTCAGTTTTGTCTTGTTCCGTTTTGTTGATGATATACCTGTATCTCTGGTTGACATATTGTTTCCGCTCCGTTCTGTTATGTTCCGTTCTGTTTTATTCTGATTTGTCAAGTTTTATTCCGTTCTGTTCGGTTATGATTTGTTATGTTTTATTCCGTTCTGTTCGGTTATGATTTGCTATGACTTATTCCGTTCTGTTCGGTTATGACTTGTTATGTTCTGTTCCGTTCCGTTCTATTATGTTTTATTGTGATCCGTTCTGACCTGTTCTATTTCGACCCGTTTTATTCTGACCCGTTCCATTCTGACCTGCTCTGTTCTGATTTGTTGTGCTTTGCTTCATCCTGTTCTGATTTGTTATGTCCTGCTCTGCTCGGTTCTGCTCCGTTCTAACCTGTTGTGTTCTGTTCTGTACGGTTATACTTGATATAGTCTGTCATGTTCTGTCTGTCCTGATCTGTTGTTTTATTTTGTGCAGTCCTGCTTTATTCTACTGGAACTGCATTTAAAGTAGATTTATAAAACTGCTATTTCAGAAACAACTGAACTACCCTTGTGCTTAGTAAACAAGAAATGGTTTTGAAACCCTTGACAGGGAACCTGTGTTACTCATTGGGCTTTTCGAAGCTCACCCCATTCCCTAACATTTTTCAGGAATGATATCTGTTGGATCTGATGGCACTGATCTGTGGAGACTGGATTACTGAGGATTGAATCTGTTTAATCAGGTAAGTGATGTAATACGACTGACTTCACTGATATGTACTAGATATAGACATGGCTCATGGATTTAAACGGTACTCTAGAGATTATAGTTCTACTCTGTTGTTATGTCGGATTATAGATATGCTCTGAGGTTAGAATTGTTAGCTGTTGGATTTTAGACTGGCTCTGTAGTACATAACCTTACAGTAAATACATGAGTTGCATTCCCTTGACAAAACAAAAAAAAAGTTTTAAATTCCGCTGCATCTGACCCTACAGTCGGAGTGCAATTCACTGAAAAGTTTAGAAATTGCCTTCGGTTGGTCGCGTGGCGGCTGACTGGCATCACGTCCTCGACATCCGCGTAGGGTGGGGTTCGGGATGTGACAGTTGAGTCCCAACTAGAACAGACGGTAGTTAAGATAGTTGAGTTTCATCAATTTGATTTATCTCCAAATTTGTATCCTCAAAGCCTGGCCAGTTCTCCCAATTGTCCATATTCTGTTCTTTACATAACAGCTCCCCTTGAAAAAGAAGAATGGAGACCTTGTTTTGGAAAGAAAGTTTCAGATTTGAGAAAAGTGACATCCATCGTGGTATAAAGACGCCTGGGAGTGGGATCATAGCATCTATAGCCTTTCTTATATGCTGTGTACCCTAGAAAAACACAACAAACATCACATGGATTAAGCTTTGTTCACTGATTTTTATGAAGATGAGCATACGCAACACAACCAAATATACGTGGCAGAAGCATCAAGACAGACGACAATGACACATGATAAGCAAGAGCTTGTAATGGAGTTTCAAAGTTCAAGACTCGAGATGGAATTCGATTCAGCAAGTAAACAACAGTGCCAACTGCATCTGCCAAATACCTTGGTGGTGTATGTGCTGCTGTTAAAAAGACTCGGACTGTTTCAAGGATATGCCTGTTTTTCTCTCCGCAACACCATTTTGTTGTGGTGTTTGAGAACAAGTGGTTTCATGGTAAATACTGTCACGACCCGAAATCCACCCTATGCGAATCTCGTGTCGCGGGGCCAACCCGAAGGCCGTCCCAACTTTTTCCATTCCTGTATCATAGCACTAATATGCAATGTACTAAAAATCTTAAACAATGAACAGCGGAAGTCCTTATCAATTACAGTAATCCAGCGGAAGTCTTTTTAAATAAATTAAACAGCGGAAGTCTATTAAATACATGACATAGTTCTACATAAAACAAAATGAGAACTAAACGTAACCAGCACCCGGGGGTGGTGAATACATGGGAGAACTAACATAGACTGATACAGTGCTTTAAAATGTCCCCCTACGCTCTCAGACTCCTACTGGGGTCTCGCAGCGTCATCACCTGAAATGGGGGGTAAGTGGGGTGGAATGAGCTATGAAGCTCAGCAAGTAAACCAGATCTCTGACACTGGTATCGATGATTATAAAGAACATGAATCCATGAATAAAATATGATAGCCAATCATAAGAAAGGAGATGCTGTGATAGCCAATGAGAACAGTTGCCATGATGGCCAATAAATAGCGGGGCACAATATACAATCAGAAGTAATGAATAAGCAGTGATAAGATTTCTCAACAATAACCTGTCACAATAAAAGTACTGCCACAATAAAACGATTTCAATCAAACCAATGAACAACGTAAGATAACCCATAAGAAACAGTAATCCATAAGGTACAGTAACCATTCAACAATATATCCATAACAATAATCCAATGGAGATGCTTATAATTTGTAGTAGGGAATGGCAACCCCTCTGCGTAATTCGAGGCCCGGCATACCTCTCAGTTAAACTCACATCTTTTGCCACACGTCCGTTCACGGGCTAGTTCGTCACAGAAGCATCGGATGGATATTGTGACTGAGCACAATTCCAGCATTTATAAACATAGCATGATCATTTGTGATTCCATAAGGAGTATGAAAATGGAATATCATATATACAGTAAAGCATAACAGTAAGCCTTTCAAGGCATGGTTCAATATGATAACAATAGTACAATAGTCAATCAATGTCCACAAGATAGAACAATATCGCATTGTGGATAACAATAACATGAGGTACTTTCAAGAGTACAAATTTGGCAGTAAGGAATAAACTTGGCTTTAGAAACACCACATGGAAGAGAAAGTGATCCACTTACCTCTATCGTGATTCTACCTCAGAAATTCGTGAGAGTACCTTTGCCTTTCGAGTTTCCTATATATCAGTGAATACGTTTCAGAATAAATGCTATTCATCAAATTTTATGCCTTTCTATCATAAGTATTTCAAATACTATTTTAGACTTTACCATTGAGTCCGGAATGCCGAAGAAAGTTGGTTTAGGCTTTCGCGGAATTCCATTTGGACTTTTGCACTAGAAAGGGCAAAATGGTCATTTTGCACTTTTACGGTATTTTATCCTTCGGGGTTTCGTCTCGTAAAATGGACCCCACCATTGGACTCAGAACATCCGAGATAATAGGTTTTGACTATTCATTTGCATCGTTTGGACTTCGTTTGACCTCTTTTTGGAATAGGGGCATTATTGTAAAATTAATATTTAATTAATTTTTTTATGTTTGGGCAACAGTGTAATTTTCCAAAACATTTGGGGCCGGTTCACAATTTCTAAAAGCTGCGGTCTGAACCAGTTGGTTTAGACCTAAAAACCCTAAACCGGTCCACCCCTCCCCTGAACCAAACGGTTCACTTCCTTTTGAAAACCGGATTTCAATAAACCTATTTCCCTATCCCTATCCTTGGTTTGGATAACCTCAAACCCATTTCCCATTTATTATCCCTGCAACCAAACAAGCCCAATCCCATTTAAATTAAAAACCCAAAACGACACAGCTTGGCCCCGTTTATTTCCGGTCGGGTACCGACCCGGATCCAACCCAGACCCGTTCCTTTTAACCCGAATAGACCTACGACTTAACAGTCGTCTTCCCCGATATTTCGGTGAGAGAACATTAGGGTTCCGTCACCATCTCCAGTGACGGCAACCTAAATCCGATGGTTTTTCCCCCCCCATTTGAATGCCATTCTCTCCCTTTCTTCCCCACGACCTCATTCCTATCCTCGGCTTGCCCCAAAACTCTCCCCATCTTCACGAAATAGGGTTTAAAGGGGTCGGCCCGATTTTCCGGTGACCTGTATTTTTCCTATTTCGTGACTCTTTGAGCACTGTTTTGGCCCTAATCCGTTTCAAATGGTTTTCTGCATGTATAAGGACCATTTTTATAAACTTTAAAACAAGTTTTAAACGTAAAATTCATGGAACCCGATTATCCTCCCGAACCTGCAACTCTGTTTTTCTCTTTGATTTCTAAACCATTTTCTATCATTCTTTTTGCAGTAAGTTACATTTTTTATGCTGATTTAGACCCTACAATTATATTTAAGCTTCATGCTCTAAATTGAAAAAAATAGAACTTCAAACTCTTACCTGGGTTTCGATTTTTAGCCCACTGAGACCCTCCCAAACCTTTCTGTTTCTGCTTCAATCTTTCTCTCTTCTTCTCCCCTTCAGTTCCTGACCTTTCCCTTCTTTTCTAACCTCTCAACTCACAAACCCGTACATATATATGTATATACAAAACACCCACCGCCTCTTCTCTCTCTACCTTATCTCTCTCTCTCTCTCTCTCTCTCTCTCTCTCTCTCTTGCAGTCATCCTTGACTGCATAGAACTGCCCCCCTCACCTGCAGCCATCCACGTACCCTCCAATATATATATATATATATACACATATATTACATATACACACCCACCACCTCACCAAGTCGGTTGGTGGGTTTCCCAAACACACACACACACACAGTGATGCACACACACACACACAGTGATGCACACACACTAATTTTTTTGTTTGGAAACTTCCCTTCCTTTTTCTCTTTATCTTAATTTATATACATAATACATTTACATTATACATATATATACATATAAAATACATAGTTTTATACATGTCATTATAATCATATATATACGTATAACGGTATTTTTAGTCACGTACACATACACTAATATTCCGTGAACTATACATGTGTACGTACGTATGCATGCATGGGTTGCATGCATGCACATTTTTCGAGGTAAGGTTCCGAGTTGCTCGGGTACCACCCGACACTGGTATTACTAATCAAAACATTTATCTTTTGAAATTAGGTTCAGTTCCATAATTATTGTGACATAGAGTTTAAGACAGCTCAGGTTATGCTATTCAGTCGACTTGCCTCGGTAATCGTGTCGTATCCCGGGTCGGGATATCACAAATACCATGTGCTTGGAAGTATTCTCGTAACTCATTATTGTCATACTCTCTGCCATTATCAGATCGAAGAATTTGGAGTTTAGCAGAAAATTATGTCTTGATCATATTATGGAAAGAACGAAAAATTCCAAACTCCTTATTCTTATTTTTCATCACATACAGCCAAGTCAAACGTGTGCAGTCATATACAAAGATCACAAACCATTTAACCCATGAAGAAATTAAGATGGGAGCCGGACCCTAAACATTCGAGTGAATTAACGTAAATGGGGTCTCACATTTTTTTTAGACTTATTGGATAGGATGCACGATGACTCTTGGCTAGAATGCAAGTTTCACACCTAAAATCAGACTCATGTAAATTGGAAAACAAACTTGAAAACAAACGCTTTAAGTAAGAAAATGATGGATGCCCTAGTCGACGATGCCACCACCAAATCTGTCGTTCTTTGTCACCAGTTCGATGCATAATATTTGCCCGACTGAAGTTGGAATCATCCATGTAGTACAACCCTCATCTTTTAGTACCACAACCAATAATCTCCTTGGTGAGAATATCTTGGAACATACAGAAACTCGGATACATTAGTGCACAACAATTTAGTTCCTCAGTAGCTTGGCCTATAGATAATAATTTATTCGAAAGAGATGGAAATAATAAACAATTTGATAGTGAAAAAGAGGGTGAAAGTGACACTCTTCCAACCCTTGGAACTAGGTATGTCACTCCATTAACATTGGCAACACACGTCCATTTTTATTGAGTGGTTTTGACAAAATCTTGTGGATCAAATGTCATGTGTTCGGTTGCCTTTGAATAGACAATCCAACCATGGTTACTTGGATCATTAAGGGCCACATTTGCTTACAGCAGCAGGAGAGGAGTCTCCTAGTGGTATAAGGGATAGTTGAGATACAGTGTTCACTAGTGCGGCTCGGCCATGAGTTTCGCTGCACTAGCATCGCGCTTCTTTTTTGTCTTGAGTTCGTGCCACCACTCTGGATATCCATGTAGCTTAAAACAGGTGTCTTTTGTATGTTTCATATTCCCACAGTGTATGCAGCCCCCTCCATCTGGTTGTGACTTTGATTTTGTTGATGTGTTAAGCTTTCCATTGGACAAAATCTGAAGTGAATGTGGCTGCTGGGATTTCTGTCTGCGTTTTGAGAGCATAACAACACTAGGCGTGGTATCTCATTTTGTCAACATCACTGCTTGCCTTAGATCTTCCTTGCGAACATGTGCATAGGCCTGCTCTACTGTAGGAAATGGCTGAATTTGAAGCACATCTCCTCGAATCTTGTCAAGATGATCATCTAGTCCATCCAAGAATGTATAAACTCTATCCTCTTGTAAAAGAGAATTATACCCCTATATATCAATTTCATATTTCATCGGATTTGGGCAGTGAAAATCGATTTCTCTCCATAGACCTTGAAGATTGTTGTAGTATGTCATGATAGATCCTCCGTCTTGTTTGAGCCTTGTTACCTTCCTCTTAAGATCATAAACTTGCGAGATGTCGGTGCCATCAAAATACGTTGTAGCGATAGCGTCCCATATTGCTTTTGCCGTTGGGAATCTGATGTAGTTACAGATCAATTTTGGATCCATTGAATTAATCAGCCATCCCTTCACCATTGCATTTTTAGTTCTCCATTTTCTGAAATTAGGATCACTCTCTTAGGGTTGTGGAAGATCCCTATTTATATATCCCAACTTGTCTTTGCCTGAGATGTACATCTCAACAACTTGGGACTAAAATCCATAATTGGTGTCGTCCAACTTGATGCCAATCGGTGCATCAACAGATTCATGCCTCAGTGAGGTTGGTGTCTGGTTCAACATTTGTGATATTCTGGAGGGCAAGTCTGCAAGAATTGGATTCTTGCCTTGGGAACTCTCTATTAAGGGAGCACGTTCTGCCATTGCTCTCAAAAAAAATATTCCAGAGAGTCCTAGAACTTTGGCTTTGATACCATGCTGAAAAAGGTATCACCTTCTATTCATCCAAATTTTCAGAATACAAGAGTATGCTTATAAAGTATGTACAGAGAAAAACTATTCTAGGAAGGTAGTTACTACCACACACACAAATCTAGGCTAGAATTATTGGCATTCCATAATCAGTGGAAATCGAATAACAAATAAAAAAGAATCCCTATTATCTCTTCACAAGATCCTCTGTTAACAACTCACACCAACATGTATTGAGAGACGTTTAATTAAAAACAAAATTTCAAGTGGACTAGTTTATTGAAAACGGCATAATGCCTCACAGCTTGGGCTGGTGGTCTACACACACAATTTCGGCGCCACACAACCTATATATATATATATATATATATATATATATATATATAAATTACATGAAGTCTAAGTCTAATATAATTAGGACTTCCATTCTAATTCAAATTAATTATACTACTCCAATTAAGATAAAGACTCTTTTTGTCATAATAAAAATGTGTTGTCATTTTTTTTACTAATTTCAATAATACCATTTTACATTGTTCCTAATAGCAAAGCGTGGTTTGAAAGAATATCATTTCTTTTAGTTTGTAAATTTACAATCTCTTTATTTTTATTTTAACTAGAATATAGAGAAAAGAGTGTATCTGTTGAGTAACTGACACCCTAATATCTTCTATCAATAGTGGCTTATGCAATACATCCAAATTTGACATTAAAGCAATTTTTTTTTCTTGGACGGTTGTCTTAATGAAACGTTCTCACTAATTAGCATGTGTCACAATATTTCTGCATCGGTTTTCATATAAAACAAAGTTTTTTTTTTTTTTTTTTTTTTAATTTGGATTAATGCATTACAACATGGCAAAATTGTTTTCTCTATTTGTGTTAGAATAAAAATGCCTCGTCATTTTTTTGACTAATTTCAATAATGCCATTCCACATTATTGTTAATAGTGAAGTGTGGTTAGAAGTTTTGAAAGAATATAATTTCCTTTATTTTGTAAATTTACAATCATTTCTTTATTTTGAATAGAAAAAACTAATTGTTATTCTTTTCTTACAAGTATTGTGTCAAATTTAACATTCTAGTAATCCCCAATTTCTTAAAGTTTTCAAATAATTTTTTTTATCTCTTATGTTTATTAATTATAAGAAGTTGATTTTGTGTGTGTTTATATATATATATATATATATATGTATTGTCCTATTGAAACTTTTTCAAAATCAATGTAATATGTTGTCATTGTCATTGCCAAGTCATTTCATGTACTCTCTAAACATGTCTATGCTTTTCGAGAGTAATGATAAATATTTACCCTTTTCCACTATTTCCTTCATTTAAAAATATCTACCAATTTCTTCTTTTTCTTTTAAAAAATTTAGGCTTATTTCTTTAACTTTTATTTCCAATTTAACTTATGCATCAATTTTATTTTTAAAATCAAGAATGATTAATAAAATAACATTTAAGTGAATTTCGAATAAAAATGTAAGTTTATGAACCAAATCAATCACCAACCGTTTACCCAATCAATCACCAATCAGATTAATTCATAATTCTTGCTTAGCATATTTAATCATATAATATTAAAATACAAATTTGTCACCACACTTCTACTGCGCTACTATGATATATATATATATATATATATGCATAAATGTCTCAAATTAATCTCCTTAACACTGCAAATATAAAATGTAATTAGGAGTCAATTTATTATCTAATAGCTAATAAAATCATCAAAAATAAAATAACAATTCAATGGTTTAGCTTCTGAAGACACCAAAGAATAAGTATAACCACTTGTTAGGGGTATTATTTGATCGGATCACTATCAAATCTATAATTGACACTACCAAATTGAATAATAGAGCATTTTTTCTTTTGAAAAAATTTCTATTCTGCAGATCAAGTAAATCATCAATCATTAGCTTTTAAAAGAATCAATGTATTAAATCCTTGGTAAATCTTTATAAGAAACCATAACCACCAAGCTTCATCAATGACACTTGATATCATTCTCATTTTATAGTGTCTAAGAAAATAAGTCCATATACATCACCCATGTCACAAAGATAAACATGACATATCTAAGGCAAAAAGCTACATTGTTGCAATTAAACCACAATATCTGATGCTCTTTGAATTCCACACATCCCTAATTAATTATAATGATCATTGTCTTAAATTTTGCGGTATCACAATTTTATTAATAGTATTTTATGAAAGCCAATCTAGAATATTAGTGAAATGATACTAATTCATAAATTGATATGGGACATCTAGTAAAATTGGAACGATATAGAGAAGATTAGGATGGCCCCGACGCAAGGATGCCACGCATAAATTGAGAAATGGTCCAAATCTTTAATGTGATACCCATGTCTCACATCAGTTGGGTAAGAGTAGTTTGACTGGTACATAAGATACTACAAACCTTACTACTAACAACTTGGACTTAAACATTTGAGTCATAATATGTGGTCTCCTTTAAGTAGTTGGGACAACGGGCTTGTAGAGGGTAGAGGGCCTTAAAGTGTCCACTTAATGGATAACTGGCAGAGATCTAGATCCACCCTATGAGGACATGTGATCCTAAGGGAAAAAATGTGATACTCATGTCCTAGATCTGTTCGGTAGGTGTAGTTTAATTGGTATATAAAATACTACAAACAACTTGAGTCTAAACTTTTTAGTCATAATGTTGTTGGCTCCTTCAAGTTATTGAGAGAGCGGGCTTGCACGTTACATATGGAGTGTAGGCTATGTATGGAACTGTGGAAGTATTCTAACAACATTTCATTGCTAAAAAAAGTGTCCCTTAAAATAGTTGCCAAAATGGTCTATTTATAACCCTAAAAAGATAAAATTGATCCAAGGGCACAAATTGAGGACTATGATTGATTATTGGATCATAATTATTAAATAAAATAAAAGTCTAATAATTATCCTAGAAATTATTATCCTTGAAATTATCCTAAAATGAGAAAATATGAAAATCAAATAATCAACCAATGAGATAAAAGTCTACCAATAAGAAACAATGTGAACTAAAATAAATCAAGATTATCTCTTAATTATTCTAATTATTATCCTAATCACTATATAAATGAAGCATTATTTAGGTTTATTATCTAAACAGGAAATTATAAAAGTAAAAATGATATGGACTAATTAAAATGCAACTAACACCTAGTGGACCAATGTGAGTGAAGATAATGTCTAATTTATCCTAAAATGATAAAGATAAATTTTAGAATAATTACCATCTAAGATTACTAAAATGCCCTCACGTTGGGAAGAAATCACCAAATTACCCCAATAGCGTGGGGATCCCATTGGTGAGAATATAGGCAGATACGCCTCCAACTTGTGTTTCAATGACGGGTAAGGCGGTACCCTTATACGCACAATTCTAGCTCACAGCATTACTGCGGAGTTCAGTTACTTAATATAGAGATCAAAGAGACCTTGCATTTGTGGCATTTATTGTTTTTTCAGTCGGTCGACTTCAAGCAAAACGATAAGGGTATTGATATACCATAAAGAGCAGGCCAATCAGCACGTGACACGTATGACCATAATCCAACTCATGCTCGGCCAACACGGTTCTCATTCAGCCAATGACTAAAAGCTCAAGCATCCAGATCAGCACAAAAGGTCGGAAGTGACCAAACATATGCCTTCAGAGCACATATATCCGGGCAAGGGTCTCAGAACTTATCACAAGGTCCAGACCAACACTCCAGACCTCGTCACTGCCTTAGCGGATGCCGAGCAGGGAATAAGGAAGCAGTCTTCAACAAGGAAGCAGTCTTCAACAAGGGAACTACCATCTATGGTTATCTCTAAGCAATACTCCACAAGGTAACTGCAATCTCCGATGATCAAATCCCTATATTCATGGCATCGAATCCTAATCAAATTAGGAAGGCCACGGACTATAAATTAAACCCTAAAGGTACGCTTTATTTTTCATGCTCATTCTTTGGCTTTCAATATAGTCTTTCAATTCCTTTTACTTACTTAAGCATCGGAGCGGCTACCGCCGGAGCCAATCTGGTGGACCTCTGATCGTTTTTCTGAGTGTTCTACAGGTCACAGAGCCCTCACTTATTGCAAGCCGAAAAGTGCAGCATCAGTTTGGCGCCGTCTATGGGAACGGCTAATCTCCAAGTGCTCTATTCATAAACCCATCTCTTTCCTCACTGGAAAACCATGGCACCAAATCTCCGACCACGACAGAATACTCAGAATTCGCAAAACTCTCAGCGTCAGCCGCCTGCTCCTCGTACAAAGGGACCAGCGGTTAACCCCATGCGACAAGAGATCGAATTGATCAAACGACACAATGAACTGGTGCAAGAACAGTTACTTGCCATCATTAGAACGCTGGCAACACTCACACAAAACCAAATAGCGGGTTCTCCTAACCCGCCGATCAACTTCGCTGCAGGAACGCAACCTCCTGTTGCCACGGAGAATGAAGAACTCCATGAGCAGGCTCCAGCTAACCAGCCTGGGCACCCCCCGGGCGTTGCCCGCGTTGGCAGAGATCCACAACCGTCAGTTCTAGGCTGGGGAACATCAGCCTTCGTTCCTGACGTCCATTACTGGAGTACTACTCAGGCCCCAACTCCAAGGGCCTCGGGAGCATATCCGGCACCGCAGGAGCCTCATCCCCATGCAGCACCAATCCCTCCGGTTCGGAATCCCCCTCCATCCGAAGGGCGTGCTCAACCCTATTACCCTGAAGCCGAGGCTGTCGGGCAGGGTTCGCAAGATGTCAGAATCAGGGACCCGCGGAGGGTAGAGGAAATTGTCGAATCTATGGACCGAACAATTCCCCTGAGAGGACCTCAGAACCCTCCAGAACAAGACGAGTTGGCCAGGCTGCTTGGAAGACTAGCCACTCCGTTCACTCACACCATCATATCAAAAGAGAGGCCCAGAAAGTTCATGGTGCCCAAGTTCACCCTATATGTTGGATCTGGAGATCTAGGGGATCATCTCTCGCACTATCAGCATACGATGGCCCTTCACGGAGCCTCTGATGCTTTCATGTGCCGAACCTTCATCACCAGCTTGAAGGGAACTGCTCTGAAGTAGTTCCACAACCTCCCTCCAAACTCAATTACCAGCTTCTACGAGCTTGGTAGACAGTTCTTGGACAGGTTTATGACCAGCAGGAGGCTCAGAAGGGGTCCAGAGTTCCTGTTAAACATCAAACAGACTAGGGAGGAATCCCTCAGAGCCTACATCGCGCGCTTCAATACCGAACTCACGGAGATCACTGACTGCAGCCCGAAATTCCTTGTAGCAGCCCTAACTGCTAGGCTTGCCCAAGGTGGATTCAGAGATTCCTTAACGAAGAGCCCTCCAGCCGATATGGCGGCATTAATGGATCGGGCCAGAAAGTACATCAACCTAGAAGAAGCCAACCGCACATCCTAGAAGGGCAAAGATCAGACCCAAAGGGACAATCCGAAGAAGGAGGACCACAAGAAGGAGGATCACAGAAGAGACTCCAACAAAAAGAGGGCCAGGAGCCCAGAGAAGAGAACAGCACCCCGAGCTGTGTACAACTCCGGACCAAGGGAGTTCACCAACTTCACTCCTTTAAACACCACATCGAACCAAGTACTCCGGCAGATCCGAGATCGGGAGAACCTGAGGTGGCCGGAACCAATCAAAGGAGATCCTAGCCTGCGGGACCAAAGTAAGTATTGTAATTTCCATAAAGATCATGGACATACAACTAACACATGCAGGACCCTCCGGTATGAGATAGAGCAGCTCATAAAGAAGGGGCGTCTTCGGGAGTTCGTCAAGCTGGATGGAAGGCAGAACCCCCAAGATGACAAGCCTCAACAACGGCCAGATTAAAGGCCCAAACAGAGGCAGAAGCAAAGGGAAGGGCGAAACGAGCCTCAGAGGCAGAACAACCATGTTATCTACGTCCTCCATGCTGACTCCCCTATCACAGGAATGTCCAACAGGGCAAGAAAGAAATATGCTTGGGAGGCCAGAGTTGCCCCGAACGTATTACAGATCTCCAACATAGAAAAGAGGCTCAAGCCAGCACCGGAGATTTAATTCACTGAGCAAGATCTAGCAGGGGTACATTGCCCTCACAGTGATGCCCTTGTTATAACCCTCAGAATCGCCAACTTCGAGACCCGGAGAGTTCTGGTCTATACTGGCAGCTCCGTCAACATACTGTTCTATGAGCCACTTAAACAGATAGGGATAGACCATGACAACGTCAAGCCCACCACTGCCGTGATGGCAGCTTTCGATGGCAACCTCAGTACCCCTTTGGGGAAAGTCGACCTTCTTACCACCGTAGGAGAGGGTGAAGGGCAGAAGACCACCATCTCGGAGTACATGGTGTTAAACATGAAATCTCCCTACAACGTCATAATCGGGAGACCCTGGTTGCATCAGATAGGAGCAGTCACTTCGACCCTCCATCAGTGTCTGAAGTACGTCCACAACCAGAGCGTCCACTCGGTCAGAGGGTGTCAGCCAACCTCCCGAGAGTGCCACGCTATTGCCCTCAAGGAGAGAGCTCCTAAATAGCAATTACAGTACACTCGGGACTGTGCAGATCCGGTTCTCACTCACTCTCCCGATGAGGAGGATTGCCCATCCAACATTAAAGAACCCCTGAGCCCAAGGGGACGCGATAGCCGAGCCAAACCTGTTGGCGAGCCCATTAAAGTATTGGTCAGTTCAGAAGCAGAGGGGCGTTATTTGTACATCGGCCCAGACCTAATGCACACCGAGCAGGAAAAGATAGTCAGGTTCTTGAAAAAGAACCTCTCTATCTTTGCTTGGGAGACCAAAGACATGGAGGGAATAGATCCCACTCTTATAACTCACAAGCTGATGGTGGATCCGGATCATCCGCCAGTCAGACAGAAGAGAAGACCGATTGCTCCTGAACGGCATCGGATTATAAATGAAGAAGTCCAAAGGCTGCTGGACGCCAGGATGATACGGGAAGTATTCTATCCTGAGTGGCTAGCCAACACCGTGCTTGTTAAGAAGAAAAACGGCAAGTGGAGAGTCTGCGTTGATTATACAGACCTCAACAAGGCATGCCCCAAGGACAGCTTTCCACTGCCAAGAATAGACCAACTGGTTGACGCCACTGCAGGGCATGAGCTTATGAGTTTCATGGACGCCTATTCTGGGTACAACCAGATCCAGATGTACCCTCCAGACCAAGAGAAGACAGCCTTCATAACCGAACGAGGGCTCTACTGCTACAGAGTAATGCCTTTCGGGTTGAAGAATGCTGGAGCCACTTATCAGCGGTTGGTGAACAAGATGTTCAGCCCACTGCTCGGCAGCACCATGGAGGTATACATCGACGACATGCTGGTAAAGAGTTTTCAGAAAAGCAGTCACCTCCAGCACTTAGCCCAGACCTTCGATATCCTCAAACAGCACAAGATGAAGCTCAATCCCTCGAAATGTACCTTCGGAGTTACGAAGGGAAAATTCTTGGGATACATTGTCTCTCAGAGGGGTATCGAAGCAGACCCCACTCAGATCCAAGCTCTAATTGGACTGACCTCACCAAGGACCAAAAAGGAAATTTAGGCACTGAATGGCAGAATTGCGGCACTAAGCATATTTATATCCAAATCCACCGATCGCTGCCTGTCTTTCTTCAGAGCTCTAAAGGGCAGCAAAGCTCTGCAGTGGACAGAAGAATGCAAGAAATCCTTTCAAGAACTAAAGGAGTATCTAGCCTCTCCAGAGCTCCTATCAAAACCAGTACAAGGAGAAAAGCTGCTCCTGTACCTTGCAGTTTCCGAAAACGCGGTCAGTTCCGCATTGATCAGATAGGACAGAGGAGTACAGAGGCCTATTTTCTATGCCAGTTGGGCACTACTTGACACGGAAAAAAGGTACCCAGAAGTAGAGAAACTGGCCTATGCCTTGGTCATATCAGCTCGGAAGCTTCGACCTTATTTCCAAGCCCATCCAATCGAGATCCCAACTACCTATCCTCTGAAGTCAATATTGAGGAAACCTGAGGTATCAGAAGGATTGGTGAAGTGTTCTGTGGAGCTAGGGGAGTTCGACATATCGTATGTACCCCGAAACTCCATCAAAGGGCAGGCCTTAGCCGATTTCGTTGCAAAGTTCACCCCAGCACTTCAGAACAAAGCGCAACTCACTGAAACTTCGGGAACCTGGCTGCTATACATTGATAGATCGTCAACTGATCAAGGTTCAGGGGTAGGCCTGGTATTACAGTCTCCTGATGGGCTCACGTCAGAAAAAGCAGTCAGCCTGGGATTCAAAGCTTCCAATAATGAAGCCGAATATGAAGCCCTAATCTTGGGCATGAAGCTTGCCTTGGAATGCGAGGCTCAGAACCTCGATGTCTTCTCTGACTCCCAACTGGTGGTGAGCCAAGTCTTGGGAGAATTTGCCATTAAAGATGATAGGATGCTCCGGTACTCCGAACTGGTGAACCATTTGAAGCATTCCTTCCAGACATTTACTATCCAAAAAATTGAGAGAAGCCAGAATTGTAGAGCAGATGCTCTGGCTAACATGGCCTCCCGCCTCAAGTTTGAAGCAAACTCCACAATTAAAATCTCCTTTCAGCCAGGATCCAGCATTGAGGAAGCCCAAATCGCTCAAATTGATGAGCAGCCCCAGAACTGGATGACCCCAATCCTCCAGTATCTGAGATCCGGGCTCCTCCCAGAGGACAAAAACAAAGCCAGGAGAATCCGAATCAGAGCAGCTCGGTACCTGATCCTAAACAACAAGCTTTACAGAAGGTCGTATTCTCAACCTCTGTTAAAATGCTTAGCTCCAGACGAGTCACAATATGTCTTGGCTGAAATACACGAAGGAATTTGCGGGAATCATAATGGGGGCAGAACTATAGCCCACCGAGCTCTATCGCAAGGCTATTACTGGACTGGCATGTTGAAACAGGCTAAGGAATATGTTCGCAAGTGCGACAAATGCCAGAGATTTGCCCCGTACCAACATCAGCCTCATCATGAGCTTATCCCGATTCCTAGTCCTTGGCCTTTTGCTCAGTGGGGGATGGACATTGTGGGTCCATTACCAAGGGCACCTCCAAACAGGAAATATCTCTTGGTGGCCATCGACTACTTCTCTAAATGGGCCGAAGCCGAACCTCTAACACATATCACAGAAAAGGAAGTTGAGAGCTTCACCTGGAAGAACATTGTGTGCAGGTTCGGCATACCATGTGTAATTATCTCCGACAATGGGACACAATTCACTGGTAAAGGCTTCAAGACATTCTGCGAAAATCTCAACATTAGGTAGCACTTCGCCTCTCCAGGCCATCCACAAGCAAATGGGCAAGCGGAGGTCACCAACCGAACAATCCTTGACGGGTTAAAGAAAAGGTTAGAGCAAGCCAAAGAAAAGTGGGCAGAAGAACTCCTCGGAGTCCTTTGGGCCTACAGAACGACCAGAAGAACTCCCGCCTCTGAGACTCCCTTATCACTAGCCTATGGGACAGAAGCAGTAATTCCGGTTGAGATCGGTATGCCAACCCTGAGAATAGAAGCCTTTGAGCAAGAATCCAACGATCAACAACTGATGGAAAACTTGGATTTGCTCGAAGAGAGAAGGGATCAAGCCAGCATCAGGATGGAAGCCTATCAACAGAGAATGGTCGACAAATCCAAGGTAGGACTCAAGACAGTCAGCTTTCAAGTCGGAGACTATGTCTTAAGAAGTGTCTTTCAAAACACCAAGGATCCCACTATGGGAAAGTTGTCACCAAACTGGGAAGGCCCCTACAAAGTAACAAAGGTTGTTCGGCCTACTACCTACTGGCTAGAAGACATGACTGGGAAGCCTGTTCCTAGGCCATGGAATGTGGAACACTTACGGAAGTATTATCAGTAGAGATGTTTCTTTTACTTCCATAGAATATTCATCTATAAATGCACAGGCCTCCAGAGCCTGGTCCATAATGTACGAGTTTTTACACTCGGTCCATCTATAAATGCACAGGCCTCTAGAGCCTGGTCCATAATGTACGAGTTTTTACACTCGGTCCATCTATAAATGCACAGGCCTCCAAAGCCTGGTCCATAATGTACGAGCTTTTATACTCGGTCCATCTATAAATGCACAGGCCTCCAGAGCCTGGTCCATAATGTACGAGCTTTTATACTCGGTCCATCTATAAATGCACAGGCCTCTAGAGCCTGGTCCATAATGTACGAGTTTTTACACTCGGTCCATCTACAAATGCGCAGGCCTCCAGAGCCTGGTCCATAATGTACGAGTTTTTACACTCGGTCCATCTACAAATGCACAGGCCTCCAGAGCCTGGTCCACAATGTACGAGTTTTTACACTCGGTCCATCTATAAATGCACAGGCCTCCAGAGCCTGGTCCATAATGTACGAGCTTTTACACTCGGTCCATCTATAAATACACAGGCCTCCAGAGCCTGGTCCATAATGTACAAATCTTCGTACTCGGTCCATCTATAATGCACAAGTCTTAGGACTTGGTCCATCTATAATGTACAGGCCTCCAGAGCCTGGTCCACAATGTACAAGTCTTCGTACTTGGTCCATCTATAATGCACAAGTCTTAGGACTTGGTCCATCTATAATGCACAGGCCTCTAGAGCCTGGTCCATAATGTACAAGTCTTCGTACTTGGTCCATTTATAATGCACAAGTCTTAGGACTTGGTCCATTTATAATACACAGGTCTCTTCAGCCTGGTCTATCTTTAAAAAATAGATTCCATGATCCAGTCCATCCAAAGACAGAAGTTCCGAACATCTACAAAACTAAAGTTTCCTAGATCGGAATACCTCAGATCTGATGTTTATATTATTTGGCTTATCTATCAAACAAGCAACAAGTACTATGATACCGATCAGGAGTGAAGTACTTTGATTCAAGCATTCTTCTAAGTTTCTTTGATCTATTCTTAGAACATTCATATATCAAGAGTGCACGAGAAAGTGTTTTAACTACAGAAGAGTACATTCGAATAACATCAGATCTGAGAAAAAGAAACTCAATTTTATTGATAATTCAGAAGATTTACATCAGTACAGAGACTGGAAATAAAACAGAGGCTACAATACAGAGATCATTACATAAGCTACTACAGAAGCTACTACAGAGGCTACAACTTGTAACATCATGGCTTTCTTCCTCGGATGATAAAAGGGCACATGATCCAAGACTTCCATTACCGCCGTCGTCGGCTCCATTTGAAAGGAAGGAATCCTGAACCCCAATCCGCATCAAGGAGCACCCAGGCCATTTCATCATCACTATCATTGATCTCACGACCAACGGAGGATGAGGGCTCTGGATCTCAGGGGACCGCCATTCGTCTTCCTCACATCAGTTGTTACACCCCAGCCGATTGGAGCAGGGGTCTCTGACGAAACATAAAAAAGAGGAGGCACCCCACTTGCGTCTTCATCACCGGCGCTCCAAGCCTCGGTTGAATCAGGGAGGGAACACCACCAATCGGAGGAATCTCGACTGAATGCTAGAGGAGACAAGAAGACTTGTGCCTCCTTTAATCCTTCCATGGAGACTGAAAAAGGGGGAAGGTTAAATCTCGACTGAATGCCAGAGGAGACAAGAAGATTTGTGCCTCCTTTAATCATTCCTTGGAGACTGAAAAAGGGGGAAGGTTAAATCTCGGCCATAGTTTAATCATTACTAACTCAGACAGAGAATCATCCATCATCTCCAGGCGAGTGACAAAATTCCGGCAGCATCTAAAGTCTCTCCTACGAGGAAACAGTTTGGGAATAAAAGGGTTGAATGCAACCGAATGCCCTCGTTTCCATATATATTGACCCTTGAAGTCCAAAAGCCACCCAACTGAACCGTCGCAACGGTGAAAAAGAGATTGGCCTCGAAATCCCAAATGGCAATCGAATAAATAAACAGTGCATTAAATGTGCCTCTTCGATATACCAAGAGACAGGGTACAGAGCTCTATGAACGAAAATCACAGTCCAGCACTGGAGCTTCTGAATTGATAAAGAGAGGGGGACAACGTCTAAATGTACAGGCCTCCTATCCAAGATTCAGAACTTACAGTCTTAACTATTTTATGACAGGCCAGTCACATAACAAAGGCCAAAACAGCTCGGACATATCCTGATCCTGAGTACTCGAAAACAGCATGCCGAGCATCATAATGACAAGCACAAGCTGCCTGATTATCTTCACGAGCTCTTGATTCAGAGCCGTCTATCTCAAAGATCTACAAAAATTTACGCCCACTTTATTGGGCTCTATCTATCTGATTATGCTTCCTTTCTTATCTCATTATGATGAGACAGTTAAAGTTAATCTACATTCATTATTCAATTGCAAGTATCGAAGCTCGGAAGGTAACTATCGACTACTGGATGGTTGACCTAACATACAAGAGGCTCAAAACAGCTACACTTAACGACAAAATTGCACAGGAGGAGAGAACACAAGAAGAATTTGAAGGAAAGTCAATTTTACAGATCAGAAGTATACATTCTGATGCTACACCTTTTGACTCGCAACACGTGAGGGCTCCGTGACCTGTAGAACACTCAGAGAGATGATCAGAGGACCACCGGATTGGCTCCGGCGGTAGCCGCTCCGATGCTTAAGTAAGTAAGGGAATTGAAAGACTGTATTGAAAGTCAAAGAATGAGCATAAGAATCCAAAGCGTACCTCTAGGGTTTAATATATAAGCCGTGGTTCTCCTAATTTTGATTAGGTTTTGCCGCCACGAATATCGGGATTGGATCATCAGAGATTTGCAGTTACCTTGTGGAGCATTGAATCGTAGATGGAGATAACCATAGATAGTAGTTTACGTGTTGAAGGCTGTTTCCTTATTCCCCGCTTAACGGCTGTTAAGGAAACCATATATGCAGTGTCGAATAAATACTGTCCAGAACAGGAGGTCTGGACGATGTACATGAGAATATCCTGAATGCTTCATCTGTACTGTATGACCGAGTTCATCGGTTCTGAATGATATATAAATAAGAATGCCCCGAAGGCTTATGGCTGCTCTGTATGATAGACATATATGAGAATACCCTGAAGGCTTATAGCTGTTCTGTATGACCGAAATATATGAGCTCTGTAGGATCGAGATTTGTTAATCTGATAGGCATACGTGTCTCAAACTGATTGGTGTGTCTGTTTATGGTATATCAGCTACTCCCCCCCCGAGCCCTTGTCAAAAGCTAGGGTTTTAACTAAGGTTGAGGGTTTTGTGAAGAGTCATACGTTTTGCCTTCCCATTTCTTAAGACGCCGTTTTAACGCGTCATTTATTGCGCAGCCGATACTTGAGAACTCATCATTACTTTCAACCGTTGTGTCGGCTCGTCTTGGAAGGCTCATATTTCGAATGCGTATATAGAGAGAGAGGAAAAGCCTTTCATACCTTTCTTCTGCATTTACTTCCACAGTACCAGACCGCCATTCGACATATCTTGAAGTTTTGGAGGATCCCCGGTGTTCATAACTCTTTTCTTGGTTTCAGGTTCGACTTTTAGTCCCCTTCTTCATTCCTTCTTGTTTGCTTCATTTCTTTCTCTTGTTCGCCATGTCTGGCTTAGAATCACACTCTGGTTTGGGAAGTCCTTCTGAGACTGATCCTCAAATGCAATTAGTGAATGTTGATGAAAATAGAATGGTAGTTCCTCCCTCTAGTCCGGGGGTCAGGATTGTCGATGCTTTTGATGATCCCCCGAACAGGGCTGGCGAAACCTCTGGTCGGTCTGATCGAAGAGAAGAGGGTGAGAGTGTAATTACTGAAAGTATGCTGAAGGAGTTATGGGCGAAGTTCAAACTTCCCAAAAATGTCGCTTTCAGGGTCCCAGATTCTCAAGATCGCCCGGGCGATGTTAGAGATGGAGAAATCTGTGCCTATCTGGCCTGGTTTGAACTGGGTCTTACACTCCCCTTTCCTGATATAATAAAACAATTCTTTTGTTGGTTTGATCTGTGCCCCGCAGACCTGAACCTTAACAGTTGGAGATATCTGTTGAGCTTTATCGTATTAGGGCATATGAATAATGTCAAGGTGTCCCTTGATCTGATCCGTAGCAATATGGATCTAAAACTTCAAAAGGCGGAAGGCCTTTATTACATGTCTTTTGATAGTGGGTTCAGACCCCTTACTTCTGTGCCCTCCTCCAACAAGACCTGGAAGAAGTGGTACTTCTTTATTAAAGGAGGATGGGAATTCAAGAACTTCGAGGGTCAACCTTCCACATTCCCTCGAACCACTGGGCCAAGGGGTGAGGTTTAACTTTTCCGTGGCTGCGTTGACTCTGTTTTGTTTGCCAATTTGTTGAACTGATCAATTTCTGTGTTTGCTTTGCAGTTAAGAGTGCGTGGAAGAGACCGGATTTCTCTCCCGCGATTCAGAAGCAGTATAAGAAGCTTTTGAAGCCCAGCATCAGGGATCATTCTTCCATTGTCAACCCTGATACATTAATGGCTGCCAGGGGTAGTGTCGAGGAGATAGCTGATAATGTGATGGCTCAGTGGGAGTCCGGGCCATCACCGCCTGCGGTGGGGGAGGCTTCTTCTCCGGTGGTCCCTCCCGTTCCGAAGAAGCGGAGGCTGATTTCGTCCTCTCCCGGACCTGCTGAGAGGGAGGAAGAGGCTCCCGTCCCTATCACGGTGGTTCCTCCAATCCCGTCTCGTCGAGCGGGTAAGGAGGCATCATCATCGGTGGCTCCTGACGTTGCTGGTCAGGGAGCCAAGAAGATTCTGAGTGAGTTATGGGCCAAAGGCTCAGTTAAAATTAAGCCTCAGGCGTCTGGGAAGCTGCTTGCTGACTTGACCGCTCTTCAGGTTAAGGTGAGCTCGTTAGGACCATATTTTCCTTACCTTTAAGCGTTTCTACTGGTGTTTGAGTTGTTTTCTTTGTGTTATGCAGACCTTGCATACCCTTTCTGCTTTGGTGGAGGTTTCTCCATTTGTGGAGGAGCTCGACCAACTTAGGGCCAATCTGGACGAACTGGGACTCCAGTTGGGTACTGCTCGGTCGGAGGCTCACGATTCTGCGGAGAAGTTGAAGGAGTGTCAGAACTCCTTGATAGTGATGGAGTCGGAGAGGAACTTTGCCGTTGAGCGGGCGAGGAGGTTGCAGGTGGAGATGAACGGCTTGCGGTACCAGCACAGTAGGCAGCTAGATGCAGCCGTGGAGCAGGCATTGGTGGACAATGAGGAAGAGATGAGGTCGAAGCTGGAAGGAATGGCCCATCGTTTGATTACGTTTGGGTTTAATAACTTCCACTCTCGGCTTCTTGCCAAGTTTCCTGACCTAGACGTTTCCTCCATTGTGCCACCTGGGTCTGAACCTCTAGAGGTCAACCAGGACGAAGTGGCTGATGTCCTCCCGGCCGATCCCACGGAAGTGGTTGTACCGACTGAGGTGGTTGATACTGTACCTGCCGAACCTTCTCCTGTCGTTGATCCTGTTCCTGCTGATCAGGCTTAGGATCCATATTTTGTTATTTTTCAATGTACTTGAGACATACATTTGTTTAATGGAACAGTCTTTTGGTTAATGCTCGCCTCTTTGGTTATATTGCTCTGTAGCATTTGTGCGTATCTTTGAGTTATGTAGCTCTGTAGTGCCTTAACGTGTAGTTGATGGTAATAATTGTTGCAAGTTACCCTGCTCTGGAGTTTAGTGTATACCAGATCAGATTTTCTTCTGCAGGAAGCTGTGTTCCGAACTTCTTTACTTTCCTTAGGCCAGTAATTGGAGACTTCTGTTTTGAAGTATTTCAAAGCTGACCGTTCTGAATTCGGGGACATAATAATAAGTGGATATCTTTGTGGTTGTAGTTTGGTTGATCAGATCTTCTGTCTCCAGATCTGTTAGAAATCAAGAAACGTCATAGTTGATGGACCTCTGTTGTACACGTGGTCCTGTAAGTGTCAATGACATGGAGAAACCGTCACGTCACATACATGGGAAAGATTAAAAGCCTGTGTATTACGTGTATGGCCCTGCCTTTTGCTTCTCCCGAGAAGGTGGTTTAATACTCCATTTATTGCACCTTCGCCGTTTGGGATTTCGAAGCTAGCACTTCGCTTAACCGTTGTGACGGTTCAACTAGGTGGCCTTTGGTCTTCCAGTGTCTATATATATGGAAACGAGGGCATATGGTTGTGCTCAACCTTTCTGCTCCCCGAATTGCTTGTAAGATAGGTTTTTATATGCTGCCAGAGTTCTTCCACTCGTTCGGAGATGATGGATGATTCCTTGCCTGAGTTGGGAATAACTGAACTGTGGCCAAAAGTTAACCCTCCCCTATTTTCAGTCTCCAAGGAAGGATTGAAGGAGGCACAAGTCTTCTTGTTTCCTCTGGTATCTAGTCGAGATTTCTCCGACTGGTGGTGGTCCCTCCCTGATTCAATCGAGGCCTGGAGCGTTGGTGATGAAGACGAAGGTGAGTTGCCTCCTCTTCCTCATGCCCTGTCAGAGACCCTTGCTCCAAGTGGCTGGGGTGAAACAGATGGTGTGAAGAAGAAGATTGAAGGTGGGTTGCCTCCTCCCGCTTATAACTCGGCAGTGACAACTGCTCTGAGGGAGATGAATGGGGGCCGCCTTCTCCCTTTTATGACTTGGCAGGAACCCTTGCTTTAATTGGCTGGGGCGTTATGCCGATTACAAAGGTGGAGAACGAAAAGTCTTCTGAGGCTCAGAGCCCTTATCATCGGTTGGTCATGGGACCAGTGATAGTGATGATGAAATGGCCTGGGCACTACTTGATGCAGACTGGGGTTCAGGGTTCCTTCCTTTCAAATGGAGCCGATGAAGGCGGCTTTGAAGGTTTTGGATCTTGTGCCCCTTTATCATCCCAGGAGAAGAGCCATTATGTTGCCAAGCGTGGCTTCTGTAATAGCTTCTGTAATAGCTTCTGTAGCAGCTTCTGTAATAGCTTCTGTAATAGCTTCTGTAATAGCTTCTGTAGTAGTGTCTTGGTATTGATGTAAATCTTTTTGAGTTATCAATAAAGTTGAATTTCTTCTTCTCAGATCTGATATTTTCTGTGAATGTGCTCTTTTGAAACTTTAAGCACCTTCTAATGCATTGTCGATTGTTCTGAAAATAAATCAAAAACTTAGAAAAATGCCAGAATCGAAGTACTTCACGTTTGGTTGAAACCATGGTGCTGGTTTGTTTGACAGATAAGTCAAATAATGTAAGTGTCAGATCCGAGGTATTCCGTTCTAGGAAACTTTAGTTGACAGGTGCTCAGAACTTCTGCCTTTGGATAGACTGGATCACAGAATCTGCTAGTTGAAGATGGTCCATGCTCTGAAGGCCTGTGCATTAGTAGATAGACCAGGCTCTGGAGGCCTGTGCATTAATAGATAGACCAGGCTCTGGAGGCCTGTGCATTAATAGATAGACCAGACTCTGGAGGCCTGTGCATTAATAGATAGGCCAAGTCATAAGACTTGTGCATTATTAGATGGACCAGGCTCTGAAGACCTGTGCATTAATAGATGGACCAAGTCATAAGACTTGTGCATTAATAGATGGACCAAGTCATAAGACTTGTGCATTAATAGATGGACCAGGCTCTAAAGGCCTGTGCATTAATAGATGGACCAAGTCATAAGACTTGTGCATTAATAGATGGACCAAGTCCTAAGACTTGTGCATTAATAGATGGACCAGGCTCTGGAGGCCTGTGCATTAATAGATGGACCAAGTCATAAGACTTGTGCATTAATAGATGGACCAGGCTCTGGAGGCCTGTGCATTAATAGATGGACCAGGCTCTGAAGGCCTGTGCATTAATAGATGGACCAAGTCATAAGACTTGTGCATTAATAGATGGACCAGGCTCTGAAGGCCTGTGCATTAATAGATGGACCAAGTCATAAGACTTGTGCATTAATAGATGGACCAGGCTCTGGAGGCCTGTGCATTAATAGATGGACCAAGTCATAAGACTTGTGCATTAATAGATGGACCAGGCTCTGAAGGCCTGTGCATTAATAGATGAACAGTTTTAAGGAAGTAAAAGACAAAAAATCTTCATTGATAATACTTCCGCAAGTGTTCTACGTTCCATGGCCTAGGAACAGGTTTCCCAGTCGTGTCTTCAAGCCAGTAAGTGGTAGGTCGAACGACCTTCGTTACTTTGTAGGGGCCTTCCCAATTTGGTGATAACTTTCCCATGGTGGGATCCTTGGTGTTCTGAAAGACTCTTCTTAAGACGAAGTCTCCAACTTGAAAGCTGACTGTCTTGAGTCCTATCCTGGATTTATTGACCATTCTTTGTTGGTAGGCTTCCATCTTGATGCTGGCCTGATCCCTTTTCTCTTCGAGCAAATCCAGGTTCTCCATTAGCTGCTGATCATTGGATTCTTGCTCAAAGGCCTCAGTCCTCAGAGTTGGCATACCGATTTCAACCGGAATCACTGCTTCTGTCCCATAGGCTAATGAGAAGGGTGTTTCAGAGGTGGGAGTTCTTCTGGTTGTACGGTAGGCCCAAAGGACTCCTGGGAGCTCTTCTGCCCACTTCCCTTTGGCTTGTTCCAACCTTTTCTTTAACCCATCAAGGATTGTTCGGTTGGTGACCTCTGCCTGCCCATTTGCTTGTGGATGGCCTGGAGAGGCAAAGTGCTGCCTGATGTTGAGATTTTCGCAGAATGCCTTGAAGCCTTTACCAGTAAATTGTGTCCCATTATCCGAGATAATTACACGTGGTATGCCAAACCTGCAGACAATGTTCTTCCAGGTGAAGCTTTCAACTTCCTTTTCTGTAATATGAGTTAAAGGCTCGGCCTCGGCCCATTTAGAGAAGTAGTCGATAGCCACCAAGAGGTACTTCCTGTTTGGAGGTGCTCGTGGTAACAGACCCACAATGTCCATTCCCCATTGAGCAAAGGGCCAAGGACTAGGAATCGGGATGAGCTCGTGCTGAGGCTGGTGTTGGTACGAGGCGAATCTCTGACATTTGTCACATTTCTGAACATATTCTTTAGCCTGTTTCAGCATGCCGGGCCAGTAGTAGCCCTGCGATAGAGCTCGGTGGGCTATAGTTCTGCCCCCATTGTGATTCCCGCAAATTCCCTCGTGAATTTCAGCCAAAACATATTGTGACTCGTCTGGAGCCAAACACTTTAACAGAGGTTGAGAATATGACCTCCTGTAAAGTTTGTTGTTCAGGATCAGGTACCGAGCCGCTCTGATTCGGATTCTCCTGGCTTTGTTTTTATCCTCTAGGAGGAGCCCGGATCTTAGATACTGGAGGATTGGGGTCATCCAGCTCTGGGTCTGTTCATCAATTTGAGCAACTGATGCTTCCTCAATGCTGGATCCTGGCTGAAAAGAGATTTTAACGGTGGAGTCTGTTTCAGACTTGAGGCGGGAGGCCATGTTAGCCAGAGCATCTGCTCTGCAGTTCTGACTTCTCTCAATCTTCTGGATAGTGAAAGTCTGGAAAGAATGCTTTAAATGGTTCACCAGTTCGGAGTACCGAAGCATCCTGTCATCCTTAATGGCAAACTCTCCCAAAACTTGGCTTACTACCAGTTGGGAGTCAGAGAAGACATCGAGGTTCTGAGCCTCGCATTCCAGGGCAAGCTTCATCCCTAAGATTAGGGCCTCATATTCAGCTTCATTATTGGAAGCTCTAAATCCCAGGCTGACTGCTTTTTCCGATGTAAGTCCCTCAGGGGACTGTAGTACCAGTCCTACCCCTGATCCTTGATCGGTTGACGAACCATCAATATACAGCAGCCAGGTTCCTGTAGTTTCGGCGATTTGTGCTTCGTTCTGCAGTGCCGGGGTGAACTCGGCTACAAAGTCAGCTAAGGCCTGCCCTTTAATGGAGTTTCGGGGTACATATGCTATGTCAAACTCCCTTAGCTCCACAGACCACTTGACCAACCTTCCCGATACCTCGGGTTTCCTCAGTATTGACTTTAGAGGATAGGCAGTTGGAATCTCAATTGGATGGGCCTGAAAGTAAGGTCGAAGCTTCCGGGCTGATATGACCAAGGCATAGGCCAGCTTCTCTACTTCTGGGTATCTTTTCTCCGTGTCAAGTAGTGCCCTACTGACGTAGAATATAGGCCTCTGTACTCCTTTGTCCTGTTTGATTAGTGCGGAACTGACCGCGTTCTCAGAGACTGCTAGGTACAGGAGCAGCTTTTCTCCTTGTACAGGTTTTGACAGGAGCTCTGAAGAGGCTAGGTACTCCTTTAGTTCTTGGAAGGAATGCTCGCATTCTTCTGTCCATTGCAAAGCCTTGCTGCCCTTTAGAGCTTTAAAGAAAGGTAGGCAGCGATCAGTGGACTTGGATATAAATCTGCTCAATGCGGCGACTCTGCCGTTCAGTGCCTGAATCTCCTTTCTGGTCTTTGGCGACTTCAGTCCAATCAGGGCTTGGATCTGAGTGGGATCTGCTTCGATACCTCTTTGAGAGACGATGTACCCCAAGAATTTTCCCTTCGTAACTCCGAAGGTACATTTCGAGGGGTTGAGCTTCATCTTGTGCTGTCTGAGGATATCGAAGGTCTGGGCTAAGTGCTGGAGGTGGCTGCCTTTCTGGAGGCTCTTTACCAGCATGTCGTCGATGTATACCTCTATGGTGCTGCCAAGCAGTGGGCTGAACATCTTGTTCACCAACCGTTGGTAAGTGGCTCCAGCATTCTTCAAACCGAAAGGCATCACTCTGTAGCAGTAGAGTCCTCTTTCGGTTATGAAGGCAGTCTTTTCCTGATCTGGAGGGTACATCTGGATCTGGTTGTATCCAGAGTAGGCGTCCATGAAACTCATAAGCTCATGCCCTGCAGTGGCGTCAACCAGTTGATCTATTCTCGACAGTGGAAAGCTGTCCTTGGGGCATGCTTTGTTGAGGTCTGTATAGTCAACACAGACTCTCCACTTGCCGTTCTTCTTCTTGACGAGCACAGTGTTGGCTAGCCACTCGGGATAGAAAACTTCTCGTATCATCCTGGCGTCCAGCAGCCTCTGGACTTCTTCGTCTATAACCCGATGCCGTTCGGGAGTGATCGGTCTTCTCTTCTGTCTGACTGGGGGGTGATCTGGATCTACCATCAGTTTGTGAGTTATCAGATTAGGATCTATTCCCTCCATGTCCCTGGTTTCCCAAGCAAAGATAGAGAGGTTGTTCTTCAGAAACCTGACTATCTTTTCCTGCTCGGCGGGCGTAAGGTCTGGGCCGATGTACAAATAACGCCCCTATGCTTCTGAACTGACCAGTATCTTGATGGGCTCGCCAACAGGCTTGGCTCGGCTATCACGTCCCCTTGGGCTCAGGGGCTCTTCAACGCCGGATGGGCAATCTTCCTCCTCGGGAGTGTGAGTGAAAACCGGATCTGCACAGTCCCGAGTGTACTGTAATTGCTATTTTGGAGCTGTCTCCTTGAGGGCAATAGCGTGACATTCTCGTGAGGTTGGCTGACATCCTCGGACCGAGTGCACGCTCTGATTGTGGACGTACTTCAGACACTGATGAAGGGTCGAAGTGACCGCCCCTATCTGGTGTAACCAGGGTCTCCCGATGATGACGTTGTATGGAGACTTCATGTTCAACACCATGTATTCAGAGATGGTGGTCTTCTGCCCTTCACCTTCCCCAATAGTGGTAGGAAGGTCAACTCTCCCCAAGGGGGTGCTGAGGTTGCCATCAAAAGCTGCCATTACGGCAGTGGTGGGCTTGACGCTGTCCTGGTCTATGCCCATCCGCTTAAGCGGTTCATAGAATAGAATGTTGACTGAGCTGCCAGTGTCCACTAGGACTCTTCTAGTTTCGAAGTTGGCGATTCTGAGGGTGATAACAAGGGCATCACTGTGAGGGCAGTGTACCCCTGCTAGATCTTGCTCGGTGAACTGGATCTCTGGCCCTGGCTTGAGCCTCTTTTCGACGTTGGAGACCTGCAAGATGTTTGGGGCGGTTCTGGCCTCCCGAGCATATCTTTTTCTTGCCCTGTTGGACATTCCTGTAACAGGGGAGTCAGCATGGAGGACGTAGATAACATGGTTGTTCTGCCTCTGAGGCTCGTTTCGTCCTTCCCGCTGCTCTTGCCTCTGTTCAGGCCTCTGATCTGGCCGCTGCTGAGGCTTGTCTTCTTGGGGGTTCTGCCTTCCGTCTTGTTTGACGAACTCCCGAAGACGTCCCTTCTTTATGAGCTGTTCTATCTCATATCGGAGGGTCCTGCAAGTGTTAGTAGTATGCCCATGATCTTTATGGAAATTGCAATACTTACTTTGGTCCCGCAGGCTGGGATCTCCTTTGATCGGCTCTGGCCACCTCAGGTTCTCCCGATCTCGGATCTGCTGGAGTACCTGGTTTGGAGTGGTGTTCAAAGGCGTGAAGTTGGTGAACTCCCTTGGTGCGGAGTTGTACACAGCTCTGGGAGCCGTTTTCTTCTCTGGGCTTCTGACCCTCTTTCTGTTGGAGTCTTTTCTGTGATCCTCCTTCTTATGGTCCTCCCGCTTCGGATTATCCCTCTGGGTCTGATCCTTGCCCTTCTGGGATGAGCGGTTGGCTTCTTCCAGGTTGATGTATTTTTTGGCCCGATCCATCAATGCTGCCATATCGGCCGGGGGGCTCTTTGTCAAAGAATCTCTGAAGCCACCTTGGGCAAGCCCGGCAGTAAGGGCCGCAACAAGAAATTTTGGGCTGCAATCCGTGATCTCAGTGAGCTCGGTGTTGAAGCGGGCAATGTAGGCCCGGAGGGATTCCTCCCTGGTCTGCTTAACATTCAGCAGGAATTCTGGCCCCCTTCTGAGCCTCCTACTGGTCATAAATCTATCCAAGAACTGTCTACCGAGCTCGTAAAAGCTGGGAATTGAGTTCGGAGGGAGGTTGTGGAACCACTTCAGAGCTGTTCCCTTCAAGCTGGTGATGAACGTTCGACACATGAAAGCATCTGAGGCTCCGTGAAGGGCCATCGTATGCTGATAATGAGATAGGTGATCCCCTGGATCTCCAGATCTGTCGTAGAGAGTGAATTTGGGCACCACGAACTTTCTAGGCCTCTCTTCGGACATGATGGCGTGGGTGAACGGAGTGGCTAGTCTTCCGAGCAGCCTGGCCAGTTCGTCTTGCTCTGGAGGGTTCTGAGGTCCTCTTAAGCCGATTGTCCGGTCCATAGACTCGGCAATCTCCTCTACCCTTCGCGGGTCTCTGAGTCTGACATCTTGTGAACCCTGCCTGACAGCCTCGGCTTCAGGGTAGTAGGGTGGAGTGCGCCCTTCGGATGGAGGAGGAATCCAAACCGGTGGGACTGGCGCTGCATGATAAGGTTCCTGTGGTGCCGGGGGTGCTCCCGAAACCCTAGGAGTTGGGGCTCGAGTAGTGCTCCGGTAATGCACGTCGGGGACAAAAGCGGATGTTCCCCAGCCAGGGATTGTTGATGGCTGTGGATCTCGGCCAGCGTGAGCAACGCCTGAGGGGTGCCCAGGCTGGTTAGCGGGGGCCTGCCCACGAAGTTCTTCATTCCCCGTGGCAACCGGGGGTTGCGTTCCTGCGACGAAGTTGACCGGCGGGCTAGGAGAAGCCGCCGCTTGGTTCTGCGTGAGCGTTGCCAGCATTCTAGTAATGGCTAGCAACTGCTCCTGCACCAGTTCATTGTGTCGTTTTATTGCTTCGATCTCTTGTCGCATAGGGTTGGCCGCTGGTCCTCTTGTGCGTGGAGCAGGCGGCTGACGCTGAGCGTTTTGTGAACTCTGAGTATTCTGTCGGGGTCGGAGATTTGGTGCCATGGTTTTCCGGTGGGGAAAAAGATGAGTTTACGAATAAAGCACGTAGAGATTAGTCGTTCCCACAGACGGCGCCAAACTGATGCTGCACCTTTTGACTCACAAAACGTGAGGGCTCCGTGACCTGTAGAACACTCAGAGAGATGATCAGAGGACCACCAAAACTGATGCTGCACCTTTTGACTCGCAACACGTGAGGGCTCCGTGACCTGTAGAACACTCAGAGAGATGATCAGAGGACCACCGGATTGGCTCCGGCGGTAGCCGCTCCGATGCTTAAGTAAGTAAGGGAATTGAAAGACTGTATTGAAAGTCAAAGAATGAGCATAAGAATCCAAAGCGTACCTCTAGGGTTTAATATATAAGCCGTGGTTCTCCTAATTTTGATTAGGTTTTGCCGCCACGAATATCGGGATTGGATCATCAGAGATTTGCAGTTACCTTGTGGAGCATTGAATCGTAGATGGAGATAACCATAGATAGTAGTTTACGTGTTGAAGGCTGTTTCCTTATTCCCCGTTTAACGGCTGTTAAGGAAACCATATATGCAGTGTCGAATAAATACTGTCCAGAACAGGAGGTCTGGACGATGTACATGAGAATATCCTGAATGCTTCATCTGTACTGTATGACCGAGTTCATCGGTTCTGAATGATATATAAATAAGAATGCCCCGAAGGCTTATGGCTGCTCTGTATGATAGACATATATGAGAATACCCTGAAGGCTTATAGCTGTTCTGTATGACCGAAATATATGAGCTCTGTAGGATCGAGATTTGTTAATCTGATAGGCACACGTGTCTCAAACTGATTGGTGTGTCTGTTTATGGTATATCACATTCATTACATCAAAAGGAAATAGCAAAAAAAAAAAAAATCAAAAAGCCCATAAAGCCTCAAGCCTTGTCAGAAGGGCCTGGATCCTCTTCCAAGTTAAGAGCAGTAGCCCCAGCCGTCTTGTACGGGTCAGGACCAGACGAGGCAGGCTCAGGAGGAACGATTGACGACACGTCGAAACCTGGGAACTGAACCTGAAATCTAGTTCGGAAGCTTTCAAAGCCAAACCGGATCAGGTCATCACCCATCTATTCAACTTCATCTTTCAATTCCATCTCAGCCTCAACCTTGGCTTGATCAGCTGCCTCCTGAACCTTCTGATTAAAGGAATTCTGGAGCTCAACCAACTCCGCCTGAAGCCCCTCAACCTGCCGAGCATATATGTCCTTCTCAGACTCTGCTACGGTAAGGTTGGTGGTAGCTTCCTTCAGATCCTCCTCAGCGGTCTGAACCTTGGATCGGGCTGTCCCAAGCTCCAGCCTCATCTCTTCCACTTCGACCTTCAGCTTCTCAGCCTCCTCAAGGCCCATGGGGGTCACCATCAGAGCAGCCAAACTATGCATGCTCTGCACAAGGCAAGACAGACAATTTAGATTGAACAAATGAACAAACAGAAAAGTCAAGAAAAGCTTCAGAAGTTACCCTCATCTGGAGATTCATCATCTCAGTCATCAGCTTTGAGGGGTCGTCCCCTTTGTATCGGTGAGGGCCCCGAGCCCATATTTGGTCAAATGCCTTCTTGGCAATTTGATAGTCCGGCTCATCAAACGGCTCGGACGGTACGACAGGTGCTTTCCCCTTCCTAGTCCTTCTGCTCGGACCAGAAGGGGCAGGAGGAGCAGCCGAAACAGGAACGGCAGGTTCGGCCTCCTTCTCAGCCTCGGCAGGGGCTGGCTCGGGAGAGCTAGAAATCAACTTCCTCCTTTTTACTTCAAGGGGGGCATCAGGCTCAGCTCGGGAGGAAGCCTCCCCCACCACTTGGGCCTCCGGAATTGCCCACTTCGATGTCAGCCTCTTTTTAAGCTCTGCAGCATGGGCAGCCATCAAGTTCTCCGGAGTTACAATGACAGAATGAGCCCAGTTAGAAGTCGAAAGCAGCACTCGGTACTGATCTCGCAGTGCTTTAGTAAAATCGGGCCTCTTCTAAGCACTCTTGACTGCACAGAAGTAAGGAATGATATATCAGTTTATCAGTTCTGAGGGCATAAACAAAGCTAAAGCAAACCTAAGGGAAAAAGCCTCACCCTTATGACCCGTAGCACGAGGGAATGGCGAGGCCTTTCCTTCTTGGAAGTCTTCATGCTCCCATCCTCCTCCGACGAAGAAGTACCACTTCTTCCACGTTTTGTTGGAAGTAGGAACGGAAGACAAGGGTCGGAACCCCTTCTCAAAGGACATATAGAAAAGGCCTTCTGCCTGTTTGAACTTCAGATCCATATTGCTACGGATCAAGTCCAGGGACACATCCACCTTGTTTTGGTGTCCCAATACTATGAACCCTAGAAGCTGCCGCCAGCTATTGAGATTCAGATCGGCAGGGCAAAGCTTGTACCAACAAAAGAATTGCCTGACTAAATCCGGCAACGGGAGTCTCAAGCCCATTTCGAACCAGGCAAGGTAAACACAAATCTCCCCGGTTTCAACATTTTGGGGGCGATCCATGGGGCCTGGAACTCTGCAGGTCACATTTGGGGGAAAATGGTATTTTACCCTCCACTCGTCCAAAAGGCTCTGAGTAACAGCACTCTCACCCTCTTCTCTATGGGAAGACCTACTAGAGGTCTCCCCAGCCCTATCTCGGGGCTCGTCAAAGGCATCAACTATCCTAACCCCAGGACTACGGGGAGGTTCAACAGGCCTCTCCCCAATATTTTCGGGAGCAAGGTCACCTACATCTTCCATAGGAGACGGTACAGCCATCTCAGAAGAATTTCCTACTCCCTCACTTGCATTTGAGGATTCAAAAGAAGCAGACATTATTCTCGAACTTAAGAAGAAAGAAGCAAGAGAAAAGAAAAAATCAGTCGAACCTGTTCTAAACTCAGGAAATCGGTGTTCTTCAAGGTCGCAGAAACCAACAATGGCGGATGAAATCTTCTAGCACAGTGAAAATGACAGGGAAAAGGTTATTTCAAAATCTCACCCCGTATTTATAAGCACAGTATCGGAAGGGACCCACCAAGTCCAAACGCCATGACGGTTCGCAACAATGATGATTTTGGGAAACCCAACTATCGGCCAGTACAAATAATGACCTTGAAAAGACCTAATCTCCGGCTGCGCAATAAATGGAGCCCCAACAGTTGCCTTGGAAGGCGAACAGGCAGGACACATGACTCTCCGAAAAAGGCTTAGCCCTAGTTGCTTGCTAGCATCAAACTAGGACTTGGGGGGGAGTAACTGATATACCATAAAGAGCAGGCCAATCAGCACGTGACACGTATGACCATAATCCAACTCATGCTCGGCCAACACGGTTCTCATTCAGCCAATGATTAAAAGCTCAAGCATCCAGATCAGCACAAAAGGTCGGAAGTGACCAAACATATGCCTTCAGAGCACATATATCCGGGCAAGGGTCTCAGAACTTATCACAGGGTCCAGACCAACACTCCAGACCTCGTCACTGCCTTAGCGGATGCCGAGCAGGGAATAAGGAAGCAGTCTTCAACAAGGAAGTAGTCTTCAACAAGGGAACTACCATCTATGGTTATCTCTAAGCAATACTCCACAAGGTAACTGCAATCTCCGATGATCAAATCCCTATATTCATGGCATCGAATCCTAATCAAATTAGGAAGGCCACGGACTATAAATTAAACCCTAAAGGTACGCTTTATTTTTCATGCTCATTCTTTGGCTTTCAATATAGTCTTTCAATTCCTTTTACTTACTTAAGCATCGGAGCGGCTACCGCCAGAGCCAATCCGGTGGACCTCTGATCGTCTTTCTGAGTGTTCTACAGGTCACGGAGCCCTCACTTATTGCGAGCCGAAAAATGCAGCATCAGGTATCAATTATAGTATCAGTCATATCATTGTAGTAACTAAAATCTTTTTTGCATAAACAAATACTTTATATATATATATGTGTGTGTGTGTGTGTGTGTGTGTATATTTAACAATATTATATATATATATATATATGTTGGCAAGATTAATATAAATTAATTTTTTAAATAATATTATATATATGTTTGGACAGAATTATTGAAATCAAATATAAATTGATTTTAAAACTCTATTTTAAAACACTTGTGCTTGTATATAAATGTGTGTGTGTGTGTATATATATATATAAATGTGTGTGTGTATATGTATATATATATATATAAATGTGTGTATATATATAAATATAAATCTTTTGAATAATAATATAATTGATAACTTATATAAAGGGAGTGAGAGATGATTAGTTGAGGATAGAGTGAATAAAATGATATTTTGTTTGATTTTAGGTCAGAATGGAAGAGAATTATTCACCTGAGTTAAATGAATACTTGAAATCATTTTTAATAGAATGTCTATTCCATGAAATAAATATTTTTAATTTAATTTATCACGCCGAACATAAATATAGAATAAAAATGTTAGAATAAGCATTTTTGAAATGCTCATTCCGCCTGGCCAAACATAGCGTTGTTATAATAAATATTCCATTTTATCTCCTTATTCCTTATTATGCTAGATGATTATCATGTTAGCTATAGCAAGATTATTTCTTTCCATTACTTTTTTCTTTTTAATTTTCAAATAACTCTTGATGCCAAGATGTGTCATCATGCATCTGACCAGGTATGTTGCGAATTTTATACTCATTTTGTCCTTCAATTTACAAAATTAAGTGTATTCTTTTTGTTAGTACTGGCTCACGTAACTACGTTCAAATTTGACATTAAAGCGGTGATTTTTTTCATGAATGACTTTCTTAACGGAACTTTTCTCTCTAATTCACAGATGTCGCAGTATTTTTGCATCCGTTTTGATATAATTTTTTAAATATGAATTAATGCATTGCAACGTGACAAACTGGTTTTCTCTATTTGTGTTAAAATAAAAATTCCTTGTCAATTTTTTGTACTAATTTCAGTAATACCATTCTACATTATTATTGATGGCAAAGCATGCTTAGAAGATATGAAGGAATATCATTTCCTTTAGTATGCAAATTTACAAATATTTTTCATTTTGATTAGAATTTTGAAATATGAGTGCATTTGTTGAATGACTAAAACCCAATGTGAACATAAAAGAGTGAATCAAAATTTTAATTTCATCCAATACAAATCATAATTTGATTTGTGAAACCACTAAAAAAAAAAAAATTTGGCCAAGTCCAATCAATTAGATTCAAATCAAATTATAATTTATACCCAATGAAACTAAAATTTTAATTTACTCATTTATGTTCATGATCTCAACTATAAGTAGAGATAGTGGAAAAAGATTGCTTTTCTTTAGAAAAATGTTTTCCATTTTGAAATGCATTAATTCAAATTAGAAAAAATAAAAGCTTTGTTTTATATCAAAATGGAAGCAGGAATATTTTGACACCTGCTAATCAGTGAAACGTTCGGTCATTCAAGAAAAACTCATCACTCTGAGAAAATCATGTTAATTACATGATTTAAAGTATTATCATAATTATATTAATTACATGATATAGAAATTTGCAATACAAATTTAAAATATATAACATTACTCCCTTAATTTAACAGTACAAATAAATTTCATAGATAGTATGCCACTGTGCATCGGCACATAAGCTCTGTAAGAGGGGACATGGCTCATCAAAAGTAATGTATAGATTGCAATTGCTTTAATTGGTGCTACGATTTGCAATAGTTGTCATGGTCGTTGCCTGCAAAACTTGACTGTAGCATTATAAAATCCTCCTCTTTGGAAGCATGGACATGTACAGAGTGTACACACAATGATCTCGGCAGGGATGAAACTCGGGTGGGTTGAGTTCAGGTTGAGACAGTAGGCTAGAGCTCGACCTTCAGGTTGAACAATTGAGTCCGAGCCGTCCCGAACTATAGTTCAGTGTTATCGAGTTCAAATCAAGCCCGAATTAAAATTTTCGCATGCACATTTTCTAAAACATTGTTCCTAGAAATTCTCTAAGTTTTTGATTGGTTTCTTTTCTTCTCTACTTTTGGCTCACTTATTTGTAGGATGATATTAATTTAAATCAAATGATAACAATAAAAAAAATCAATTGACATTTATGATTGATTTGTTTTTCCTCATTTTATATATATCGGTTAGGCTTAGGTTGGACTTGCATTTTCAAAGTCTTAGTCCAAGCCCAACCTGTAATTGAGTTGGGCTTGACTTTTGCAGTGTAGTCCCTTCTCAAGTATAAAAAATGTTAGTCCGAGCCTTAAAATATTCGAATTGAGCTCAAGTTGCCCCGATCAAGTTGCACCCCTAGACTTGGCACTCAAAACGCATAGTATTGTTGTAAAAAAGATTATACATAATACAACACGCGCCTCCGTGCCCGCGCACATATACATATACTAGCATTGTCCCATGCTATGCACGGGTTGTTACTAAATAAAATTTAATTATAAAAAATAAATTTATGATTACATTTTTTAATAAATGATAATAAGAAGCCAATAAATTATCATAAATTTGTGCCCAATCAATAAGAAGCTAATGAAAATAATTATAAATCTAATTAACCTTAATTATTAAAAGTTTCACTTCTAAACACGGATTAAAAGGCAAAAACACAACCTCCAAATGAAAATTACACTAACCAAACAGAAAGTAGGACTCTAATAAAATATTGTATACCAAAAATATGCAAAAAAAAAAAGTTTACACCAAAAATCAAACAACATAAAATTTTAAAAAAATAGGAGAACAAAAAGTGAGTAACAAAGATAGTTGGAAGTGGCACGTAATCCAAAAACCGTTTCACAATGTTCATGCTTGGTTCCACACCTAGCCTCTCCCAAATATCTGACAACTTTTCCGAATCTGATTGCCCACCTCTAGCAGGTTTCACCAGACATCTTTCAATCATAAGAAAATTACATAAAGATAAAAAAAAGAATTAAAATCTTACACACATATATAACAAATGAAGCAAACAAACAGCAACACGGAGATCACAATAGTAGAGTAAGTAAGAAATTGTATTAAAAAAACCCTTAAAGTTAGTGGATTTAAAATATATGTTTCAGTTTCTAACATTCATTTTTAATATTTTAATAGTATGATTGGTTGACTAATTGACTTACATGTATTATCGATGGTTCATCCAATCCATTTATCGAGTCGATATAGTGACATGTTATGGTCATATTTTCTTATTTATTTTGTTCTATTCTAAGATATATTTTAAAATATATGTTTCATTTTTTAATATTTTAATAGTACGATCGATCAATCAATTGAGTCACTTCTTGAATCAGTGATCCATTCACCCAATCCATTTACCGATTCGATATCCTGATTGAATTTAATAACTATGCTCCCAAACTTCAGTAAAGACGTGCAAAGAATAAGTGACCAATGGATTCCTTATCTCTACTATAGAAAAAATAAGAGTACTCATCCAAAATCATCCCCCATGTTTTTAGCTCAGCGAGACATCCATAAAATGAAAGCAAACTTAAGCATTGCCCTCTTGCCACACAGTGTTGTGCCATTCTACATTAGGCCTATGAAACTAATCATTTCCCAAGTTGTAGAGTATCTTCCAACTGGACATAAAAGTCTCTAAAATTCATCTTCTGTACACATATCAGGCACAAAATTTCTAGGAGTAGCTTCTCTCAAAGTTGATATAGCAGGATGGTAAATGGTAGCATCTAGGTCATGTTCCCTGATTATTCCTAATAAATAAAGATACGTTAGCTTACTTAATAGTTAGTACTGTAACAGTCAGAGATGATGGACTACCCATAAATATCCAAGGCTTGGCTCCAGATAATTTGAAGCCTGAATAGATAAGTTAACTGAGTTCCCTTTTATTTTTCTATATTAATATAAAATTTTTATTTAAAATTTATTATTATACTTTTCCAGATATAAAATTATTTATTAAGAGTTATAATTAAAAAAACTATTTAAAATAAATAAACTCATAAATTAATTATTATTATTTTCATTAAACAAATTAAGCACAAATCCTTTGTGACGAAAAACTTATTTTTTCATCTTTTAAATTGTAAGAGTCCTTTTATTTATGCCTTCTCTTAATATTCACATTCTTTTTGTAGTATTTTTATTTTGTAGCGTGTATGACTTTTTTTAGCTAATCATGAGTTTTTTTTGTAATATATATAAAATTAAACTGTAATTGCAATAAAATATTGTGTATTTTTACTTTCCTTGTATACTTAGATTGCAAGTGTTTAGGACATTTTTTTTATATGTATTGTAATATATATTTGTATTTTAGTTACAATAAAACCATTTGTTGTTTGGTTTGTTTTTTGGGATCAAATATAATTGGTTTGAATTATAATTTTTTTGAGACTTAGATTTTCCTTATACTTGTAATTGAATTATATTCTATGTGTGTGTGTGTGTGTGTGTGTGTATATATATATATATTGTAAACACTTCGAAAGTTTTCTAATTTTCAAAAAAAATAAAATGATGATAATGAAAATAATAATGTAAAATTTGATTAAGAAATTAAAAAGTTTAGGGAAAAGATTAAAAAGGGCTTGCAAATAAAAGGAAAGGAAAAAGAAACAAGGGAGGGAAAAAGGAGAATTTTATCCCATGTCTTACTTTGGCTTTATAAAGCCAACCTTACATACCTAAAACATACACTTTTCACATACACACATTCTCACGTGAAGAGGGAGAGAAAGAGAGAAAGAGAAAAGGCAGAAGGGAAGAAGAAAAATTAAGGCGATGAGGGAATTTCTTGGAAAATCATCAAGGCACTTAAGAGAATTTGGAAGATTACTCAAGGGTTAGGGTTTTGGCACATCAACTTCCAAGCTTGAAGTCGGGATTTTGAAGAATCCAACCAAGAACAAAGTTAGGGTTCTACCACAACTTGAAGAACTTGAGGTAAGGGATTTCTAAACCTAGGTATAGGACTTGTGTAGGTAGGTTTACCATGCATCTATCTCATTTCTTGCTATAGAATTATTCATTTTTACATAATTGGGCATATGTTGCATGTACCTTGAAATTCCATGTGTTGGCTTTCATGCTATGATACAATTTTATTTTACCTTACAAACATGTGGTTCCGGTTGAATGCGAAAAGGGCTGCTTGGTGAAATCATAAAATGGATTTACTTGTATTATACCTGATATTATAAATTACACACTAAGTGTTTGTGAAAATGTCTAAATAGATGTTTGATGTGAAATTATGATGATTGAATGAAATTACATGAATGGTTAACTATCTTGATGAATCTAGCATGAATTATGCATATGAATGTGGATGATAAGCCCTTGAGAATATGGGAATGGAAACTTGGAAAGTAATGAATATTGGGTTAGACTTGGGGCAAGTCTATTGTGTGATCTTGAGATTGTGCTTACCTGGGATTTGATTTGGTGTTCAGGATGGTGTCTTCCATCGACTTGTGAGCCATAATCTTGCACAGGTGATCATATGTCTCCATTGGGTTAGTAGCCCGTAAACCACACAAGGCTTATCAGGGGGCCAACTAGGAATATAGTTTTGGGATTGAGAGAAAGGAATGAAAACTTTGAATAATTGAAAGAACTCAAAATAAATGAAATCGTCAATTGTGGAGTTATGTATATTGTTCCACTTGATGATGTTTCCTATTGATGGTTACATACTTTAACATGTAAGAGTTTAGTTATTCTTTAGATCCTTGCTTAATGATGATGCATACTTGATGAGCACTTGATTGTCACTACACGTGCACAAGCATACACGTGCCACCACATGTTCTTATCTTTGTTTAGATTTATCCTACTAGGTTTGTTGTACTGATCCCTACTAGATACAGGAACGGGCAAAGAGACGGTTGCGAGCTGAAGAATCCTTTGATGCTATTTTTGGAAGACTTCACTATTATGTGTACTTGCATACCCCACCACATGTGGGGGCTTGTATTTACTTTCATTTTTGAACAATCTTGGACATGTGTATACTTGTAGTAGGGCATGTTTTTAGGTAACACTTGAATGTATATGGACTAGCAACACAAATGAAAATGTAAGCTAACGTCAACTTGGTTCATGTATGTTTCATTTTCTTGGAATAGACATGTATTTTGTAGCTAAAATGTATATAGACTAGAAGTTAAATGGTGATGTAAACACTATGAAACACTTAACTCATCTTTTAATCTTCTTGAAACATATGTCAGAAACTTCAATCTTGAGTTATATATATTGTTTCTTGATCGATGAGAATGATATTGGTTGTTCTATGGATGTTATGCAATAAATTCAATGTTGAATGAAATGAAAATGAATGTTTAAGACCCTTGAAAATCAAGTTGAATCAAGAAAATGAGGCGAAAGAGGTCAAGTTTTCAAAACTATCCAAAGTACAGGACCCAGGCTTGATCGACACTCGTGAGGGCCAATCGGCACAAAGAAAGGGGTTTCCCACCTCTCTATGTGTTGATCAGCACTCGGAGAGGGGCATGGCCACCTTTCTCATTGTTTCCCAATTTAACCTCCCGATCGACTTATCACCACCTGATTTTTCTGGTATGGACATTTAAACATGACCAATGGTATTTGAACTCATTTTCCACTTATTATTTCATCTTAAGATGACTCAGAATAGGGTTACGCACCTCACCCCCAGGCCTCCTTAGTTTCGAGGTGTGACAAGATGGTATCAAAGCTTAGGTTTAGAATACCAAGGACAATAGGATAGGGCCAACTTAAGACATACTTTAGTGATCATAAAGTTAAGACTAACTAGAAACCTTGGTGTAGAATGAACACCAGTTGAGCATCTAGGATTCTAGTAAGCATCTTGTTTGATTGTTGAATTTGTTGCATGAGGTTTTTGCTTTGAATAAATGTTGAACTTGCTTTTGTGAATGTATGAACATGCTTGTTCATTTGTTTTTTTTTTTTTTTTTTATACATGTGCTATATGTTGCATTCACAAGAATTCATTCATGTATGTGCTAATGGTAATTGGGGATAAATCGGTTATGGTTGAGAATAGAACATTATGAAAGAAAAGTTGAAGATTTCATCGTGAGTTGCAAGACTGAATAGAAATTTTTCTTTTTTTTTCCTTTTTTTTGTTATTATAGGATGCCACCCAAAGGAAGAGGTCGGGGGAAAGGCCGAGGAAGAGGTTAAGGCCAAGGCTGAGCTCTTAATCCAATGCCTCTACTACCATCTCCAATTGGCCAAGTGAATCAAGGCAAGGAAGTACCCATTCCTACACCTTTGCCACCACTTCTAAGAAATTAAGTGGTCTGGGATAGGGGATATATCCCTATTCCTAATCCACCACTACCTTTCCAAGGGGGGCCAGTTGGGTAAGGCCAAGGGAAGGTTCCCGTTCCTGAACCTCCACAACAAGTTCAAAGGGTTGGTCTAAGTAGATGGGGCTGAAATTTCATGTTGGGTGATGGAGTTTATGAAACAATTTTAGCAAGCTAGTCGGGATAAGGCACAGTCCCATTCTCAAATGGGCGAGACTAGGGTCACAACAACTATAAGGGAGTTTTAGAGGTTGAATCCTCCTATGTTTTGAGGGGGACCCAATCCGTTTGTTACGGATGATTGGTTGAGATAGGTTTCCCGACTTCTTAACACAGTCTGCATCTAAGAGGATGACCTCCATATTGATTATGCTAGCCTTTTTTAAGGTCAAGCCCTTACTTGGGATGTGGGATGTCTTCATCAAGGCCTTCCTAGATAAGGTATTTCCTTCCGATACTAGGGATTTATTACGACAAAAGTTTCTCCATCTTTATCAAGGTGATATGACTGTATCCGAGTAGGAGTCCCATTTTTCTACTTTAGCCCGATTTGCTCCAAGGGTTGTTGATAATGAGGTTGAAAAGGCTCGTACGTTTGAGCTTGGACTCAAGCCTAACATTCGAAACAAGATAGTTCCTCTCAAGCTTCGGGTATTCTTAGAGATCTATGATAGAACCTTATTGATTGAGGTCGACTTGGAAGACACGAAGAGGATCCATGAGTCGAGATATCTAGTACAGGGTTCAGGTTCTTTATCCCAACAAACGGGATAAGAAGAGATAGGGAGAGAAAGCCTCTCACTCATAGGAGCAGACTCAGATTTCTTATCGACCATCCTATTCATCATTCTCTGCACTTATGAGAGGTACACCGGGAGAGATGATTTGTTATAAATGCCATTAATCGAGGCATTGTAAGCAGGACTGCCCACAAAGAAAAGAGATACAGTCCTAGGGACAAGGATAACCAAAAGGTAGGGGCTCATGACCTTCACAAAGCACAGGCCAAACAAACTCGAGGGTAAGGCAGGACCCTCATTTGCTATCGATGCAGCTAGTTGGGACACACTGTCAGAGTTTGTACCACACCTAATCCTCATAAGAACGAGGTTTCTTCAAGTTATCTTCCACTATTTTCTTCTCAGACCCATCAGACTAGACAGAGTTTTCTTCCACCATTTCCTCTGGTACCTGTTTTTTCAGCTTAGAGTTCCAGGCCAGCCCTAGAGCCTTCATCTATTGTAGCCAAACCATAGCCTACACATCAGGTCATGACATGCCAGGACCCGTTATTGGGCCAGACACAAGGGAGAGTGTCAGCGGTTACTATAGCTGACTCATCTGCAAGTCCCTCAGTTGTGTGAGGTATCATTCTAGTATTCAATTCATAGGCGAACGTCTTGATTGACACAGACGTATCTCAATCATTTATTTATTCATACTTTGCAAATATTCTGGGGTTAGACATGGACATTCTAGATCATCCTCTTCGGGTAGAGACTCTAATGGGAGGCAAAGTTTTACTTCGATGAATTTGTCATTCTTGTAAGATATTGCTTTATTTTATATTTTATTATGCTTGATATGACCGAGTTTGCTTTATTTTATATTTTATTATGCTTGATATGACCGAGTTTGATCTTATCTAGGGACTAGATTAGTTGGTGACTTACTAGGCAACCATTGATTGTTATCGATGGAGGGTGACCATCTGGGCTCTTGAGGGAGACTATTTTTATTTTCTGTGTGATCATAGTGACCTTACTACTCCAAATTCGTATGACTCACGTGATTTGGGTGAGCTCAATATATGTTCTCGAGTTGGGTAGTAGACGACGTTAGTAGAAGACTTGGGGAGCTACCTTTAGTGGTGAGAGACTTCTGAGACGTGTTTCTAGATGATTTATTTGAGTTACCACCACACCAAGAGATAAAGTTCTCCATTGAACTATTATCAGGCACTACACTGATCTCCATGGCACCTTACCACATGGCACCAATGGAATTAAGGGAGCTAATAGTGCAACTTGAGGAATTGTTGAATAAGGGTTTTAAACATCGATCCTAGGACGTAGCCGTGGGGAGCACCGGCCTTTTTTGCTAAGAAAAGAGATGGATCACTTCGGCTTTGTATTAATTACGGTATGCTTAATCGGGTGATCGTGAAGAATAAGTGCCCGTTTCCAAGCATTGATGACTTATTTGATCAATTGAGGGGATTCGTTGTTTTCTCCAAGATTGATTTAAGACCCAGTTATCATCAGTTGGGAATCAAGGAAGAAGATATTTTAAAAACTGCTTTCCACACACGGTGTAACACCCCAATTTCTTAACTGACATGTTTTGTATATGAGAAACTGTTTTGGGAATGAAATGTCAGGTTTAGCTAATTTAATGTCTATTTTTAATAGTGATAAAACTTGAATTAGCTAATTATGGGAAACTCGAGAAAATAAAAACCGACATTGGACCATGGTCAATGAAAGATATTCTGAGTAAGAAGTGACAGAAAGAAACCGCACTGAAAAAGGAATTACGGATTGGGAGTTAAGGCCAAAACAGTGAAACTGGAATTCTGCGACAACCAAACAGGGCCTTAACCAGAAAAATAGGAGAAAATGGTCACTTGGGAGGCCAAGGGGAATTGAACCCTTGACCTACCAAGGTAGGTAAAATCTGCCCCAAAAAGTTACCAACTAGGCTGTTGGTTACTTTGTGCATATATACAGCAATATATGTATATAACCTAAAATCTTGCCTAAGCCACCACCCAAATTGGCCAATGGCCTTGCATGCATTCCCCTCATCATAGCCCTCCATCACTTCCATCAGTCAACAACCACTAACCCCACTAAGGGCAGAGATACACTCATATACATGTATATGTGTATAGCCCTATATGTATATATAAACCTATAATATATATATAAGCTATAACTTGCATCAAATTCTCTCTTTAGAGAATTCTGAAAATACAGAAACTGTGTGAGTCCTGTTGTGTACGTGAGGTTAGTAGAGTGAGAGTGTAGAGAGAGAGAGGGAAAGGAAGCTTTGCATGCAAGGGAATTTGAGGAAGAAATTTGGCCATTTGGAGTGCAAGGGGAGACTTGAGGACTACGGTGCATAACCTGAGAAGGTTTTTGAGAGACTGAACTGAGCCAAAGAGAATAGATAGCCACTGTTGAAGGTAATACTAAAAATTATCTTCATTCTCTTGATTTTGAATTGTTTAGTGGATTTGCTACGGGTATAGACTGCATGCATGTTTTATTCTTGGTCCTAGGAATTATTCTGAGTGTATTGCATGGCTTAGAGGTCTCGGATAGGTCAAGAACCATGAAACCCGAGACCAACCTCCATTGATGAAGCTTGGAAACACCAAGTCTGATTCGACCATAACCATTTGAGATTTTGCATGTCGAGACCTGAAATAGACCCTAATAGTATCTCATATATATACCTACGCGACTCCAGAACTCACTGTAGCCCCACGAATTTGAAAATGAAGCTACGGGTTTGAAACCCAAATCTTCTAAAACCGAGACCAAACTGAAAAATAAAAATAAGGTCTTGATCCTTATGATTTTTAGATCACATAGCTTCAAAAATCACATGAAATGGTGAAGAATCGAGGGAGTAGTATCGAGTTGCAGGTCACGGCTATCCTTTTGAAAACAGAACCTGTTAGGTTAATTCGAAGCTCAAAACCGATGCCAAAGTATTGGTGTGACCATCAGGAGTCGATACCACCCAGAAACAGAGACCAAAACAACCTAAGATCTCACGAAATAGAAATTTAAAAATCTGCAGGTTTTAGGGCAACACTGTGTAGGGTTTGATGAAGGAGACGACGCTGAGTCGACTCTGTGTCTTTAAAACCGAGTTGACGGGTTGGCTCGGACACGTGGAGTAACCTGGGACTGCCACCGAATTAAATGGGACGGCGTCGTTTTGGGCATCATATGTGTAAACTGATACGTTTAAAAGAAAAGAAAAGGAAGGAAGGAAAAATGGGGCTACGGGGTTTCGAACCCCTGACCGCACGCGCCCAACACCACGCCTTACCACTCGGCCACGCGCTTGCGTGTGTCACCTTTGGGGCACAATATATATATATATATTATATATTTCATTATATCAGAAAAATAAAAGACGCATTTTGCGCCTTATAAGGTTCGAACGCAGTGTCTATTGGAGAGGGAGGTGGCACGCATCCGCTGTGCCACCCTATTCGACCGTTCATTATTCTGCCAAAATAATATATATACTATATATATTCTGAAATTAATTTAATTAAAATTATTTAATTAAATTAAATACTCCAAATTAGTCCGTTATCCAAAAATCATAAGTTATATATGTATTCCTACTGTCTCGGACCTCCTGAGTCCAATGGTGAGGTCCGTGACTGCAAATGAGGTACCGAAAAAAATATGATGTATGAAATTACCATAATACCCCTGACCCTGTACAAGGCCCAAATGAAATCCGATTTCAACGGAACTGATACCAGTAGTAGACCTGACACTTGTAAGACTGTATACATGATTAGATGACACATCCGAGACAAAAATTATATGACGGCAAAAATGACCAAAATACCCCTGACATACCCGAACCCAGATTTAAAAGCCGAGAGAGTCTAAATTGACTTTCTTCGACCTTCCGAACTCAATGGTTAGGTCCATATTATGAAAATCAGAACCGATAAATGTGTGAAGATACTGAAACCCTAAGCCAAATGCTTAAGAGGTAAGACCTATGAACTAGCCACTATAAGTTAGTTCCACGAAACCCATCATAGGGTAGACTTACTCAGTCTAAGGTCATGAGTTGATAAATCTTTATAAATTGTTTTAGGCTTAAAGAGAAAAAGAGGAAGGCTCCGTTCATAGCTTCAAACTCAAATATTGAAGGTGAGTAACTTCTGACACTGTTTAAGTTACTGCTCCTTGATCTGCTAAATTGTTTCGAATACCATATGTTTTAAATGCAATTGTTTTAAATGCATGCTTTTATCACCGATGACATGGTTTTTAGTTTCTCAAATGATTAACTATACTTCTGATTGATATGCTAGCACTCTGAACCGTTTATCTGTTTTGATCTATTGAACTTGACTTGGATTTATTGAACTATTAATTCCAAACTGATTTAATTACCATGTGATTTAAGCAAAGATTTAATTCGAAACTCTTGCCTGGATATCTGTGTTACTCACTGGGCTTTTTAAAGCTCATTCCATTATTTTAATAATTTCAGGGGAACTCTCAGATGGACAGGTTTAGCAGGTTCGAACTTAGGGGGAAAATGTTGGAGACCCCTAGATAAAATGATAACCCATTTTTGTGAATCTATACCATTTTTGTACTTTTTGTGTAACTGAATAGATTATGACCTTTTGTGATGAAACTGTTTTGTAATCTTGATTAAGATAGGACTGACTATGATGTATCCTGAATGCTCTGCCAAGTATATACGTATGCATTCTCTTGTGAAAATTCCGCTGCTTAAATTATATATGTTGAATGCATTATGCTTGGGATTTAGATCGGAATGGCCTGTGGTTAGGATTACCGTCGGGGTTTTGTTTTCAAAAAAAAAAAAAAACTGATAAAACCCGATGGGTGCCTAACTGGCCTTTGTCACGTGCCCCAAATCCGCACAGGGTGGGTCTGGGGGATGTGACACACGGTACAACTATTATGAGTATTTAGGCATGCCATTTCGGTTGACTAATGCTCCAGCCGCATTCATGGACCTCATGAATCGTGTTTTTCGATGGTATCTTGATGTTTTGTCATCGTGTTTGTTGACGACATTCTTATCTACTTACCATTGAATGAGAAACATGAGGAGCATCTTCGGATTGCTGTGCAAACCTTATGAAAACACTGATTGTATGTCAAATTTGATAAATGTGGCTTTTGGTTAACAGAAGTGAAGTTTCTTAGGCATGTTGCTTCGCAACAAGGGGTATCCATTGATCCTTCAAAGATTGATGATGTCACGACTTGGGAGAGACCAAAAATGTATTTGAGATCTGTAGTTTCTTGGACTTAGCGGGGTACTACCGCAGATTCGTTGAGGGATTTTCACATTTGGCTATGCCTATGATGAGGCTCACAAAGAAAGAAGTTTGATTTGTGTGGGATGATGCTTGTAAGCGCTCTTTTCAAGAATTAAAGACTCGTTTTACCACAAAACCAATCCTTACTATTCCCGAGAATGGAGAGAAATATTCCTTTTATTGTGATGCTTCACAAGAAGGGTTAGCTTGCATCCTTAGGTAAAAGGGAAAGGTGGTAGTAAATGGATCACGGCAGCTGAAACCTCACAAGAGAAATTACCTGACACATGATTTGGAACTAGTCGTCATTGTCTTCGCATTGAAGAGTTGGTGACATTATCTTTATGGAGAAAGGTTCGAAGTCTTTTCTGACCACAAGAGTCCTAAGTATCTTTTCTCCCAAAAAGATTGAACTTAAGGCAAAGATGATAGATGCGGTACATAGAGGACTAGGATTTTGATTTGTAATAGCATTCGGGAAAGGCCGGCATTGTAGCCGAAGCACTTATTAGAAGATCTCGAGGGAATTTGGCTAGTATACTCATTCGAGAATGGGAAATGCTAGAGGCAACATCCAAGTACGATCTATATCTTGATAAGACCAAAGGGATCGTTGTGTTATTCTTCGTTGTTGTTCACCCTAGCTTACTTACTCGAGTGATTGATGCACATTTGCAGGATTTAAGGGCAGAGGCCATTTGTACTTGTATTTCTAGTGGGGACACAGTCGAGGGTTGGACACTTCACACCGACCATGGGTTGAGATCTTAAGGATGAGTTTATGCTCCACAGCCTTGTCGCGAGGATGTTACGTGGGAGTTTCACCATTCTAGGATGACAGTTCATCTAGAAGGCATGAAGATGTACCATAATTTTCGCATAGTATTGGTGTAAGGGCATGAAGACTAATGTAGCAGGATTCATTAATAGATGCTTAACATGTCAGCAGGTTAAGGCTGAACACTAGAGACCCACGGAATTGCTTCAGTCACTTCCAGTTGCCGAGTGGAAGTAGGAGTACATCACTATGGACTTTGTGTCTGGATTTCCTAGATGACCGTGGGGATATGATGCTATTTGGGTAATCGTGGATCAACTGACGAAATTCGTGCATATCTTGCCCATCTGAACTACAGATTTAATGGAGTCACTTAGCTGCCTATACATAAGAGAGATAGTTCATCTTAACGGGGTTCTGATATTTATTGTTTCTAATAAGGACGCATGGTTCACGCCTTATTTTTGGCAGAGTCTATAGGCTGCCTTGGGTACTGACTTGGCACTTAGCACCACGTTCCACCTAGAGACTGACAGCCAGTCTGAGAGTACTATTCTGACCTTTAAGGATATGTTACGTGCTTGCATCATGAATTTCAGGGACAGTTGGGATGACCACTTACCACTTGCTGAATTTTCCTATAACAACAGTTATTAGGCGAGAATTGAAATGACACCATTCGAGGCCTTGTACGATAGGCCATGTCAATCACCTATTTGTTGGACCGAGGTAAGGGATTCTACAGTTTTGGGTCCAGACTTAGTTCGGAGACTACCAAGAACATAAAGATTATCCGACAACAATTACTTACGGCAAAGAGTAGGCAGACAAGTTATGCAGATAAGAGGCGTACAACTCTAGCCTTTAGAGTTTGAGATCACATTTTTCTTAAAGTGGCACCGCGGAAGGGTTTGACCCGATTTAGAAAAGGAGGAAAGTTAGTGCCATGGTACATTGGGTCATTTGAGATCCTTTAGAGGATATGAGAAGTTTCTTACCGACTTGTATTGCCACTATCACGCCTCTGACCTGTAGGGCCGAACTATAGGGTCATTGGATAAGGTGAGAAATAAAACTAACCATCCTAGTCAAGTACATAAAATACAAGCCACTTTTTTTTTTTAAAATGATTTCTTTAATTGATTTCTCTTCGGTTCCCTGATTAGACTTGTTCAAGTCCCGTGAAAGGATTTAATGAAATTAATTACAATCAAATGGTTTATACCACTCATCTAACAATAGAGTACAATATGGTAATGTCTAGAGTTGACTCTAATTGTCTTTATATACATAACATATACAACAACAGTCTGAAGGGTACGGACACCCTTGATAAATATAAATGAATAAGTACATGAACGTTACTAAGTAATAAAATGACTTTAATCCATCTCTCATTGCTTCTCGTCAGTTGTCTATCAAGTCAATACCTGCCATTCTCATAAACAATAAGGGTGAGCCATAATGCTCAGTAGGATTTCCCAAAACACACAAGCAAGAAGCGTGCAAAAACTAATGCAAGCTGTTAACTCGAGGTTGTGTGTCGGGTAGTTTTTCTCGTGTGGCCTTAACTGTCGTGAAGGATAGGCTACTACCCTATCCTTCTGCATCAATACACACCCCAAGCCTTTGTACAAGGCATCACTATAAATCATAAATCCCTCAGTTCCGTTGGGCACTATCAATATCGGAGCTGTCACTAGTCTATTCTTTAATTCTTAGAAGCTCTGGTCCTGCTCCTTAGCCAAGACAAAAGGTACATTTTTCTTGGTCAACTGAGTGATTGGCATAGCTATCTTAGAAAAATCTTTAACAAATCGCCTGTAGTATCTTGCCAATCCCATAAAACTCTGTACCTCAGTAACAATTGTGGGACGGGGCCAATTGACAATAGCCTCTATCTTTTGAGGATCAACAGAAATCCCCTCCTTGCTGACCACGTGGCCCAAAAATGAAATCCTAGGAAGCCAGAACTCGCATTTCTTTGGTTTAGCGTATAGTCTCTGCCCCCGTAGTAGCTGTAACATTTTCCTCAAGTGTATTTCATGCTCTTCCTAGCTTTTAGAATAAACCAGGATATCGTCGATAAACACAATTACAAAATCATCCAAGTACGGCTTAAAGACCCTATTCATCAGATCCATAAATGCAGCTGGGGCATTAGTGACTCCAAATGGCATCACTAAAAACTCATAATGCCCATATCTGGTCCTGAAAGCCATTTTCTCCACATCTTCAGGTCTCACCTTCAGCTGATGATATCCCGATCTCAAATCAATCTTAGAGAACACTTGTGCTCCTTTTAACTGATCAAATAAATCGTCTATCTGTGGTAGAGGATACCTGTTCTTGATAGTCACCTTGTTCAGCTCGCGGTAATTGACACATAACCGCATAGTTCCATCCTTCTTCTTCACAAATAGCACTGGTGCACCCCTTGGCGATGTACTAGGTCTGATAAAACCCTTATCTAGTAACTCTTGGAGTTGTAATTTTAACTCCTGCAATTTTGCTGGTGCCATCTTATAAGGATTCTTAAAAATAGGTGTCGTGCCTGGCTGAACATTAATGGTGAACTCTATCTCTCGATCTACTGGTATCCTTGACAAATCTTTTGGAAATACGTCAAGGAACTCCCTAACAATCGGAATCTCATCCAAGGTAGGCTGCTGTGATCGGGTGTCCACAATATTACATAAATACCCCTGACACCCTTTAGTAATAGTCGTCTAGCCTGTATGAAAGATACAAAATATGGTGGGGACACCACGCCTGTCCCTTGAAATTGAATACTCGGACAATCTGGACGTCGTATGCTAACTATCTTAGCCACACAGTCTATAGTGGCGTAATGGGTGGCTAACCAGTCCATGCCGAGTATGACATCAAAGCCATGTATTTCTAACGGTATCAAGTTAGCAACTAATGGTATACCCTCTATATGTACTGTACATGCTCTATAGATGGTATTCCCACGTAATGATTCCCTTAATGACATTTTAATTGATAACGTGTATCCTAGGGGTTCTGTCTCTATGTTCAGTTTAGTCACAAATAATGGAGATATAAAAGAATGTGTGGAACCAGTATCAAATAAAACATAAGCATAGTGTGAAAAGATTTGTAAAGTACTTGCGACTATGGAAGTAGTAGCCTGCACATCCCTTAGAGTAAGTGAAGATGACACACCCTAAGGTCCACTATACATCACAAGCACACAATAGCAACATATCCCAAAGACAGGCATAAGTAAAAGTATCAAGACGGTATAACACCACTACATGTGGTTTAAAAAAAATGACTAAGTAGTTAGCATATGGAGGGTCGAACACATGACATAAGTATAATCATATAGTTTCACAAACCACCTCCATTTCATCTTTTAATACCACAAGAACAATGTATATATGCACATAACCAATCACACGATGTAACTATAAGTTTACCAATCCCACGAAGCACCTCTTTTTCCTGTTCAAAATCACAAGAACAATGTATACATTCACAGCTAAACAATCATCCATAATTGCCACAGTATCACAAATTGGTAGTATACAATCCATCAATAATCATAAGAAAATATCACATGAGTGTCAAGGGAAATAATCTCAAATAAATCAATCCACTGCAAAACAGGATAAAGTTTTATTCGACTCATTCCATTCTCTCAATAATTTCAATCTCATGAGTATCTACCTAATTTGGCTCCCAGTAAGCCTGGGTGCTTTACGGACTACTAACCCGATGGAGATAAACGACCATCTCCGCGGGTTTACGGTTCGTAAGCCAATGAGAGACACCATCCCAATCATAAATCGAACCCCAGGTAAAGCAAAATCTCACCACACTCAAGAACACACAAAAGATGTGACTAATTCCTATCCCAAATCTTTTTCTCATAATTTTTTTTTTCCACAATCTCAATTTCTCAATCCACACCACAGACGGTACTCATCAATATCAATATCCTCTCAAATCTTACATCACTCAGGTATGTTTAGCAATATGTATATCAATATCAGCAACATCCACAACAAAAAGCTGACAACTATAAGAAAGGATAAATGATTTAGCAAATAAATATAGAACTAATAGTGATCGTATATATATCCATGATACAAATAGAAATGACAGTTTGTATCAATCATAGTGATAGGATTTTTCCAATAATATTATACAATACCCAACATCATGACATTCAATATAATAATCATATCATACCGATAAATCAATCATGAAGTAATCAATAGTGATAACAAACATCTCATGTAAATCATATACCAACCACACACACTACCATGTCAAGACATTGCCCTAGTCCCAATCATCACTTCACCATAAGGAGACACTACATGTGTCTTTCATAATGTTCGTCAATTGCCTTGTGTACCTATTGTTCCATCCCTGGGACCACCCTGGCCCATAGCACTAAGGTATCGTATCAAGTTTTAAGGATCTCAATGGCCAATTACACAATAGCCTACACATCGAGTACCCATTTACCCAAATGGATATAAAAAATGTATTTCCAAATATCAAAACCCTAAGGAAGCCCTATTGTATCATCTCTAAGTCATTTGATTATCTTTTTAAAATCATAAGGGTATTTTCATAATTCATCAGACAAGTTACGCATCTACCAAGACGCTGTCTCTCAAAACCGACCTTGGAATCAGATCTAGAAGGCCCAACAATCCTAAAGATGTCCTTTTTATATTTTATTAACGCTTCCCGGTATCTGTTTCATGCCTAGAGGCATTTTATAATTTCACATATCATGTAGGGCCACCCTGAGTCCCCATTTCATTATTCTAATATCATATTTGAGTTCCTAGCATCCAAAAACATTAGAAACGCCTTTTCCAGATCTTAATTCGAATTTTGATTGCTTACTATAAATTTAGGGATATAATTGTCATTTCTTCACTTTATGTGGGACCATTACTAGGTCCCAATTTGTTCAATCTGATCATATATTTGGATTTCGAGCATCCAAAAATCTTGGAATAGTCCATTCTAAATCTTAATTAGCCCCTTAAGTGGCTTAAACTATCATTAGAGGTATTTTTATAATTTTGCATAATTATGTAAGATCGCCCTGGGTCCCCGAATGTCCAAACCAACTCCACCATTGAGTTCGGAATGCCCAAAAACCTTAAGAATGACCCCTCCTTCATTTTAATTGCATTTAAATTTCAATGTTTTAAAAAAGGAGCCTTTTCATAATTTTCTGCCTAGCACTGGTTCACTGTTGAACCAGTTCTCTCCTAGAACCGGTTCAAAATTGAACTAGAACTAGTTCTCCCTTATCCTTGCAACCATACAGGGCACCCATGCCGAATACCAAGGTCCAGCCACAGCCTAAACCCACGGCCCGGTTGGTGACCCAGTCAATGTTTGACTATTGACCAGTCAATGTTGACCGTTGACTCACTGTCGACCACCTCCAGTCATCTTCTTTGACATACTTGTTGGCGAAGTCGCCAAAAACTAAAAAATTTCTAGTTTTCCCTTTATTTTTCTTAACCATTTCCATCTATTTTTCATACTTAATCATCCCAAATATCATTTCACTTCCTTTGGATTAAGTTTCATGGATCAACATACCAAAAACACCAATTTCCCATCCAGACATGTTTTTCGTCGATCTTTGTAACTTGTGGTTATGGCCAGCTCCGACGACCGTTTCAAGTGATTTTTGGTTCTATTCCACCTAAATTCTCACATAGGGTTAAGTTGTATCCAAAACAATCATTGAATCAAGTTAACAACTCCCCTAAGATTAACCCACCAAATCAATGCCCAATTTTTGGCAAATTGCGCATATTTCAGTAATCTCACTTTTCCTTTACCTCTATTTTAACCCATGTCACTACCGATGCATCTCTTCACCGTTCAAACCAACCGGGATGGAAGGCCCACACGTGGATCTCCATAACACCCACTGCCCATTACAACCGTAAGTATATGCATATATATATGTATGTATGTATCTGTATATCTACACACACTTGTATTCAAGCACACTTTTTGCAATAACACAGGACGAAAAACACTTGAGAAGACCCAGGATTTCCCTATCTTTGTCCGCTATTTAGAGAGAGAATCACAGTAGAGAGAGAAAACTTCCAAGCTTCTCCAATGGCTGCCTTCCCAGTCACTGCACTGCTCTATCTTTCTTTTCCTTCTTTATTATTCACTTTTTCCTTCTTTCCTTCTTTTCTTTTCTCTTTTCCTTCGTTCTTCCTTTACTTTTCTTTTCTTCTTCTTTTTCTTATCTGGTTCGGTTCAACACAGTGTATGTGTTATACACATACACACATACAAAAGCACACACTATATCACACTCTTCCTCTCCTTTTCATGGCTATGTTGGTCGTTAAACACACACACACACACACATGAACACACTCTCATTCTTCAACATATACTCGGTTAGAGAAAGAGGGAGAGAAAATCTAAAATAGGGAGAGAGAGAGAGAGAAAGAGAGTCTGGCATGAGAGAGATTCTAGGGGTTTTTTGCTGAGAAGGGAGGAAGAGAGAGAAAAAGAGTTGGTGGGGTTGTGTCACATCATGCCACATCAAGTGTCAAACTTGTCTCCTAACCATGCACCCTCACACACACAAGCACTCCTCATACACCACCACAATGTTGACATGTGTCTCCCTTCTAGAATCTCTACTTAGCTTTTCATGGAAGTCTTGTATAATTCCCAAAGTACCACGTAGTCAGTTGGCCAATTATGCGCCCACTTGCATCCGATTTGAAACTATCTCAGAATTGCGCCAATTTCAACATTCTAATTCCAAATATGTAGTCTGTGTCTCCGAATTCCTTCATTTGAATTTTCTTATTTATTTGTGTTTCATAGATAACTATGTAGTCCTGTGACTCACACCAATCTCGAATAAATTACCAAAATTTATTTTTATCCTCATTGTGTTATATTGATGACTTATTGACTCACCTTACATTGTATGTGACACATCTTCAGTTAATCCCCAGTTTGGCCTCAGCCTATATTGACAATTTATCAAATTTCCCTTTGATGATTTTTTGGGTCCTTACAGTCGTCGTGATTATCCAGGGTTCATAGTGTATTTCACATGTCTATGCTTTGCAAATACCAACCGGATCCTTCGCATGTGGTGGATTGGACAGAGTTGGATATCGAGGAGGATGTGTCCTACGAAATGCATCTTATTCGAGTTTTGGACACTAGGGAACAAGTCTTGAGGGGCAAGACTATTCCTCTAGTTAAGGTCCTATGGCAACACCATGGCCTTGGGGAGGCTACTTGGGAGTGTAAAGACGAGATCCACACCAAATATCTCGATTTAATTGCTATTCAAGGTATACTTTAAATTTCGAGGAAAAATTTTTCCTAAGGGGGAGAGAATGTTAAGACCTAGAAAGTTTTTCTAATTTTCAAAAAAATAAATGATGATAATGAAAATAATAATGTAAATTTCATTAAGAAAGTAAAAACTTTAGGGAAAAGACTAAAAATGGCTTGGAAATAAAAGGAAAAGGAAAAGGAAAAGGAAACAAGCGAGGGCAAAAGGGGAATTTTACCCCATGTCTTACTTTTGGCTTTATAAAGCTAACTCTTACACACCCAAAACACACACTAGACACACATATTCTCATGTGAAGAGAGAAAGAGGGAGAGAAATAGAGAAATAAAAAAGGGAGGAGGGAAGGAAAAATATTAGGGCTTTCAGAGATTTCTTAGATAATCATCAAGGCACTTAAGTGAAAATGAATTTGGAAGATTGCTCAAGGGTTAGGGTTTTGGCACATCAACTTCCAAGATTGAAGTTGAGATTTGGAAGAATCCAACCAAGAACAAACTTAGGGTTCTACCACAACTTAAAGAAATTGAGGTAGGAAATTTCTAAATCTAGGTATAGGACTTGTGTAGGTAGGTTTACCATGCTTCTATCGCATCTCTTACTATAAAATTGTTCATTTTTGTATAATTGGGCATATGTTACATGTACCTTGAAATTCCATGTATTGGTTGCTTTCATGCTATGAAATGATTTGTTTTTACCTTGTTTTATTATCAAATTTGGTCCCGGTTGAATGCGAAAAAGGTTGCTTGGTGAAATCATAAAATGTTATACTTGTATTATAACGATATTATAAATTGCACACTAAGTGTTTGCAAAAATGTCTAAATAGATGTTTGATGTGAATTTATGATGATTGAATGAAATTACATGAATGGTTAACGATCTTGATGAATCTAGCATGAATTATGCATATGAATGGGAATGATAAGCTTGAATTATGCATATGTGGGCCTTCCTATCTGTGAGGCCTTTTTTTACTCATATTTTTTTTGTTATATATATTATATGTATTTTTATTTTAGTTACAATAGAACTATTTTTTTACTTGTCGGTTTGTTTTTTAGGAATCAAATATAATTTTTTTTAATTAGAATTTTTTAGGAATCAAATAAGCAAATAGTGTAACTTTCCCTACTAACACATCACATGCCATGTCAACTGAAATGCCTATTATTGATCCCCCAGAAGGAATAATTAAGGATGAAATATGATTAAAGGGGATCAAGAGTTCTATATTAGTTTTTAGAAAAATCATATAATACAAAGAAAGGGGCATAGCTAGAATCAATAAGAATATAGGTAGAACAACAACAAATAGGGAGTCTACTTGACACAACAACGTCAATATCTTGAGTGTCTCTAAGAACTAAGGAAAAAATCCCTTCCTTGTTTCTTCTAGTCCCTCATTTCTCCTTCCATCTAGCATGGTGTAAGCATATGGATTGCCACACCCTAGAACCGAGGGGGCTCGGGGGTAAGGTGAGTGACCTAATTCCAAGTCACTTTAAAATTAGATAATTAGATGGAAAAAATTTCATTTGCACTTATTCATGTTAAGGAGTCCCTTGGAGGTGAGTCAGTTGGTGAAAAATTGGAAGTCACACTAGCAGAATTGGAGTAAGAGGAACCCAACCGTCCCTTTTGTGCCGATCGGCACACATAGAGGGGGGTTTCCCTACTCTTTGTGTCGATCGGTCACGTCGGGGTATTGATCGATCACCTCGGGGTGCTGATCGGCTATAGGTGGTTGCCCAAGCCCTAATTCGAAATCACTTATCTTTTTTTTTTTTTTTACCTCTTTCCAAGTTTCGTTTGATGTTATTGTGTTCTAAAATTTTCCTTTCTTTCCCCTTTAGTTCACTTCATCATCATCCAATATGAATCACACATTCAATACCATATTCATCTATCAGGAGACATCATACTTAGATCTAATTCCAAGTTTCATATTGCATGAGTTCAAATTACACTAAATGATTTCATCCATTCCCATCTTTATCCTAATTCCATTTCTAAGCAAGTCAACTTAGAAAAGTACACTTCATTTACAAAATGTTTGGATACAAGCAAGTTTTCGAGTGAAAGAAATATCAGCACAAGTACACATGTAAAGGTATGTCAAAAAGAGTCTTTAAAAAATGGCTTCACGATGATCCTTCCATTTGTGGCAAGTTCCTTGCCCGTCCCTACATCAAGTAGAGGTTAATACAACAACCCTAATAGGAACATCTAAACAATGGCAAAAAAAACCATGTGGTGCCCCGTGCATGCCTGTGACAGTGTAGTGTCACACAAGTATTCACCGAGCATGTGTTCTCAACCATGGAAATAAATCAATAAATAGATAATCTTTCAATTATCAGCACATATGATCATTAAAAAGAAAGGCAACATATAAGTAAAATGATGTATGAGCCAATTATTTGAGATTTCTAATTCATTCAAGCTTTTTAAATTCTCAATTTTTCCATTTCAAACTTTCAAGTCTTAATCCTAAAGACTATTCTCTTAGTCGGCCTTCGGTAAGCCTGTGTGCTTTATGAGGCACTAACCCGATGGAAACATACGACCACCCGCACAGGTTTACGGCTCGTAAACCGAAGGGAGACGCCATCCCAACTATAATATCAAACCCCGGGTAAAAGCAATCTCACCACACTTAAGAGCACACAAGTGTCGCGACCCAATTAAACTCCCAATGTCCATTCTTTTCCTAATTGCCACCTCATTAATTTAAGATCATATCATTAACATTTATGTCCACAAGCCACGCCAAATTCATCAACATAGTTAGTCATTCATACAATCATGAGTTAACACCATTTTCCAACATCAATAGTCATAGAGGAATTTTTAGAAACACAGTGTGTGTAATAGAAATTTCATATGTATAGCATGCAAAACCCATATTGTAAATCTAGCATGCAAATCATTTCGTAATCAATCGGGAGTTGTATGAACAATAAGATAACATGAAAAGAAGTCAATCAATGGCAAGAACGCATCCTACACATGAGCATTCAACATATATGCAACATTTGGTCTATCATAAAAGAATAAGAAATTCAATGACATGAGATAAAGTAGATGAATGATAATCTACCTACACATGCTCTATACTTAGGTTTAGAAGTCCCTGCCTCAACCTTTGAATATTTTTTTTCTAAACCCTAACTTTGACTCTTTATGTTTTTATTGAATCTTTCCAAACCTTAGCTTGCAATTGGTTATAGGAGTCTCCTAGGTGATGAATCTTGCATTAGATATCAACGTTTTTCTTCAAATCTCAAAAGAAATCAAAATATTGGTGGAAAAAAGAAGGAATACGGTGAGAACCCTAGGTCTCGCCAAAGGCTGCTGTGAGAATGAGAGAAAGTGAGAGGGAGTTAGGGGGTTTTGGCCTTTAAAGGCCAAAAATCAGATTTTGGGTCAAATGACCCTTTTGCCCCTCATTTAAAATATCTCCTCTCTTGTTTCCATGCCTATTTTGGTTATTTTCTCATGCACAACTTAGAATATATATATATATATATATGTGTGTGTGTGTGTGTGTATGTATATTTTTAGTCCTAATAAACTATTCTTCAATTACATTCGCAAAATCCCAGTATTACGAAAAAATGACAAATTAGCCCTTATTAGCCCCTTAAATGTCTAAATGGACTCAAAATGTTTCAAAAATTATTTGAACTCATTATTTTACATCATGAGTCAAATATAATTCCCTAGGATGTATTTTTAATCATTTAACATTTTTTTTTCATTTTACGAAAAAATTTATGAGTTGTTACATGGATTGACGTAGAAGAACTTAATACAAGATGGCTAATGCTTTGGCTTGTCATAGGACTATCCATAATCATATGACCTGGTTGACCACTCTTGAAATAATTATCTGTGTTTTGATAGCATGGTCTTGAATGAAACATTCTCTAACTTCCTCCCACCTTTTATGAAACAATTCAACACTCACGGGTTACTGTGTTTTGTTATTTTGGGGTCCTGGGACTCTACCCCCTTTTTCGACCATGTTGTTTCTTTTGTTTATCCTCATTCTTTTGAAATTATTCGCCATCTCGCTCCACTATTAATGCATTGTTCATTACTTTAAGATACATTGGTAATTCAATGACAATGACTCTACTCCTAATGACCAACCTCATACCTTCTTCACACTTTCTTACCATTCTATACTCTATGGCCACCATGAACGGGGTGAACTTGGATAGCTTTGAGAACTTGGCTACATATTGTGTAACAAACATGCTTCCTTGATTTAAGGTCGCGAACTCACTTATCTTTTATTCCAGGACTATTCTAGGAAAATACTAGTTATGGAATATGTGGAGGAACCTCTGCCATCCCATTTATGGCTCTCCCTCTTTTATTAGTAACCACAATTTGCAGGTTTCACCTCTAAGCATAAACATGAAAATTTTTAACTTTTAATCTTTAGTATAACAGAGAAGTTGAAATGTATTTTCCATCTCCAGTACCCATGACATAGCGGCCATAGGGTCAATAATGTCTTCAAACATATGAGACCTCAATTTTTGGAATTGTTCGATGGTAGCATTCTTATCTTTTTGAACTTCTGCTGTTGGGTGGTTGTTGTTATTTCTTACCATTTTGGATAAGTTTATACTAAGGAGTTAGTGAAGGTAATCATCATACCTTTTTTGTTGTCATTCTTCATGCACTAAACCTTTTGCCCAAAATAATCCCCATCTTAGTCTTCAATTTTTACTAGCTAGGTTATCTTAAGTCTTTTTATTACCTAAGCTCTGATACTACTCTGTCACATCCCAATCCCCCATATCTCATGAATAGATGGTATTTGACCGACAAAGGCTTTAACATAGCGTATTGTTTCCCATACATCCATATCCAAACTAGCAATTATAGTAGAGGCTATAATCAACGCATTTACTACTATATAACTTTCTTACATAATTTAGATAGAACATCACTAGGTCCACATGGGGTACACATTATTTATTAAAAAACATAAGTCCAAAGGTGCACTATCACATATCATAGCAAAACATAAGTGATCAATACATGACCACAACTAACATACTACAACAAGATACTCCTATTATTATGCTCATGACTTATTTTAAATTTTTTTCCTCTTACTCACTCCTCATTCCCCGCGTCATCACTTTAAAAAAGGGTTTCAAAATAAATGTAAGCTTGATAGCTCAGTGAGTAAAGCTAAAGCACCACCATGGGTTTTTATACATATATCATAGATAGTAAGAGAATAAACATAACTTTTGTAAACATAAGCAACGTATTTCAAAAGATTGGAAAAACATGCTTTATAAAACTTTCATTATACTTGAACATAACTTGTGTATCAAAATCATAGCATACTTTGAGATTTTTAAAAGATACTTTAAATGGAGCTTGCATACCATGAATCAGAATCACAGCTTTATCATTTTATACTTGAGAAACTTAAACATTCACGAACATAGAAAAAATATCCTAAACATAACTTCACAAATTATATCATATCATCCTTATTAATATTAACAAGATATCATATAACATACAAAATAACCCATGTCAACTCGGATTTTGAATGGAAGGTCAATGGATGACTTGGTTGTAAATTGTGACAACAATAGAGATCTCTAACCACTAATCGGTTTACCATCCATAGTCACATGGAAATGACTTACTTGAGTGCTGGCATGTGCCCTGGCCCCCAAAAGGGTTTTGTATAATGGAATGTACGTAAAAACATAGCTTGTCAAACATTTCTATCCATGGATTTTAGAAATAGTTAGCAAAAATGCTTATAAATCACATTTTCATAGCATAACATTGTACTTTTATATAACAGAAATTACTGTATCGAAAACAGTTGTTAAAAGTTTCCATTTGAAAGAACTGGAATTACTAACCATAGTTAATACTAGGTTCCCATTTTGTTTGTTAGGTGTCCTACACACATTGTTAGGTTTATTAAATTTTCATGTGGGTCACTTCATAACTCTATGCTATATGTGAAGATGTAGTAGTATTTTTCATCATTCTTTTCCCTTAGGTAATATTTAATCATGGTTTCTCACACAAATAGACCCTAAAATTGAACTTAAAATGCTGAAAAACCCAAGAATAAATTTTTTAGAATTTAATTTATGAAATGACCAAAATGCCCTTAGTTGGCATAGTGACCAAAATGCCTTTGCATAATGTAAAATTACTAAACTACCCATAAATAGGACATATTGTAGGAATTTCTCAAAGATGACAAAAACTATCATTATACAATCAAGGGTCGCAAAATGAGGTGTCTACATTGGGTTTCTTTGTGATCGTCTCCCCAAGATAAAGGATGAGGGGGAGTCGAACTTGTTGGTGAGACTATATCAATGCAGCCAACTTATGTGAAGGTTTCAACTTGTTGTGTGAGCATAATGGTCGAAATGCCCTCTGTCACGCCCCAAATTTTCATAAACCTCGGAAGTGAGTGAAATGAATTAAGAAAAATAAATAAAAGGCAATTAAATGGATTTAGTTAATTACTCATTTATTTTCCCATGTTTTCCAAAAATTAAAAATGAAAACTTGCTACTAGACTTACCCAAAAATGGTTTTCTAATGCCAATAAAATATCTGGCCCAACCAATATTAAAAATTTATCTACGTCATGTTCAAGAATGACCTCTAAGATAGCCCCAAAATGTCTCAAAATATTCCTTGGAACAATGGCCCAAATGGTCCCAAATTCCCTAAGACATAGGCCAAGAATAGGTCAAAAGGTCTACCAAAATTTGTCTATGGAAGTAGCCAAACATGGCCCATAAGAGTGGCCAAATATGGCCCAATAAGGTGGCCAAACATAGCCCAAAAGGGTGACCAAACATGGCCCAAAAGGGTGACCAAACATGGCCTAAGAATTGGCCAAACATGGCCCAATAGGGTGGCCAAACATGGCTTAAAAGGGTGACCAAACATGGCTCAAAAGGGTGGCCAAGGGCTGGTGTCAAGGAGGTGTCAGGAGGTTGGCGCGTAGGGGGGCGCGCAGGCGTAGGCAGTGGCACGCATGCGCGCGAGCGAGGAGGCATGGCAAGTGTGGGGCGCATGGTAGGCACGCGGGGCCCGCGCGTGGGTGTACGGCAGGCGCACTCAGGGGCGCATGGGCTGGCCTGGCCTGGGCTGACCTGAGCTACTGATATACTATTCATTGCTATAGTAAACTAGAAGCTAAAATGCTACAATACCAAAATTCTAACTTTGGCCTAAAATCTTGATTTTGACATTTTTACACCTATTTCAATTTATTTCATCACCAAACTTGGTGTGGGGCCTTATAACGTGTAAAATGACCATTTTACCATTTTACCCTTTTTCCCTTATTTTTCGACCTTAAGTAATTTTTTGACTAATTGACCCTTATTTCCATTTCCTTATCTTTATTTTTCTTCTTAAGTAATTTATTTCCCTACTTAGAAAATCTAGGCATGCTCTCCCACCCCACTTAATCTAGTTGCTATATTTTGAAAAACTTCACCATAGTCTCCTTTGTTTAGGAACCTATTTTCTCATCCCATTCCTCCTCATCATCCTCCTCAAAAGCAACACAACACCTAATAGGACAATTATTCATACAATTTTGTAATTTTAACATTCACAAGTATATTTTGAAAATAAGTAACTACATGGAGCTCCATGCTCCTCATTTACATTCACTACATAATTTCATTCAATCCATCATAAAATTTAGTTCATAGTTTACTCAAGCTCTAAGTTTTAAACATGCAATAAATCTCATGGGACTTATGCCCTTTCACACCAAAATTATGCCCCATGGGCCAAATATTCTTCAAAGTCCACTTCCCCTTCTGTGCTTCAAGACTTCATCAATTCTCAAGTGCTGGGAGCCTCATATGTAATATATAATCCCATATAGGTTAGGCACGATGACCCAGTATGACATAATGCTAATATAAAGAACAAGGACAAGGTGTGACATGTACAAAATGTACATTTAATAAGCTACATGCCTTCTAGTTCATCAATACAATGCAATGACAATATGCATGACACACACATGCAACTCTATGCCCAACACATGTCTCGCTTCATGGTCCTTCCCCGTCAGCCCGCGAGTACTGTCGTATGTCTCGCTTCACAGTCCGCCCCCGTCAACACGCGAGTACTGTCATTGGCTAGATTTTGGCTTTTTCAGCATAGGATCTACACCCTCATAATGCATAGCACCAAAGTGCTCAACCCACACCATGTTTTCAAAAATTCAAGTATGCCAAGATGCCTTGATTTTTTAATGCAAGTTCAATGAGACATTTTATCAAACACATGGAATACTCCTTAAATCTTGCATCATACATAAAGAAAACTATAACTTTTAAACCACAAAACTTTGTCTACATGAACTTAGCATATAATCTAATCAATTGCACATATAATCATGTTATATGTTCACAACTTAAACAAATTCTCAAGGATTACACAAATACACAAAGTACCAATACATTAAGCAACCATAAGTTTCAAACTACAAGACTTTGCCTACATAAATATAAGCTAGAATGCAAGGGATTCGTACTAGCTGTGCAGCCGCACCAATCGGTGAGAATGTAGCCCTTGATGTGGGGAACAACTCCCTAGAAGGAAATCTTGTGAAATTCCAAGGCTAGAGATGAGTTTTGGAAGCTTGAAAGTTGGAAAACCTAGGTTTTCATTACTTGTTCTCTCTATGCACGACTTGCTACTTTTTCTTAGACCAAATTTTTTGATTTTTAACACTAAAAGGCTGTATTTATACTAAAGGGGCTAAGGGGTGAAAAGAGTTTTTTGCCCTTAATGAGTTCGGGACCCCGTTACACTACAACTAGTCCTGAAATGCCTCAATTCGATATTCTGCTTTAACCAAAGTTCTTAAAATTATTTTAAATGATATTTTTCTAAAAACTTTATTTTCGCTTGTTGGTGGGTATGACTGGGTTCGCCCGGGATGCCCTTTATGGTCCAATTTTTAAACTATCTATAAATAGGGTCAAATTCTCACAGGTTGTGTATTTTAAAATTCTAAGCATATTTTCCTTCTATGGCATACTCAAAATATGCTTCTAAACACGACTTATGTTTAAATGATGCATGTGTCGTGCCCTACTGGCAAATAGTGCATGAATAGTGTTCTATTGGCAAAACAAAAAATTTACCCTAATTTTTCAGGTCTTTATATCCTTCCCCCCTTAAAGAAACTTCATCCCGAAACTTAGAAATGTACCTCTTCGGAAAAATTTAGAAAAATTAATACAAAATGCGTTGTAACATGGAGACGCACAGCCTTACCTATGGATCTTTCACCTTTCCCTTCCCCATGCGATGTGGGATGCATTACCCTCTCCCCCAAAGGAACCTCATCCTCTCATGCGGGCGCGTAGTGGCGTGTAGACATCCCCACACTCCCTGCTAGGGTTCGGTTCCGATACCATCTGTAACGGCCTACTCCACATGGCACAATACATAATGAAATCCTTAAACATGATGGCTTATCAATGCCAATTTTGCAAATCCATCCAAGCATCATGACCCACCTCAATAATTTAATATAATTAAAATATAAAATTCTCAATGCCCACAAGGATATCTCAAAATCTCTCAATGTATTTGATGGCCATCTAACTAATCACAAATTAAGCTATGCAATCATCTAGTAATTCATCACAATGTCATCAATATATCACTTGTATCTCAATGTAATTTAATAATCCAATATTCTTCACGTACTATAATTATCCACAAGACATCAACAACTTAATCTTAAAGCAAAATCATCACCATCCACCCTAGTTTATATATAACTGAAACTAAATATCAAGCATCAATGAAGATTAACCTATTAATTTCAAGCATATATATATATATTAACTGGATATTCGAATGTAGACAATGTAGTATATGTATTCCAAACATGAAACCTAAGGCAATATATCAAGGTTCAAAAACCCAAAACATTAGAGAAGGTAAAAAAAAAAAAAAAAAATCCCAATTCCATCTAAGGTTATTCTAATTCATCACCATCTAATCAATATATCAAATAAGGTGTCAAAACAAATGAGATTCTTAGTGAAACTCTTTACCAATTTAACTATGAATATATAAATCTATACACACATGTATCAAAACACACATACATACAAACATGGTTAAGCATACCTTTACACATGCATTAATATCAATCTAGTCTGTATAGATATCATAGTCGTAATACTGTAACCTAAGAATATCGAGTACTAACCTAGCATAGATATATAGAATCCACAAGCAACATTCAACAGTTAACACGTAGCCTACCACGTAAACACTTAAGTATAGGATCCATCCTAAGTATATACTTATACATAAATAAGCATACAACTTATCATATAGTTAACTAAGCACACATCCAATCCTATGGATATCCAGGCTTATAGCCTATCTTATAGATAAATAAGCATATAGCCTATCTCATAAATCATTTGGTCTACTATATAGATATAAGCATCTAGCCACAGTTGATCAATAATCAAGCATACCACATACCCCCAACAAATCAAGAAAATAAGAACATTGTACAATTTTACATACTGTAGTAATAAACACACGCATAATCATGTAATCCAAACTAGCCTAATTAACTTGAGGTCTAACCTCTCCTAACTCATAACAAAGTCAATCTTAGAAGGATCCATGGATACCCCGTGAAATAAAAACTATCTTCCTTAGGAGTACAGACTGTCATTCTCCTCTTGTAGCAGTCTATACTTGCTTGGAAAATAAACTACCAATTTATCCCCAATTATATGTAAGCAAAAATTTGAAAGTACACTTGTCACGCCCCGAATTTTTACAAACCCGAGGCGCGACTGACGAGACAGAAAATAAAATAAATAAAAAAACAAATGTAAATAAATCCACTAAACAAGCATCCATGCACTGCCATATATATATATATACATATACATATTCACATACACATGTATATACATTAGTCTACACATATACATATCTCAAATATCCCACACATACATACATGTTACATATACATACACCCATGCATATGTATAATCCATATGCATAAAAAAAAAATAAAAAATTAACAATAATAATAATGATAATAATAAAAACAAGTAATAATAATAAAAAAATTTCCATGTCATTACATCCTTCCCTCCTTACAAAAATTTCGTCCCGAAATTTAAAATAATATAAAATAAAGGAAAATACATCACTGATCAAACAACTCGGGATACCTAGCACGGACCTCGGCCTCACGCTCCCAAGTAGCCTCCTCGACCCCATGATGGTTCCAACGAACCTTGACCAAAGGGATGGTCCTGCCTCGCAAAACCTAGTCCCTCGAGTCCAATATCTCTACGGGCCTCTGGTTATAAGAAGCGTCGCTCTCTAGCTGAAGATCTACCCAATCTAACACATGGGAGGGGTCGGGATGGTACTTCCTCAGCATCGACACATGAAAGACATCATGAACTCCAGATAGCTGCGGTGGTAACGCCAGCTTATAAGCCACCTCACCAACTCTCCCAAGAATCTCAAAGGGGCCTATAAATCATGGCGACAGCTTCCCACCGCGCCCAAATCTCCTCAAACCTCGTCTGGGAGATACCTTGAGGAACACATGGTCCCCACCTCAAATGCCAAGGGCCGCCACCTCCTATCTGCATAACTCCTCTGCCGACTCTGGGCTGTCAACAATCGCTGCCTGATCACCTGTATCTTGTCTGTGGTCTCACAGACTATATCAGGTCCTAAGGCAGCTGTCTCTCCCACCTTAGTCCAACATACCGGGGAATGGCACGGCCTACCATACAATGCCTCAAATGGTGCCATCTCAATACTGGACTCGTAGCTATTGTTGTAGGCAAACTCGACCAAGGCAAGGTGATCCTCCCAGCTACCTCTAAAGTCCATGACGTAGGCCCTGAGCATATCCTCCAAGATCTGAATAGTGCGCTCTGACTGGCCATCCGTCTGTGGGTGGAAGGCAGTACTAAACTGCAGTTGGGTCCCTAAGGCTGTCTGGAAGCTCTGCCAGAACCGTGCAGTGAAACGTGGGTCTCTGTCAGAAACAATGGATACCGGAACCCCATGTAGTCGCACTATCTCTCGAATGTACAACCTATTGAGGGCGTCTGATGAGTCGGTCACTCTGATCGGTAAGAAATGGGCGGACTTCGTTAGTCTGTCCACAATGACCCAAACCGCATCATGGCCCTTAGGCGACTTCGGAAAACCCATCACAAAATCCATGGTAACATGCTCCCACTTCCACTCGGCTACTGGTAATGGCTGTAGCAAACCTCCAGGCCTCTGGTGCTCAGCCTTCACCTGCTGGCACGTGAGACACCTAGCCACAAACTGTGCCACATCTGCCTTCATCCCAGTCCACCAATACTGACGGCGCAGATCATGATACATCTTGGTGCCCCTTGGGTGCACCGCTAGGCGTGAATGATGGAAATCCCTAAGGACATCAGTCCTAAGAGACTCGGGAACGAAGACTCTACCCCTGTATCTCAAGCCAGGGTCAAAATGGACTGCCCATCCCTCAAATCCCTCAGGGCTAGAAATCTGTGCTCTAATCTGCTCGGCCTCAGTATCCTGCAACTGTGCCTCTATGACTCTAGTCAGAAGGGTAGGCTGTACACACAAGCTGAATAGAGTGGCGTGTCCCTCAAACTCGGTAAGCTCTAAGTCAAACTCCCCAATAGCTCCCATCATCTCCCACTCTTTAATAGCTAAGCTGGCTAAGGTGCTCCTCGGCCTCCGACTGAGTGCATCAGCTACGACGTTGGTCTTCCCAGGATGGTACTGAAGGTCAAAGTCGTAATCTTCTAGATACTCCATCTATCTCCTCTGTCGTAGGTTCAGATCCTTTTGTGTAAAAATATACCTAAGGCTCTTGTGATCCGAGAACACCTCAAATCTCACCCCATATAGATAGTGTCGCCAACTCTTCAGTGCAAAGATGACGGCAGCTAACTCTAAATCGTGGGTGGGGTAGTTCTTCTCATGGCTTTTCAACTGGCGAGAACCATAAGCTACTACCCGGCCTTCCTGCATCAATACACAACCCAATCCCTCTCGGGAAGCATCATAGTACACAGTATAACCCAGGCCTCCCTCAGGGATAACCAGGACGGGCGCTAAAGTCAGTCTCCTCTTCAGCTCCTGAAATGACTGCTCACAGTCGTCGGTCCACTGAAACCTGATGCCCTTGCGCGTCAGACGGGTCATCGGTGCGGCAAGACGAGAAAATCCCTCCACAAAACGGCGGTAGTACCCTGCTAACCCCAAGAAACTCCGTATCTCAAACACATTCCTCGGCCTCTCCCAGCTCATAACAGAGTCAATCTTAGAAGGGTCAACAGATACTCCACTCCCAGATACAACATGGCCCAGGAATTGTACCTCCTGAAGCCAGAACTCGCACTTCGAGAGCTTGGCAAATAGCCTGTGCTCTCTCAAGATCTGTAACACAGTCCGTAGGTGGAAGGCATGCTCAACCTCCGAAGGTGAGTAAATCAAAATATCATCCACAAACACCACTACGAACTGATCTATGTACTGGCCAAAAACACGGTGCATCAAGTCCATGAATGCCGCTGGGGCATTTGTCACACCAAATGGCATCACCACGAACTCATAGTGACCATAGCGAGTGCGGAAAGCTGTCTTCGCTATGTCCTCCTCTCGCACCCTCAACTGGTGATACCCCGATCGAAGATCAATCTTCGAGAAGCATCTCGAACCTCTCAACTGATCAAATAAGTCATCGATCCTGGGCAACGGGTACTTGTTCTTAATAGTCACCCGGTTCAGCCTCCGGTAGTCCACACATAACCGTAATGCCCCGTCCTTCTTCTTCGCAAAGAGTGCTGAGGCACCCCAAGGAGAAGTGCTAGGATGGATAAATCCTTTACCCTGTAGGTCGGTTAGCTGCTCCTTCAGCTCTCTCAGCTCTGCTGGAGCCATGTGGTAAGGTGGGATAGAAATGGGTACAGTACCGGGGATAAGCTCTATGGTGAACTCTACCTCCCGCCTCGGTGGCAAACTAGTCAAGCTGTCAGAAAAAACATCGGGAAACTCGTCTACTACCTGTGGTAACACAATCCCTGTAGCCTCACTATCCCCTGCAATCAAACTGGCTAGCATATAGCTATGGGCTACCCAACTCCTAGAGTCGTACAAGGGTGGTACCAAGAAATCTCCACGGTCCCCCGTGAAATAAAAACAATCCCCCTCAGGGGTGCACACCGTAACTCTCCCCCTGTAACAATCGATACTAGCCCGGAAAGTAAACAGCCAATCCATACCCAAAATAACATCGAAGCCAGTCATATCAAGCATAATAAAGTCAAAACAGAGAGTACGATCGGCTATCTCAAGTGAACAACCCCTACAAATCCTAGTCAATGTCACACTACCCCCAACAGGGGTATCAACACGTAGCGGTGAATCCAACTGATCTATAGTCAACCCCAATGACATGGCAAACACAGTGGATATGAATGAATGCGATGCACCTGAGTCTATCAACACGCTAGCCCATGAACTGAACATAAGAAATGTACCTCGGACTACAGATGGCCCAGCAGTAGAAGCCTCTGGGGTGGCAACCGCATACACTCGGCCCTGTACGGTCTGACCCTGTCTGCCTCCCCCTCTCTGCCCCTACTGTCCTCCCCCTCTCGGGGCTGGAGCTCTAACACTCAATGCTGAGGATGCTGGCTGATAGTAAGGTGTTGGGGGTCTATATCCTGACTGTGACTGGGCTAAAGGCACCTGGGTGTGCTGGAAATAGTGGGGCCTAGGTGTGCTCTATGAAGTCTACCCCTGAGGGCAGTGGGCCTTGATATGGCCCGGCTGATGACAAGTATAGCACACCGGTGGGGCCCTCCCAGCCTGACTCTGGATCTGAGGTGGAAGTGGCATCTGGCTCGGTCTAGTCCCTGACCCCTGACTAGGATCTCTCTGTGGGCAATCGGCCATCTTGTGGCCAGGCTGTCCACACTGGTAACATGTAATGGTCATCTGTGGTACCCCTCCTCGAGGAGTGATAGACATAGTAGGCTGGGGAGCTAAAAATTGAATAGGCCTCTGGGATGTCGATGGAAAAGAGGTACTGGCCCGGAACCTCTTCTGTGGCCTCCTACTAGAGTGAGCTGGGGCGGTCATAGTAGGCTGAGCGGGTGTAAGTGCTAGTGCTGTGGCTGGCCTGGCCTGAGCCCGGGACTCCCTGATCCCTCTAAGAGCAGCCAACTCTCTCTCTACCCTCGTGGCCCTGATCACTGCCTCCTCATAGGTATCAATGATGTGACCTACCAGCTTCTCCCTAATAGAGGTCTTCAGCCCCTCGAGAAAATGGTAAACTCTCAGCTCCTCCAGTCCAGTGCTGTGTGGGGCAAACCTGCCTAATGCGGTAAACTGGGACTCATACTGTGTCACTGTCATGTCCCTCTGAAGTAATGTCTCAAACTCCCTCCTGAATCCAACCCTAGCAGTCGCTGGAAAGTAGTGGTCATTGAACATGGCCACAAATGCATCCCACCCCTTTCCAAATCTGCTAATCCTTCCCGCAGATACCTTCCACCACTGGCTCGCTAGTCCGGTAAACTGGAAAGTGGCACATCGGATCCTCAAGTGTGGCTCGACAATCCCCAGCGAGTCCAGGATCCTTACGATCTGGTCCAGCCACTCCTCGGCCACTAAAGGATCAGGCTGTCCTGCAAATGATGGTGGCCTCATCCGCTGAAACGCCTTCATGACGAAGGTGTCTCTAGTCTCTCCACCTGCTGTTCTGGCCTCGGCATCAGCAGCCCTGGCCTCAGCATCAGTGGTCCTGGCCTCCTGCATAGTACGGAAGCACTCCTGTATAATGGCTGCCAAATCTCTGGCGCCAATAGTCTGCTCTACCTCCTGTACTGGAGCGGGAGTAGGAATAGGAGCAGGAGCCATGGTCTCCTCAGCTGTGCTGTGAGTAGGAGCATCAACTGGAGCAACAACCTCCTCAACTACATCAGGAATAGGGGCAGCAGCTCTAGATCTGCCATGACGAGGCTGGGCAGCACCTCTAGGCCTACCCCTACCCCGTCTGGGTGGTCCGGCTCTCGTAGGAGCTCGTCTAGGAGGCATATCTACAAGTCCAAGAGAAAAATTCAATATCACTTTTTCACGTTCAGACATAGGCATTTAAGTGTGATCTCAATCATGTTCTTATCAATAACCTATACTTTAACTGGTGATACATGTAGCAAGTCATGATATATACACTTAACAAGTTTCTCACACATCATTGACCAGATTTTGGGTTTTTCAGCACAGGATCTACACCCTCATAATGCATAGCACCAAAGTGCTTAACTCACACCATGTTTTCAAAAATTCAAGTATGCCAAGATGCCTTGATTTTTTAATGCAAGTTCAATGAGACATTTTATCAAACACATGGAATACTCCTTAAATCTTGCATCATACATAAAACAAACTATAACTTTTATACCACAAAACTTTGTCTACATGAAATTAGCATATAATCCAATCAATTGCACACATAATCATGTTACATGTTCACAACTTAAACAAATTCTCAAGGATTACACAAATACACAAAGTTCCAATACATTGAGCAACCATAACTTTCAAACTACAAGACTTTGCCTACATGAACATAAGCTAGAATGCAATGAATTATACATATATTCAAGTTACATGTTCATCACTTTATCAAATTTCCAAAGAATACATAAGTACACAAAATACCAACCATAGGTTTTCAAAGCAACTATATGCTAGGTGGTTTTTTAACAATAAGTAAGCATGTAAGTCATATAATCAACAAATAAAAACACTCCTAAACTTAACCCTATTCTTTACTTAGCAAAATATCATACCTAAAAGGGTTTTTCTCAACCCTAGAGAGTTGTACTCACTGTACAGCCACACCAATTGGTGAGAATGTAGCCCTTGATGTGGGGAACAACTTCCCAGAAGGAAGCCTTGTGAAATTCCAAGGCTAAAGATGAGTTTTGGAAGCTTGAAAGTTGGAAAACTTAGATTTTCTTCACTTTTTCTCTCTATGCACGACTTGCTGCTTCTTATCAGACCAAATTCTGTGATTTTTAATACTAAAGGACTGTATTTATACTAAAGGGGCTAAGGGGTGAAAAAAGTCTTTTGCCCTTAATGAGTTCGGGACCTTGTTACACTACAACCCATCCTGAAATGCCTCAATTCAATATTTTGCTTTAAGAAAAGTTTTTAAACTTATTTTAAATGATATTTTTTCAAAAAATTTATTTTCGCCTGTTGGCAGGTATGGCCGGGTCCACCTGGGTCACCCGGTATGCCTTTTATGGTTCAATTTTCAAACTATCTCCGAATAGGCTCAAATTCTCACAAGAGGTGTATTTTAACATTCTAAGAATATTTCCCTTCTATGGCATACTCAAAGTATGCTTGTAAACATGACTTATGTCTAAATGATGCATGTGTAGTGCCTTACCGGCAAATAATTCATGAATAGTGTCCTATCGACAAAACAAAAAATTTACCCTAATTTTTCAGGTCTTTACCCCCTCAATGAAAAAAAATGACCAAAATAACCTTGGTGGGCATAATGACTTAAATGCCCTCAAAGGGTGAAATTACAGAAATGCCCTTAGTGGGCATAATGATTGAAATGCTATTAATGGAAAAGACCAAAATACCCTTGGTGGGCATAATGATCGAAATGCCTTAAATAGGCATAATGACCAAAATACCTTTAATGGGTGAAATGAACAAAATGCCCTTAGTGGGCATAATGACCTAAATGCTTTTAGTAGGCATAATGACCTAAATGCCCTTAGTGGGCGAAATGACCAAAATGACCTTAGTTGCCCTCAATGGGCGAAATAACCAAAATGGCTTAAATGGGCATAATGACTGAGATACCCCTAATGGGTGAAATATGAAATTACTAAAATACCCCTAGTAGGACATATTGTAATAACTTCTCAAATATGACAAAACCTACCCTTATACAATCAAGGGTCACAAAATAAGGTATCAACATAAGGTTTCTTAGTGATCATCTCCCTAAAACCGAGGATGAAGGGCAGTTGAACTTGTTGCTAAGACTGTATAATTGCAGCCACAGTCAAAGTGAAGGTTTCAATATGCTATGTGAGTAGGTCGATTCTCTTATCTACAAGAATAGTTATGGCACTCCTAGGATTAGGGTGCTTGTTGGGGGTCTAAGACTGCTGAGAGGAAGGAGCTTGATTTCTTCTAGGATAAGACTTTGAGGCCATGTGAAAGGATTTAATATTTCAGAGGTTCAACAGAAGTCAATAGTTGATCATTTCCCACAGATGACACCAAATTGTTTTTGTAAGAAATAGGCTTGGATAGATTAGTAATGGATATTGGTCCTAAGAGTTTTTATGAGACAGAAAATGTTAAAGTCACTATAGAGGCCCTATTAATGGCCACTCCGACGATTAAGTCAAAATTGATCAGGATAATAACCTTGTATTGTAAGAGGAAAGACTAATAGTTAGGGTTTATTTCATGCCTACATCTTTTTATAGGTGCATAACTACCTTATTTGATAAGGTCTTTATGAGCCAATATCAAGATTTTGTTTTAGATATGATTAGCATGAAAAAATAGTTTCATTGTTAGACTCTAAGAATAGTTTAGATTGGAAAATCGAGTTGTGTTCATCTAATTCCAAACTGGGTGGTTAGTTTTGATGTCCAGAATAGTTAGATGAGACATTACCGAGCTAGTGTAAACACCTTTAGCCCGGGGTCACATCAAGCTGACTAGGAAGTTGACTACTTGAGATGTTCATTTTTTATATTAGGCCAACAACCAAGATTATACGTGGCTAGGGTGTGCTTGTGACCCTTTCTATTGTTACCAAAGTGGGAAATTGAGTAAAAAATGCATTCTCAGTAGTACATTTGATATTTAAATTAACAAGTTGTTCATTTCCAATAGAAGTGGTGTATGCCCAGCGTGCCCATCGATCTGACCTAGAGGTCAACTACTCGGGATGTTCATTTGTGATGTTAGGCCAATAACTGATTTGGGTGTTCACATGCCCTAATCCTAATGGCAGAATTATTTTTGTGTTTATAAAAAATGTTATACATAAGCCATTTTTCTTTATATTTTCTTACTTCAAGAGGTAATGGAGTGGATACTACCATCCATTACATAGTGCCTCTTTTATGGTTACAAAAGTGGAAATTAAAAAATGCATTATCTATGGCACATTTCATATTTAAATTGACTAGTTGTTCACTTACATAAATAGTATATAAATGGCCAAAACATGTGTGGCAGAAGTGACATTAAATGCCAATTTAGCTGTAAGCTGGGAGGAACAAAATGGGCTTGAAATTGAGATTCTTACTTCACCCCAGCTCATGAATCTTTCTCGTACGTTGCTTTCTTGGTTTTCTTTTTTTAATTGTATATTATTTCTTTTAAACTTTGGTTAGTACTAGTTTTTATTTTAACTTGGTAATTCTTATTTGCATTTTTGGTTATCACTGTTAGGATGTGTACCCTCATATCCAAAACATTTTATTATTATTTAATAGATTTAATTTATTATTGAGTTTCATATTACCATATGTTTGGATGTTGCTTTGTATCATGAGATGATTAGTTCTTGAATTGTCATTAGGAGTGGTTCATGTGTATAAATGAGATTTATACACAGGAGATATGAGCTGCTTATATAAGCAATTCTAGAATTGTTCGCGGCTATTGATAAGACTGGAAATCTTATCTGTAAAGTGGTAATACAGTTAACCTTTATGTGATAAGGTGGTTTATCTCAACTATTAGAGCAGTGGACTCTAGGTTATTGTATTGGTGTATTGGGAATATACTGAACTGGATCACTATAAGAAATGCATTATTTGAAACTGTCATCTTTAATAAGTTTCTTATTCACTATTCGCAATAAGCTTTTAATCTTGAGAGGATAGTGAATTTAAGTTCTGAATAGTGATGATTTTGAGTTACCAATGAGTGAGATCGTTTAGATCAACACTTCAGTATCTTGAAAAATCATTATTTAGACTTTGGGAACACATATTTTCAAGATGGAATCTACACTTTATATATTAAAGAGATGGATATCACCTTTGTGCTAATTCAATGGGTTAATCACTGAAATTTGGATTTGGTCTTTTCAGTAAATTTTTTATTGAAATGATGACCAATTGCACGTGATTAATAATTATTGAATTAGGTTCTTAAAATAATTAGAGAATTAATTTGACAGTATAATATGGAACCCTGATTATTAGTATCCATGTAGAGGGGCCAACTGTAGAAGTATAGTGTATATGAGTTTACTCTATTCTATTAAGTTGGAGTACAATTTCAATTATATAGTGGAGTTAATTGAAATTAATTAGTCAATTAAAATTAATTATGAGATAATTAAGATTAAATTGACTAATTGGAAGCTAACTTAGTGGGACCCACTAGATCCCTTCTTTTGCCATAATTAGGTTAAGCCTTATATATATGATATGAAGGGAGCCATTTATCATAAGTTTTTGTGCTAGACAAAAATAAGAGGCAGCGCACTCTCCTACGATACAGTTTGCCTAAGGGAAAAGAGGAGAGGACCTAAAGGATTACGAGAAGGAAGATTGCGTCAATCTCTTCAAGTAGCCTTTTTCAACAATGAAGATTATCAAGAACAAGGTAATTCTAATCCTCTTTTTAATATTGTCTGATTCATGTAAAGAAAAATATCCAAATAGAGCTTCCGTTGTGGTTACGAACCCAACAATTGGTATCAGAGCAACTTTACATAAATCTATCAATTTTGAAGGTTATATTTATTTTGTTCTATACCTATTCATGGATCCCAATTAAACAAAGGGTTGTTTTGGATATATTAGAATACAATTTTGTGATACAATTTGTTGATACAAAGATTTAATCCTTGTTTGATACCCATAGTAATGAAAAAATTATCATGTCAACATAAAGTCACATGAGATGCGGCTATCTCCAAGGCTACTGTTACCTTGGGCGGTGAATCATTAAAAGAAAAAAAAGGTTTTTTTTTTTTCTCACGGCTAATGGCTTGTGGTTAAATTAAAAAAAATAATAATTACCACCCTTTCGCTGCATAGAGATTTGTATTAAAAAAAAAAAAAAAAGAGGAAGTGCCGCAAGCATCCGACGCCCTTTTATTAAAAAAAAAAAAAAAAACAAGAACAAGTCATCGAGATTTGAGAAGATGAGATTCATTTCGTCCAATCAATCAATCGATGGTGATTGGTTGAAGAAAAAAAAAAAAAAAAAGCGAAGCAATTTCTAGAGAAATTTTGGGTCGAATCACAGATCTATTTAGTGACCGAAGCCCCAGTGAACGACTATCGTCCTAAGGTAGTGAATACCCTTGTTAGTCATATTGTCATTTTCAAGGACAAGCAAACCCGAGCATGTTAACTTCTCATTTGAGGTCACAGCTGCTCTTCGCATTATTGACGGTGCGCTTGTGGCGGTTGTTAGTTTAATATATTATATATAGTATTTATGTATAATATATTATATATACAATTTATTAAAAAAATAGTTTATTATAATAATGATCTTTTTATTATTATTGTCAAAGTGTATAATGGGTATTTGATATTTATGGTTGGTACATGACAAATATTATATATATATATATAATAATTGATATTATATATTTTACTAAAAATTATTATTTTCAACTATTTGGGTATATGATACCCAATGGCTCAATTTTATTTTATATATCCATTGTTTATATTATAGGTATATGATTCACATGGGTATTTGATACCTAAATATGTTGGATTTAAAATTATAGGTTAAGTGAGACCTAACCTATACGGGTTATTGGATACATGGATTAAATCTTAGTACACTCTAAAATATACATGGGTGTTGTATATGATTAATCATCTATTTAAATGCTTATTAAATTTTATTCATCATATTTGAATGATTCATGCATGTGATGGATGACATTGAATCTCTCATGGTTGGCCATAAGGTGATGTATTTAATTTAATTGGTTTTGAGGCAATTGTAAAGGGCAATTGTAATAACCCGAAATTTTTTTTTTAACTATATAAATTTTCGTGGTTATTTATTTTATTATTAGAATTATTATTATTATTATTATTATGAAAAAAAAATGTGTGTATGATTATGTGTAAATATATATATATATATGTGTGTGTGTAAGGTGTGTGTATTAAACATGTGTGTGTGTGTATAATTATATGTATATACGTATACATATATATATATATATATATGTAAATCAGGTTGTGCAAGTGGGTGTGTGAGGTGTCGGCTGTGTGTGTGTGTGTCTAGTGTGTGAGTGTGAGTGTAATATAATATACATATACATGATACACAAACACAAGCAAAGCAATAAATGCAAAGTGAAAAAGGAGGGAAGAGAAGTCAGGAAGAACAGAGGGGAGGTCAGGATAGGGTAGGAAGAGAGAGCGAAACCATGGACTGTATAGGTGGTTTTCACATATAAAAATATATATGCAGAGGTACGGTTGGTTTAGGTTTGTGAGAAAATCAGAGGAGGTGAGAATGAGAGAAAGAAACTGAGAGCATTTTGAGGGAGATCCAGAGGCTTAGAAGTGGAGAAACAGAAGTAGAAACCAAGGGAAGAGAGAGAAAAAAAATCAGAAAAGGTATGTGATGTATAGTTCTGTTTTGAGATTTTTGAGGCATGCTCATTAGTTTTAAATCACTTGATCTTGTAGAGCATAAAATATAGAACAAATAGCAAAAAGAATCAGTCAAAATGGTTGAGAAACCAGTTAGAAAATAGCAGTTACAGGTTTTAGGGTGCTCGGATTTCTATTGATATTTTATGCATGAAAATGTGATTAAATGGCCTAGATATGATGCTATGAGGTGTACAAAATGATTAGTGAAGAAAGGGGTGAAAAACAGTGAACAACCGAGTGTAAAAATGGAAATATTCAGCTCACCGGAAAACCGGCCGGAGCTATAAACCTCCATATTCGAGAAGATAGGGAAGGTTTTGAGGGAAATGGAGGATAGATATGAAACCTACATGAAAAACCCTAGAAAACTACATTTTCAAAACCTTGAAAACCCACCGGAAAAATGTCGCCGGCACCGGAGAAGGCGCCGGAACCCTACTGGTTCATCGCCGGAAAAACGGGGAAGAAGGGAGGCCACCCGGGTCGGGTTTCGGGTCCGGGTCGGGCGGGGCTGAACCGCCCCTGCCACGTGTCGCTATGATGTTTTAAATTAAAAGGAGATTGGGAGTGTTTGGCAACAGGGATAAGAAAATGAAATTGAAATTGAATTGGGAATAGGGATATCCTATCCCAGTTTTAACCCTATCCCCTGTTTGGTTATCCGAATATGGATAAGAGTTTTCAAAATTACAGAATTGCCCCTAGACTTTTTAAAATTCTGATTTGACCCCTGAACTTTCAAAAATTACCCTTTAACCCCTAAACTTTGGAGAAATTACAATTTGACCCACCTGAATTAAATATTAATAAAATATTAATTAAATTAATTTAATTATTTAAATACTCTAAAATAACCCGGAGTCCAAATGGGACAAGTCATTAGTGTATTTTGACTATCTCGACCATTCTGAGACCAATGGTGAGGTCCGTTTTATGAGACGGGGTCCCAAAAAATAAAAGACCCGTAGTAACCTTTAAAATTACCAAAATGCTCCTGAATTGAAACACAATCAAACGAACTCCAAATTAAGTAAACAAATAGTGAAACTTTATTATCTCGAGCATTCCGGACTCAACCGTGGAGTCCGATTTGTGAAAAGAGGTCACGAAATGTAAGGACCCGTGTAAAGTACAAAATGACTATTCTACCCTTTTGAACCCAGATGTCCGAATTCAGTTCTACGAAAACCTAAACTTATTTTCTTCAACGTCCCGGATTCAATAGTAGAGTTTAATTTAGCAAAATGAAAACTTATAAGATATAGACATAAAATTTGATGAATAGCATAATTCAAGTGACAATTGAACTGAGTCTCATGTTATGATTTTAGGGACACGGAAAGGCAAAGAGAAGGTGATCTGACCTTTGGTGTTCTTGCAGTGATTCCACTATACTACGAGTATACTTTCCCTATTTGAGATCGATTATCAGGTACGATATATTGTGCTAAGTAAGAAATAGAACTGAGATTAGGGATACTTGTTCTGATGCCTTGATTGTTCACATGTTTGCTTGAGTGTTCACCTGCTTATGTGCTTTCTGCTGTCTTGCTAAAGTTGGATGATGACGTGGATGATGATTATGTGTATATTGCATGTGTTAGCGTAGTGTGAGAATTATATGTTTTGAGAACTGTTGACATTATGAGATATGTGCTTAAAAGCATGCCTTATGTATGAATGAGATGCATCATTGAGACTACATTAGGACATGATGAAATTAGAGCATATTGGCATAGTGTGATTCCTTGGACATGGCGTGAGTTAAGCACTTGGTGCTTTGCATTATGAGGGTGCAGATCCTGTGGTGAAAAACCCAAAATCGGCCATTAGGTACTTGCGAGCCTGACGGATTCCGGACCGTGAAGCGAGACATATTTGGCGGTACTCATACCAGCGGGGAAGGGCCGTATCATGAGACATGGGTGGCATAGAGTTTCATGGGTGTGTCACGCATACTGATCATATACTGTATGCTGTTCATATATTGCCATCATGATATCGAATGTCATATAGAAATAACTGTACACTTGCACATGCCACGACTTTAGTTTCGTTTCTTGCATTAGCATTATATTGTACCAGCATGTTGAGCTGACCCCTTTAGTGGGGCAAACATTTTAGATGATGTCCCAGCTGTACGAGACGTGGAGATGATCTGATTAGGGACTATGTTAGGCCCAAGGGGCGCTTTTGATATTGTATAAGGGCATAAGCTCGAGATTGTATTTTATTTTGTATGTTGTGAACAAATGGACTAGACTTGGTGTATGTATCAGAATAGAGTACGGAATGTATGTGATTATACTTAATCGTCTTTATTTCTTTATTATTTTTATTTTCTTTTGTCTCGTTACTCGCGTCTCGGGTTCGCTAGAATTCGGGGCGTGACAACGTGGTATCAGAGCTTAGGTTCGAATACCTAGAGACCGTGGGGTGTTGTTTAACGCCATGAGACCCTAGAGAAGAGAATGAGACCTAGTGTGAACTGTCAGTAGCATGCGATAGGATTTCGTGTGTTATGTGATTTTATACACTTGGAGCATGACTTGTTGTGATTACGTGTTGATTGATGATATGTTATGATGCATGATTATGTGATTTAATGTAGTGAGATGCATGACATGTATAATGTGTGAGAATTTGTTAAGTGTACATTGTGACATGCTATACGTACTCCCTAGTCGCTGATAAGAACATGACTGAACTTTTATCTAAAATATTTTATATACACATGTTGCACTGGTGTGCACGAGTATGCACTATACTTGATTTCCCGGTAGATAGGTGTCACGCCTCGAATTCCAGCGAACCCGAGGCGCGAGTAACGAGACAAAAAGAAATAAAATAATAAAGGAATAAAAGATAATTAAGGACGATCACATACATTCTACATACTGTTTTGATAAATACATAAGGTCTGGTCCTTTTCTTCACCACATACAAAATAAAATACAGTCGCGGGCTTATGCCCTTACACAATATCAAAAGCGCCCCTTGGGCCTAGCATAGTCCCTAATCAGCTCATCTCCACGTCTCGCACAGCTGGGACATCATCTGAAATGTTTGCCCCACTAAAGGGGTCAGCTCAACATGCTGGTACAATATAATGCTAATGCAAGAAACAGGACTAAGGTCGTGGCATGTGCAAGTGTACAGTTATTTCTATATGGCGTTCGATATCATGATGGCAGCATATAAACAATATGTAGTATATGAGCTGTATGCGTGACACACCCATGCGACTCTATGCCACCCATGTCTCATGATACGGTCATTCTCCGCTGGCATGAGTACCGCCGCGTATGTCTCGCTTCACGGTCCGGAATCCGTCAGGCAGGCAAGTACCTATTGGCCGATTTTGGGTTTTTCACTACAGGATCTGCACCCTCACAATGCAAAGCACCAAGTGCTTACCCACGCCATGTCCAAAGAATCACACTATGCCAATATGCTCTGATTTTATCATGTCATAATGTAATCTCAATGATGCATCTCATTCATACATAAAGCATGCCTTCAAGTACACAATTCATAATATCAACAGTTCTTCAAAGCATATAATTCACACACCACGCTAACACATGCGATATACCCATAATCATCATCCAACTTAACAAGATAGCACGTAGCACATAAGCATGTGAACACTCAAGCAAACATGTGAACAATCAATGCAGCAAAACAAGTATTCCTAATCTCAATTATATTTCTTACTTAGCACAATATATCGTACCTGATAATCGATCTCAACTCAAGAAGGTGTACTCGAAGTATGGTAGAATCACAGTGAGAATGCCGAAGGTCAGATCACCTTCTCCTTGCCCTCTCGTGTTCCTAAAATCATAACATGAGATTCAGTTCATTGTCCTTTGAATTATGCTATTCATCAAATTTTATGTCTTTAATTCATAAGTTTCTATTTTGCTAAATTAGACTCTACCATTGAGTCCGGAACGTCGAAGAAAATAAGTTTAGACTTTTGTAGAATTCAATTCGGATACCTAGGTTCAAAAGGGCAAAACAGTCATTTTGTACTTTACACGTGTCCTCACATTTTGTGACCTCTTTTCACAATTCGGACTCCACAGTTGAGTCCGGAATGCTCGAGATAATTAAGTTTCACTATTTGTTTACTAAATTCGGAGTTCATTTGACTGTATTTCAATTCAGGGGCATTTTGGTAATTTTATATGTTACTACGGGTCTTTTATTTTTTTCGGGACCCCGTCTCGTAAAACGGACCTCATCATTGGCCTCGGAATGGCCGAGATAGTCAAATTACACTAATGACTTGTCCCATTTGGACTCCGGATTATTTTAGAATATTTAAATAATTTAAATAATTTAATTAATTAATTAATTTAATTAATATTTTATTAATATTTTAATTCAGAGGGTCAGATTACAATTTCCCTAAAGTTCAGGGGTCGAAGTGGAATTTTAGAAAGTTTTGGATCAATTTTCAATTATCAAAAGTTCAGGGGCAAAATTGTAATTTGTAAAACCCTATTCTATATTCAGATAACCAAACAGGGGATAGGGTTAAAACTGGGATAGGATATCCCTGTCTCCAATTCAATTTTCAATTTCAATTTATTAGTCATGCAACCAAACAGACCCATTTGGGTTTTTAATTTAAAACAGGGATGCGACACGTGGCGGGGGCGGACCGGCCCAAGCCCAACCCGACCCGAACCGACCCGACCCAAGCCCGGATCAGCCCCCCTTCGTCCCCGACTTTCTGGCGGTGAACCAGTAGGGTTCCGGCGCCGGCGACCGATCTCCGGCGACTTTTTCATGTTTTCAAAATGCCATTTTCTTCCTCCCTTCCCAATGACTCTAAATCTACCCTCCATTTTCATCAAGACCCACTCAACCGTCTCGAATAGGGGGTTTAACAACTCCGGCCGGTTTTTCGGCGAGCTGGTTTTTCTTAATTTTCTTCTCGGTTCTCGACTGTTTTGGCTCATTTCTTTTTCTATCTTCTTTCTGCACTTCTTAGGATCATTTCTATCTCATTTAAACCAAGCTTAGCACATAAAATACCAAGTTCCAACTCATACAACCGAGACCTGCAACCTAGGTTTTCTCCCTAGTTTCTCAACCGTTTTCTATCATTCTTTTTGCATTTGAAAGCTAAAATCATGCTTTATAAAACCCTACGGTTTAAACCAAACAAATCATGCTTTTTAAATTTAAAACAGAAGCACCCACTTACCTAAAATTTCTGATTTTCTCCTTTTGGTTTGCTTCCTCTTGGTCCTCTTCTGCTTCTTCCTTTTCAATCCCTTTCTTCTACATTTTCCTTTAACTCACGGATGCACACACACATACAAAGAACACTCACAACCGTCCCTCTTTCTCTCTCCTCTCTTTCTCTCTCTATTTCCCTTCCACTTGCAGCCTTCCTTGACTTCTCTCACCCTGCATCAGCCCCTTGTTTCTCCCCAAATGCAGCTTTGCATTTAATGCAAAGCTGCCTATACACCTATACACCTATATATATATATATATCAATCATCATATACTAGTTACACACACTAAACACACACACACCTAGCTGCCACCTCACACACACTCACACACCAGGTTTGTGGCACACACACACACTGCCATATATATACCTACACATACATATTCACACATATATGTACATATACCATTTTACACATACACATTGATAACATCCCCCACACATATATACATGTTACATACACATAACCCATACATATCAAAATTTTATAATACCAATAATAATAATAAAAAAAATAATATTTAATAACCAAGGAAAATTCTTATATATAAAAAAAAAATTTCGGGTTATTACAATAGGGATGCAAATTTTTTTTGTGGTAGTAGTTGACTAAGATTAGAAACTCGTGTCCATGTGATAAACCGTCTACTTTAGGGGATAGACGGTGTGCCTAGTTATTTGAGGTGTAGGTTGTACACTTAGTTATCTACGCGGTAGACATTATGCCTAGTTACTTAGGAGACAGGTTGTGAACCTAGTTGTTTACCTGGTTGACCGTTGTTTGTGGATTCTGTATGAGTATGCTAGGTCAGTAACCAAATTTTCAGGGATTACAGTACTATGACTATGATATTTATCCAGATTGGATTGGTCTCAGGTCCTGAGTTACGGTTAATGGATGACGTCCCATCAGCCAGTAATAAAAGGAGCTGTAATCCATGAAGGGTTATCACCTAGCTATAAAAAGTAAGAGATGATAAAAGACACATCAAACCTTAAAATGCTAAAATAAGGATTTGGACTTGTGGAGCTTTTGTATATGGGTGGATGCTTAGAGTGTTTCTCTTTAAATTTTTAGAGATGTTCTTGTGTTGAACCCTGGTTGTGGAGAGATGTATTATTTTGGATAGTATTCTCTGGGAGTTAAACCTTGCTAGTGTTCAAATGTTTAAGTATGCGTGTATTACATTGTTTAGATAAAATCCTTCTTAGTAGAGGGCTATGTTAGAACTCAGTATAAATTGTTTAGTGTAACAAACGGGTAGGGATGGTCGACATTAGTTATGTAGGTATTGATTAGGCAAGTGTGTCATGATATATTGTGGTTGTTATTTCGAAATTGTGAAGCGTTGACAAGTGCTTACTTAATGTTCTTTTAATACCTGTGTCTAATGGGGTATTAATTTTTCTTCTCTTTGGACTTGTAGACATGCCACCGAGACAAGCTACTCCCAGACTTATACCACCTAGACACGATGAGCCTAGGACCACTGTACCACCGTGGCATAGTTGGCCCCAAGCTGCTGCTTCGGCAGATGTTGCAGTTGAGGAGGCCGTCACTGTTACACCTGCTCCAATGGAGGTAGGGCAGACTAGTGGTTCTGGGGACATAGCGGCCATTATGCGGGAATGCCTTCACACTATATAGGAGGTAGTGACGAGAGCGGTCAGGGCTGAGAGAGAGTTGGCTGAGCTTAGAGGAGTCAGAGAGCCCCAAACCTAGAGCGAGGCGACTCTAGCACAGATCCCTAGGTCTACCCCAATATACATTGGTAAGAGGCCATCGAAGAGGTCTCGAGCTCGTGCTGCTGCTGCACAGATATCTATACCCGCCTAGGCTCACACTGATAGGAGGCTATTGAAGAGGTTCCGGACTGATGCTTCTTCCACATTCACATCCACATCCCAAGGGACTATTATTTGTTTTTGTTGTAGACAGCCTGGCCACAAGATGGTCACTTGTCCTTTGAGGGACCCCAACTTGAGACAGAGGATCGAATCTAGTCAGGAGTCATTCCTATCACCAGTACAGAGTCGAGGACGGGGGACTCCACGACTTTGTTTTGTATGCCACCAGGCTGACCATGTTAGGGCCAATTGTCCTCAGAGGCCGATTTCCCAGGACTTAGAGGAGCCACATTTCTATCAGTATACCCAAGTGCCTCTGCCACGGCCACTATTGGGTCAGGGACCTCCGGCACCGTATTTTCAGCACGCACCTACAGCATTGAGTGTCAGGACTCTCAGTTAGAGGGGTGGTAGGCAGGACCAGACCACTCAGAGTGGCGTTATGCAGTAGCTAGCCTAGAGTCACCTATTTTTTTTGGACCTTCAGGGTCGTGAGGTACATTTTTTTTTGTTTAGTTTATGGACTAGCATATTGATAGACCATAGTATATCTCATTCATTCATATTCACCATGTGCCATGACGTTAGGGGTAGAGTGATGCTGACAAGAATCTGTAGAGATTACTTAATAAATGTGGCTGACTGCATGCCTTATTTGGATTCTTCATCTTATTTGATGCGTCTAGTATTGGTATTATGTTGGAGATAGATCGATTAATTACACTTTAGACAAGTATAGGCTGCTACGGGGGAAGAGAGACTGTGTGTACTCCTGAGGGAGATGTTTTCTTTATTCCATGGGATGTCCATAGATCCTTTTAAGATTGACTTTATTGTGAGTTAGGAGGGGCTAGACTTTAATTTGAATTGGGTTGGTTTGGATTACATGATTAGATGAGTGCTTGTTACCTTAGTTTGTGAAATTGTACGATGTGGGGTATGTTTGGTTATTGATGATCTGGAATTCAGTACTTGCCCCTATACAGTATAACGAATAAGATTAAACAGTGGACTGTATGATTGTTGTCTGTGAGATAGGCTATGAGCCTGAATATCCGTAAGGTTGGGAATATGCCTAGTTACCTGTACAATAGATTATATACTTATTTATGTATATGTGTATTCCTGGAATAAAATTTTGTACTGGGTGCTGATGTGGTAAGCTACGTGTTAGCTATTGAATGTTGTACGTTTACTCTATATAAGCATGCTAGTTTAGTGACCGTTATAGTGCTATGATTATGACATTTTTTTTTATATACAGACTGATTATTATTGATACATATATAAGAGAATGCTTAAACATGTTTCCATGTGTGTGTTGATGCATGTGTGTGAAAATTGATGTATGTTCGTAGTGGAAATTGGTGAAGAGTTTAGCGTTTTATTTCTTCTGAACCTTGGTATATTGACTTAAGTTTCATGATTAGAGTACATAAACTACACTGTCTACCTTTGTATACCCGATCGATATATGCGTACATGAAATGAATAGGCTAGTCCTTATTAGTACATGACACTTAGTCTCGGTTATATATAGACTAAGGTGGGAGGTGATAGCTTTACTTTTAGATTGTACTGTTGATATCTTGTGGGTAATTAGGGTACTTAGGAAATACTGGATGATGAGATTGCATTGTGGTACGGATAATGTGTATTTAAACCATTGGGATAAATCACTAGGTGATTTCATGGATTAAATTGAGGCAGGTTAGATAACTTCACATGTGCGAGAGACCTTGGAGTATCCTTGTGAACAGTGAGGAGTTTCCTTTACTTTTGTTGTGTTGAATTGTTGAGGTGAGTCTTGATACTTGGATGGAAATTGAAAGGGATTGGCGTTGATGAGCCAATGTGTTTTGAGGATTTCATTATGTGTTATGCCATGTAGAGTGAGTCATTACAGATGGGATTAGCACCAGACCCTAGCAGGGAGTGTGGAGATGTCTGCACGTCGCTGCACGCCTACCGGTGAGGCGAAGCCTACGGGGGAGATGGTAATGGGAGGAGGTAATGCATCCTACATCGCCTGGTTGAGGGAGAGGTGAGTGATCCATAGGTAAGGCTGCACGTCTACATGTTGCAATGCATTTTGCATTGATCTTTTATTACTATGTTGAGAGATAGTGCGACTACATGGAATTCCCTTATCCAGTGTTCTAGATAGGGACCTACGTTTCACTGCCCGGTTTTGGCAGAGCCCTAGACAGCCTTAGGGACTCAATTAAGTTAGTACTACCTTTCATCCCCAGACTGATGGTCAGTCTGGGCGTATCATTCAGATCCTAGAGGGCATGCTAGAGACTGCATTATGGACTTCAGGGGTAGCTGAGAGGATCACCTTACTTTGGTAGAGTTTGCCTGCAACCGTAACTACCAGTCCAGTATTGAGATGGCACCATTTGAAGTGTTGTACTGTAGGCCGTGTCGTTCACCGGTGTGTTGGACTGGGGTAGGAGAGATAGTTGTTTTGGGACTCGACTTAGTCCGTGGGACCACAGACAAGATACAAGTGATTGAGCAGCGCTTGTTGCCAGCCAGAGTCGCCAGAAGAGTTATGCAGATGGGAGGCTGCGACCCTTGTCATTCGAGGTTGGGGACCATGTGTTCCTCAAGATATTCCCCCGACGAGGTTTGAGGAGATTTGGGCACGGTGGGAAGCTATCGCCACGATTTATAGGCCCCTTTGAGATTCTTGGGAGAGTTGGTGAGGTGGCTTATAAGCTGGCCTTACCACCGCAGCTATCAGGAGTCCATGACGTCTTCCATGTATCTATGCTGAGGAAGTACCATCCCGACCCCTCACATGTATTAGATTGGGTAGATCTTTAGTTAGAGGGGGACGCTTCCTATGACCAGAGACCCGTGGAGATATTGGACTCGAGGGACCAGGTTTTGCGAGGCAGGACCATCCCTTTGGTCAAGGTTCGTTGGAACCATCATGGGGTTGAGGAGGCTACTTGGGAGCGTGAGGCTGAGGTCCGTACTAGGTATCCTGAGTTGTTTGATCAGTGATGTATTTTCTTTTGTTTTATGTTATTTTAAATTTCGGGACGAAATTTTTGTAAGGAGGGAAGGATGTAATAACCCGAAATTTTTTTTTTAAATATATAAATTATTGTGGTTATTTGTTTTATTATTAGAATTATTATTATTATTATTATGAAAAAAAAAAATAATGTGTGTATGATTATGTGTAAATATATATATATATATATGTGTAAGGTGTGTGTATTAAACATGTGTGTGTGTATAATTATATGTATATACGTATACACATATATATATATATATATATATGTAAATCAGGTTGTGCAAGTGGGTGTGTGAGGTGTCGGCTGTGTGTGTGTGTGTCTAGTGTGTGTGTGTGAGTGTAATATAATATACATATACATGATACACAAACACAAGCAAAGCAATAAATGCAAAGTGAAAAAGGAAGGAAGAGAAGTCAGGAAGAACAGAGGGGAGGTCTGGATAGGGTAGGAAGAGAGAGGGAAACCATGGGCTGTATAGGTGGTTTTCACATATAAAAATATATATGCATAGGTACGGTTGGTTTAGGTTTGTGAGAAAATCAGAGGAGGTGAGAATGAGAGAAAGAAACTGAGAGCATTTTGAGGGAGATCCAGAGGCTTAGAAGTGGAGAAACAGAAGTAGAAACCAAGGGAAGAGAGAGAAAAAAAATCAGAAAAGGTATGTGATGTATAGTTCTGTTTTGAGATTTTTGAAGCATGCTCATTAGTTTTAAATCACATGATCTTGTAGAGCATAAAATATAGAACAAATAGCAAAAAGAATCAGTCAAAATGGTTGAGAAACCAGTTAGAAAATAGCAGTTACAGGTTTTAGGGTGCTCGGATTTCTATTGATATTTTATGCATGAAAATGTGATTAAATGGCCTAGATATGATGCTATGAGGTGTACAAAATGATTAGTGAAGAAAGGGGTGAAAAACAGTGAACAACCGAGTGTAAAAATGGAAATATTCAGCTCACCGGAAAACCGGCCGGAGCTATAAACCTCCATATTCGAGAAAATAGGGAAGGTTTTGAGGGAAATGGAGGATAGATATGAAACCTACATGAAAAACCCTAGAAAACTACATTTTCAAAACCTTGAAAACCCACCGGAAAAATGTCGCCGGTGCTGGAGAAGGCGCTGGAACCCTACTGGTTCATCGCCGGAAAAACGGGGAAGAAGGGAGGCCACCCGGGTCGGGTTTCGGGTCCGGGTCGGGTCCGGTTCGGGCGGGGCTGAACCGCCCCTGCCACGTGTCGCTATGATGTTTTAAATTAAAAGGAGATTGGGAGTGTTTGGCAACAGGGATAAGAAATTGAAATTGAAATTGAATTGGGAATAGGGATATACTATCCCAGTTTTAACCCTATGCCCTGTTTGGTTATCCGAATATGGATAAGAGTTTTTAAAATTACAGAATTGCCCCTGGACTTTTTGAATTTCTGATTTGACCCCTGAACTTTCAAAAATTACCCTTTAACCCCTAAACTTTGGAGAAATTACAATTTGACCCACCTGAATTAAATATTAATTAAATTAATTAATTAATTAAATTAATTTAATTATTTAAATACTCTAAAATAACCCGGAGTCCAAATGGGACAAGTCATTAGTGTATTTTGACTATCTCGACCATTCTGAGACCAATGGTGAGGTTCGTTTTACGAGACGGGGTCCCAAAAAATAAAAGACCCGTAGTAACCTTTAAAATTACTAAAATGCCCCTGAATTGAAACGCAATCAAACGAACTCCAAATTAAGTAAACAAATAGTGAAACTTTATTATCTCGAGCATTCCGGACTCAACCGTGGAGTCCGATTTGTGAAAAGAGGTCACAAAATGTAAGGACCCGTGTAAAGTACAAAATGACTATTCTGCCCTTTTGAACCCAGATGTCTGAATTCAGTTCTACGAAAACCTAAACTTATTTTCTTCAACGTCCCGGATTCAATAGTAGAGTTTAATTTAGCAAAATGGAAACTTATAAGATACAGACATAAAATTTGATGAATAGCATAATTCAAGTGACAATTGAACTGAGTCTCATGTTATGATTTTAGGGACACGGAAAGGCAAAGAAAAGGTGATCTGACCTTTGGTGTTCTTGCAGTGATTCCACTATACTACGAGTATACTTTCCCTGTTTGAGATCGATTATCAGGTACGATATATTGTGCTAAGTAAGAAATAGAACTGAGATTAGGGATACTTGTTCTGATGCCTTGATTGTTCACATGTTTGCTTGAGTGTTCACCTGCTTATGTGCTTCCTGCTGTCTTGCTAAAGTTGGATGATGACGTGGATGATGATTATGTGTATATTGCATGTGTTAGCGTAGTGTGAGAATTATATGTTTTGAGAACTGTTGACATTATGAGACATGTGCTTAAAAGCATGCCTTATGTATGAATGAGATGCATCATTGAGACTACATTAGGACATGATGAAATTAGAGCATATTGGCATAGTGTGATTCCTTGGACATGGCGTGAGTTAAGCACTTGGTGCTTTGCATTATGAGGGTGCAGATCCTGTGGTGAAAAACCCAAAATCGGCCATTAGGTACTTGCGAGCCTGACGGATTCCGGACCGTGAAGCGAGACATATTTGGCGGTACTCATGCCAGCGAGGAAGTGCCGTATCATGAGACATGGGTGGCATAGAGTTGCATGGGTGTGTCACGCATACTGATCATATACTGTATGCTGTTCATGTACTGCCATCATGATATCGAATGTCATATAGAAATAACTGTACACTTGTACATGCCACGACCTTAGTTTCGTTTCTTGCATTAGCATTATATTGTACCAGCATGTTGAGCTGACCCCTTTAGTGGGGCAAACATTTCAGATGATGTCCCAGCTGTACGAGACGTGGAGATGATCTGATTAGGGACTATGTTAGGCCCAAGGGGCGCTTTTGATATTGTATAAGGGCATAAGCCTGAGATTGTATTTTATTTTGTATGTTGTGAACAAATGGACTAGACCTGGTGTATGTATTAGAATAGAGTACGGAATGTATGTGATTATACTTAATCGTCTTTATTTCTTTATTATTTTTATTTTCTTTTGTCTCGTTACTCGCGCCTCGGGTTCGCTAGAATTCGGGGCGTGACAGCAATGGACTTGAATTTTATTTTTTTCGTGAATGGGCAAGCTCTATTGGTTTCCCTAGCCTATTAATTTTTAATTTTAGATTAAATGTAAGTCCATGTATGTGGGTATAGGTTCTTCATCTATTTATTTAAACCATCAAGAAAACCAATGGAAGTACAGAGCCTGCTGTCAAGAATTTAATTAGCCATGAGAGAGAATTTTAATTTTATGCTTGCATGTATATTTTCATAAAATCACATAATTAATTTTGATCCATGAATAGGTTAATATAATTATGCATGTGTCATATAATAAAGATCCTCAATTTATAAAAACAAGTGGGAGAGGGATGCTTTAAGAAAGCTCCCACTGTCTTCCATCATCGGCCCATAGTAAGACAAAAATAAGCGCCTTGAGCCATCTTCGAGTGACCTCCCCACGGAGGGTGACTATCTAGTTCGTTACAAGTATGGACCTCTTAGGATAGAATAGAAAGAGACAGGGTGAGGGTGATCTCCCCACGGGGACACTACTTGCAACGGTTGTCTTTTTATTTGAGATGATGGTATACACTTGATCAAAAGGGAATGATGTTCTCCCCATGGAGTCTATCATTGTCTTTTGAAGACCAAAGGATATTGAAAGTTATGTTTCATTTGACATGAGATGTCTAGATAGTGAAATTATATAGGACATGATGATCCTCCTAATCATATGAATGACATTGTCATTCCTATGGAGCGTGTTGTTTATAAGGTTAGGTTCCAATGCATTGATTGATAGTGGCTTGAGGATACCACTATCCATTCACGAGAGAAGAAGTTATTTTACCATTTATTTACATTCATGCTAATGTATGTGCTTATATATATGATTCTCGGATGTCTTCATTTAACCCACTTGCTATCATCCTGAAAGCAAATAAGTTGACTGGACTTAACTATGTGGATTGGAAACGGAATTTGGACATTGTCCTTATTGCAAAGAGGTACAAATATGTGATTACTATGGATAGCCCAAACCTTCCAGGGGCTGATGCTTTCTAAGAGGACATTGACCGTTATTCTAGGTGGGTCAAGGCTGATGAGATGACACATTGCTATATCTTAGCTTCGATGTCAAGTGTTTTACAACATCAGTATTAGAGTTTCCCAACAGCTAGGGATATGATCTTTAACTTAAAGGAGCTGTTTGGGGATCAGGGGTGTCATGTTGGCAGACTGCCATGAGAGCACTCATGAACACTAAGATGGCAGAATGAACTCTAATAAGAGACCATGTTTTAAAAATGATTGACTTTTTAAATGTGCTGGAAGCTCTAGGGGCTGACATTGATGGTGAGTCTCAGGTTGATATTATCCTTGAGTCGCTGCTTAACTCTTTTAATCAATTTAAGCTTAACTATAACATGAACAAAATGAATTTGACTTTAGCTGAGCTTTTGAGCTCTTTACAAGCAACATAGGGTATTATCAAAAGCCATCTTAGTGCTCATGTGGCTGAGGGTTCTTCTAATCCCAAGCCCAAAGGCAAGGGCTAGTGGAAGAAGAAACAGAACCCCAAAAACTCCAAGGGAAATATAGGTCCTAAAGGGGGTGTGGAAAAGGGAAGAAAGGGGCAACCACAAGGGCAACCACTAAGCCCAAAGGAAAGTGTTTCCACTATGGGGTCATGGGGCATTGGAAGAGAAACTGTCCAGATTATCTAGCCAAGAAAAAGAACACAGGGGTTTCAGGAGACCGGCCGGCTAAGTGATGGGGATATTATCTTGCACTTGGGAACAGAAGCAAAAGTTGTTGCAGTTTCAGTAGGAGTAGTTAGTTTATGTTTTTCTTCAAATAAGACACTGGTACTTTATGATTGCTTATATGTGCCTGGCATTAGAAGGAACTTATTATCAGTTTCAAGTTTAATAAAACAAGGTTATTCAGTTTATTTTAATTCAAATGTTGTTATTAAACATAGTGGTTCTTTTATATGCTCTTGCACAACAATTAATGGTCTTTATTTGATTACTCATAAGATGTATGAGATACATGAAACCGAAAAGAATGAACCATCACAAACTTTACCACTTAAAAGAAAATTTTCTTCTAATAATTCAACTTATCTTTGGCACTTGAGGCTAGGTCATATTAATCTGGATAGGATTAATAGACTGGTAAAGGTGGGTACTTTATCTTTCTTGGTTGTTGAACCACTGCCAGTCTGTATATCTTATTTAGAGGAAAAAAATAACCAGAAAACCCTTTGTTTCAAAGGGAAAACAGGGCCAAAGAAGTATTGGACTTAATCCATACTGATATGTGTGGACCCTTAAATATTAGGGCTAGAGGAGGCTATGAGTATTTCATTACTTTTATAGATGATTAGTCTAGATATGGTTATGCCTATCTATTGCACTACAAGTTAGAAGCTTTTGAAAAGTTTAAAGAGTTTCGGGCAGAAGTGGAAAATCAATTAGATAGGAGTATAAAATCACTTTGATCTGATCTAGGTGGGGAATATCTCTCTAGTGACTTCAGTTAGTATTGGTTGGATAATGGGATTTTATCCCAGTTGTCTACACCTGGCATGCCTCAATAGAACGGTGTAGTAGAGAGGAGAAACAGGACACTTTAGATATGGTAAGGTCAATGATGAGTTATTTTGATTTGCATACATTCGTTTGGGGGTATGCGTTGGAGATGGCAGTATATATTCTGAACTCAGTTCCAACTTAAGTCTGCTCCCAAGACTCTAGTAGAGCTTTGGACTGGGCGCAAGCCAAGTCTAAACCACTACCGGATCTGGGGGTGTCCAGCCTATGTGCTGAAAGAAAAGACTAGCAACTTGGAACCAAGATCAGAATTGAGCTATTTCATTGGTTATCCTAAGGGGACAAAAGGCTAGCTCTTTTATAATCCCAGTGAGCAGAAGGTATTCGTTAGCACGAATGCTATCTTTTTGGAGAATGATTATAATATAGGTCAGATGCCCAAGAGTAAGATCACCTTAGAAGAAACATCAGATGCTTCTTCTATTCCTTAGGCAAATGATAATCATGGACTAGATGCCTCTATTCCAACATCTTCTATTACATTAGAGCCACATCGTAGTGGGAGGATTGTCAAGCCACTTGATAGGTACATGTTCTTATGAGAATTTGACTCAGATGAACATATTTTAGATCCCAGTAGCTACGATGAGGCAATCTATGATAAAGATTCGAGACTTTGGAAAAATGTTATGAAATCTGAGATGGAATCTATATATTCTAATAAGGTCTGGGAACTTATGGAACCACTTGCCAACATTAAACCAATTGGTTGTAAATGGATCTACAAGATAAAGAGAGGACCCGATGGATCAGTTAAGACTTTTAAAGCTAGACTGGTGACGAAAGGGTTTACTCAAAAAGAGGGTATCGATTATGAGGAAACTTTTTCACCAGTTGTTATGCTAAAGTCTATTCGGATTCCCTTATCCATTGCAACACATTTTGATTATGAGATTTGGCAAATGGATGTCAAGACAGCATTTTTGAATGGCTATCTTAAGGAAGACATCTATATGATGCACCCAGATGGTTTCATAGCTAAGGGCCAAGAGCATATGGTATGCAAACTGCATAAGTTCATTTATGGACTTAAGCAAGCTTCCCGAATTTGGAACATACAATTTGATCAGGAAATCAAGTCATTTGGTTTTGATCAAAGTCCAAATGAACCATGTGTGTATAAAAAGAGTGAAGGAAGCATGGTGGTGTTCCTAGTTCTATATATGGATGATAAACTACTTATTGGGAATAATGTAAGGGTGTTGTATACGATAAAGGTTTGGCTAGCAAATCAGTTTGATATAAAGGACTCGGGAGAAGCCAGTTACATCCTCGAGATTAAGCTTTTGCGAGATCGAAAGAACAGGATGTTAGGCTTATCTCAAGCTGCATATATAGACAAAATTCTTATCAAGTTTGCAATGCATAACTCCAAGAAAGGATTATTGCCTTTTAGGCATGTAGTACCTCTTTTTAAGAATCAATGTCCTAAGACACTTGAGGAAGAGGAATGCATGAAGGTGGTTCCTTATGCTTCAACTGTAGGAAGCCTTATGTATGTTATGCTTTGCACTAGACCAGATATTTGTTTTGCAGTGGGTATGGTCAGCAGATATCAATCTCATCCAGGACTAAATCATTAATTGGATTGCTGTGAAACATATACTCAAGTACTTGAGAAGGACTAGATATTATATGTTGAGATACGGGGGTGGTGATCTAGTTCCAATTGGCTACACAGACTCTGACTTTATGTCAGCTTAGGACTCTAGAAAGTCAACCTCAGGATATGTGTTTACTCTTGGTGGTGGAGCTATCAGTTGGAGGAGTGTCAAGCAACAGTGTATTGCTGACTCAACTACTGAAACGGAATATGTAGTTGCCTCCGAAGCAGCTAAGGAAGCAGTTTAGCTAAAGAAGTTCCTTTCAGAACTAGGAGTGTTACCACAGTCTCAGTTGCCTATGGTCCTTTATTGTGACAATAGTGGAGCTGTAACTCAATCCAATGAGCCAAGAAACCACAAGGGTGGAAAGCACATAGAGTGCAAGTATCACCTCATTAGAGAGATCGTTCAGCGTAAAGACATTATCATCATTAAGGTTGCATCTACGGACAATCTTGCAAATCTTTTCACTGAGGTTCTACCTTTTAAAAGTTTCGAGCTTCATGTGGAGATGATGGGTGTCAGATATTATGGGGAATGGATGTGAGTGCAAGTGAAAGTTTGTTAGGATGTGTGCTCTTATATCCAAGACATTTTATTATTATTTAATAGATTTGATTTGTTATTGAGTTTTATATTACCATATGTTTGGACGTTGCTTTATATCATAAGATGATTAGTCCTTGAATTGTCATTAGGAGTGGTTCATGTGTATAAATGAGATTTATAAACAAGAGATATGAACTGCTTATATAGGCAATTCTAGAATTGTTCGCGACTATTGATAAGACTGGAGATCTTATTTGTAAAGTTGTAATACAATTAACCTTTATGTGATAAGGTGGTTTATCTCAACCATCAGAGTAATGGACTCTAGGTTATTGTATTGGTGTATGGGAATACACGGAACTAAATCACTATAAGAAACACAATATTTAGAACTGTCACATTTAATAAGTTTCTTATTCACTATTCGCAGTAAGCTCTAAATCTTGAGAGAATAGTGAACTCAAGTTCTGAATAGTGATGACTTTGAGTTACCAATGAGTGAGGTCCTTTAGATCAACACCTTGGTATCTTGGAAAGTTATTATTTAGACTGTGGGAACACATATTCTCAAGATGGAATCTACACTCTATATATTAGAGAGATGGATATCACCTTTGTGCTAATTTAATGGGTTAATCACTAAAATTCGGATATGGTCTTTTTAGTAAATTATTTATTGAAATGATGACCAATTGCAAGTGATTAATAATTATTGAATTAGGTTCTTAAAATAATTAGAGAATTAACTTGACAGTATAATATGGAACCCTGATTATTAGTATCCATGTAGAGGGGCCAACTGCAGAAGTATAGTATCACTACAAGAAAAGGAACTTTTAGCGGCGCACAGAAAGCGTCACTAATAGTGCCCTGTAGCGGCGCAGGCCATAGACGTTGCTAAAAGACCTAAAAACTCCCAAAATTATTGGCGGGTAACATTTGCAATGGACAAGGGACTATTAGCGACGCTTTAGTTCGCCACGAATAAGAAAACTTTTAGCGATGTTCATCGTACGTCGCTAAGAGTATTGTTAATTTAAACGACATCATTCTGTTTGTGGGTGAAGCATTGGCGACGCACATTGTGTGTCGCTAATAAGTTGTTATATCTCAGAATCCCCAATTCGACCTGTCTCTCTCTCCCATACGCATTCTCTCTCTCTCTCTCTCTCTCTTTATATATATATATATATAATCTATCCATCTCTGTCACCGACGAACCCTCGCCATACTCTGTCGTCGAGCTCAACTGCTACCGTTCGCCACTACCCCGCCGACGACAAAAGTTTGAACTCTTTCTCTCATTTGCACACACACACACACACACACACACACTCTTTCTCTCTCTCTCTCTCTCTGTGTGTGTATCTATATTTCTATAAATCCATCGACCTCCACTACCGACTCCCCATCGCCATACTAAACCGACGTGATCAGCAACCGAAGAGATCTATTTGGTAAATTATTAGGGTTTCTTACCAACTTTATAAGGTTAGGGTTTCTTAAAAATTCTTGATTATATGGATACATGTTTGCTTATAACTACTGATGTATATTTTTCTTGAACTATTAGATTTATATATGCACCATGCTAATGATTGAGACTGAAGAAACTACTTTATTTTTTAATTTTAACTTTTTATGTTCTTCTGTTGTGAAATAGATTTATGGTTTCTTGATCTTCCTCATCTTGAAGATTAAGTCACATGTCTACTTTAACATTCATTAGACTTCCGTCTTTGGATCTTTTAAGGATTAGTTTTTGCGCTTGTTATTTTTTTTGGGACTAAAGAGGCATTTCCAGTAAACGTAATTTCTATAGTTGATTTTTTGGAGTCACTAAGGCTTTTATAGTAGTAGGTTGTATATTCAAGTTCAGTCCTGCTTTGTAAGTGATACAAGTCAGGTCATTCGTTCTCTCTTTGTTTGACTAGGCTTTTGGGCAGTTTAGCTCTACAGGTCACCTTTGGATTCTTAAGTAAGGGGCACTCAGGATAGTTAAGCTAGTTCAGTTCAGTTCAGCGAATTCCCCCTTGGGCACCTTTTTAATACACATTACTTGAAAAAAAAAAAAGAATTTTGTGTTGGAGAATGCTTGTAGATTACCATTGTTTTGAAGCTTTTTAGAGGGTCTGCCAATCCTTTCCTCCTAATGCAGGTGAGAGCAGAGGCACTGGCAATGTTGATGAAGTGCTAGTTTATATAATTTTCACTGTAAAGAATTTTCATGTGGCTATTTGTGTTGGAAAAGAGGTAACACCATGATAACCAGGCCAATTATAATTAATGATCAACAAATTCTGCGAGGACTTTATGAAATATACGAATTTTGGGTTCATATAAAAACTAAAGATGGAATTATCTATCAAGCATGTAGAAAGATTAATATCATATTTCAATTAATTGAAGTTTTCCTTATTTTTACTTAGGATGAATAACTTTATGAGACATTCACATGTTAGATTATTAAAGATTATGATATATTGAGTCAACTATAATAATAATCAAACAAGTAAATAAAATTAAATAGAATATGAAGATTTTACTTGGAAACCTTCTTGGGAAATGAAAGTAATTTGTTACAAAAAAAGTTAGGCCACGTACTAGTAGATTATTGCTAGTTTATTCGCATAATCTTTTTCTTGTTGCCTGCTTCATTTTGATTAGCTTTGTACAATTACAATATTATCTATGATTTTTAGATCTAGCACTATAAATTTTGGAGTTGAGACTTTTAAATCTTTTATTAGTCTTAAGTTTTTGGAGAAGGGTAGTGTTTGTAACTAAATGATCATGTAACTCAATGTATAATTGCATTCATGTAAGCGTAGCCCCGTTCGGCAGTCATTTTCATCACATGTGAATCTTGTCGCAAAAGTATTCATAAGCGATGCTTTAAACACAATTTGTTTGTAAAACATTGTACAAGTTCAGAATTGGGGATTTTATCAGACTATTAGCTTTGAAGAAAAAAGTATTTTTTCTCTAGAAAGTAAGAGAATACTTCTAAATTTCTCTAATTAAGTAGTAAATATATATGAACATAGAATGTGAATGTTTTTTTTTTCCATGCATAAATAGTAAGAACGGCATAAAGTAGCATAAGTTGCAAACCAGTGATCCAAACTGAGTGTCGTAAGTTCATGCAAGTTTATTTTTGTCATTTTTGAGGTGTGTGTTGGGGTTTTGGGGTAGTTAGGCTGATATCCAATATTTTGGTTCGTCAAAACCCCAAAATATGCCTTTTTGGAGCAAAAACTTACATAAGTTTCAAACCGGTTATCCGAACTGAGAGCCGTAAGTTCTTGAAAGTCTATTTTATCATTTTTGAGGTGTGTGATAGGGTTTTGGGCTCGTTAGGTTGATATCCAGCATTTTGGTCCGTCAAAACACCAAAATGGGCATTTTTAGAGTTAAAACTTGCATAAGCTTCAAACCGGGCATCCAAATCGAGTGCCATAAGTTCGTACACGTCTATTTTATCATTTTTGAGGTGTGTTATGGGGTTTTGGGCTTATTAGGTTGATATCCGGCATTTTGGTCCGTCAAAATTCTAAAATGGGCCTTTTTGGAGCAGAAACTTACATAAGTTTCAAATCAGTGATCTGAACCGAGTGCCGTAAGTTCGTGCAAGTCTATTTTTATCATTTTTGAGGTGTGTGATGGGGTTTTGGGCTTGTTAGGTTGATATATGGTATTTTGGTCCGTCAAAACCCCAAAATGGGCCTTTTTAGAGTAGAAACTTGCATAAGCTCGTGTGTATGAAAATCGATTCTTGAATTGTCCAGAGAGGACAGTTCGGGAATGCATAAATCTGCATTGCAATAAATAGCTACTCATGCTTGAAGATGTTAGGTTGAATAGAACTGATGTGGAACCAGATTATGTCGTAGCTTCCGATGTCACCAATACCACACAATTAGATCCGAGGGATGGAACGTTCATTAATGATTGATAACGAGGAAATTGATTTTAATGATGAGACATTGTTAGAGTATTGTACCGAGAATGAAGAAAATTCAAGTTCAAATGATGATACAGACTCAGATGAATAATTGTAATAGGTGTTACATGTGTTAGGATCAAGTGTAATGGATTTTTAATTTTATGATGTAATGGATTGTCAATTTTATGATGTAATGGATTTTAATTTTTATGATGTAATGAAATTTACTTTTAAACTTTCTTTTTAAATATGGTTGGACCAGGCTCACGCAGACGCACAGCCTCGACGGACCCATCGACCCTTTTCCCTTCCTCTGCAGGGTCGACCGATCCTGCCATTGATGGTATGCATAGTTCCACTTTGTATTAATGATTATATAAATATGGTACTAATTTTTTCTATTTTATTTTTTCTAAAGCTTCGGCCACCACCTCTAGACGAGGGCGCGGTAGGTCGAAGAATCAAAGTTTGTAGGCTCAGATGGAGGCAGCAGGGGGCTCGCAACTTCGGATTAAGCTACCTGGGGGCTTGCTAAAGCCCGTTGGTGGGTGGGCACAGTAGTTCACCATAGAGGTCGACATCATTTGCCGACTACGCGCCTCACTTCATATTAGTGACTAGAGTCTCGTCACTAAGGAGCGACGGGATATTCATGCGCATATCTTGGTATGTCTTTTATTATTGTGTTGAACTAAATTTTAACATATCTAATGCCATAATATTTTGACAATGACATGCTTTATAGGAGAAGTTTGACATCGATCTCCACCTGCCCCACATAGCGAAGGCAGTGGACCGTTACCTGGGAGTTCGTTTCAAGAACTATCGACACAGGCTCCACATGCACTATGAGGCGGAGGTGGCAGCCGGTAGAGAGCCCCGTGACAGACCCTACAGGGGGTCACGGTGGAGGATTGGATGTTACTGTGCGACTGGTTTGCTAGTGCTGCATTCTAGGTAAAAATTGTCAAAATTACTTTTGTTGTCTGATAAATCATTATCATTTATACTAACGCTCTTTTAGCCAAGTGTAGGAATTGAGCAGGAAAAATAGTGAGAGCAGAAGCAAGCAAAAGGTGACCTACTGTGGTGGATCACGTTCTTTTGTATAGTATAGGCATGATATGGTAAGTTAATAAATGTATCAAGTTCTTATTGTATAATCTATTCATGAAATCAATCTTCACAAGCTACTATTTATTTGCTCCAGCGAGACTAGGAGACTGGTACACCACCCAGCCCCATTGATTTGTGGCACAAGACGCACTACAACCTCGAGAAGGGTTGGACTGGGCTTGAAGCCCAGCGGCTTTATGTAAGTTTTTATGTAACTTGCCACAATATTACTAATTTAACATTAATCTAAAGTTATAAAAGTAGTAACATATATTTATGTTTTTATAGGAAGAGATGGTCCAGCTGCGTGCTTAGCTGACAGCTGAGGGTCAGGATCCTCTGACCGATGACCAGATACGGGAGACTATTCTGGGTAAGAGGCGCAACTATGTGCGTGGCTTAAGGAGTGGGATGGCACTGACGGCATCGTCCTCTACCATCGAGGGTGATGCTAGGGCACACGTAGCCACTGAGGTAGTTCAATGAGAGAATGCAAAGTCGCGGCAGAAGGTGACGGCGCTCGATAAGTGATATTCCTAGCTAGAGGCTCTTGTGCAGACGATGCTCAGCCAGTAGGGTGGCTCTGTTCAACCTTTGTAAGTTTTTAAAATTATATACTTTGGTGGATTTATTATTTATATAAAATGTTACGTAAAAATAAAAAAAATATAGTTGCACGAACTTATTTAATTTCATCGGTTCGAATGACCGTTAAAAACTTTTGCAAGTTTATGCTCCAAAAAGGCCCATTTTTGGGTTTTGACGGACCAAAATACCAGATATCGGCGAAACTACCACAAAACCCATCACACACCTCTCAAATAATAAAATAGACTTGCACGAACTTACGCCACTCTGTTTGGATGCCCGGTCGGAAACTTTTGTAACTTTTTGCTCAAAAAAGGCCCATTTTGGAGTTTTGATGGACCAAAATGCCGGATATTGGCCTACCAACCCTAAAACCCCATCACACACCTCAAAAATTATAAAATACACTTGCACGAACTTACGGCACTCGATTTGGATCACCGGTTTGAAACTTATGCAAGTTTTTGCTCCAAAAAGGCCCAGTTTGGGGTTTTGAAGGACCAAAACACTGGATATTGGCCTAACTACCACAAAACCCCATCACACATCTCAGAAATGATAAAATAGACTTGCACGAACTTACAACACTCTGTTCGGATCACCGGTTTGAAACTTACGCAACTTTATGCTCCAAAAAGGCCGATTTTTGGGTTTTGATGGACCGAAACACTGGATATTGGGCTAAATACCATGAAACCCCATCACACACCTCAAAAATGATAAAATGGACTTGCACGAACTTACGACACTCGGTTCGGATCACCGGTTTGAAACTTATGCAAGTTTCTGCTCCAAAAAGGCCTATTTTTGGGTTTTGACAGACCAAAACATCTGATATCAGCCTACCTATCACAAAATCCCATCAAAAATCTCAAAAATGATAAAATAGACTTGCACGAACTTACGGCACTCAGTTCGGATCACCAGTTTGAAACTTACGCAAGTTTCTGCTCCAAAAGGCCCATTTTCGGGTTTTGACCGACCAAAATACTGGATATTGGCCTAACTACCATGAAATCCCATCACACACCTCAAAAATGATAAAATAGACTTGCACGAACTTACGGCACTCGGTTTGGATCACCAGTTTGAAACTTATGCAAGTTTCTACTCCAAAAAGGCCCATTTTCAGGTTTTGACAGATCAAAACACCAGATATCAGCTTAACTACCACAAAATCCCATCACACACCTCAAAAATGATCACATATACTTGTACAAACTTCTGACACTCGGTTCGGATCACCAGTTTGAAACTTATGCAAGTTTTTGCTCCAAACGGCCTATTTTACGGTTTTGACGGACCAAAACATCGGATATCGGCCTAACTACCACAAAACCCCATCACACACATCAAAAATAATAAAATAGACTTGCACGAACTTACAACACTCGGTTCGGATCACCGGTATGAAACTTATGCAAGTTTCTGCTCCAAAAGGCCCATTTTTAGGTTTTGACGGGCCAAAACACCAGATATCGGCCTAATTACTATGAAACCCCATCACACACCTCAAAAATAATAAAATATAATTGCACGAACTTACGGCACTCGGTTCGGATCGCCGGTTTGAAGCTTATGCAAGTTTCTGCTCTAAAAAGGACCATTTTCGAGTTTTGATAGACCAAAATGCCAGATATCAGCCTACCGACCTCGAAACCCCATTACACACCTCACAAATGATAAAATTGACTTACATGAACTTACGACACTCGATTTGGATCAACGATTTGAAACTTAGGTAAGTTTTTGCTCTAAAAAGGCAGGTTTTGGGGTTTTCACGGACCAAAATACCAGATATCCGCCTAACTATCTCAATACCCCATCACACACCTCACAAATGACAAAATAGACTACCAAAAACTTAGGGCAATCAGTTCGGATTAGTGGTTTGCAACTTATGCTACTTTATGCCGTTTTTACTATTTATGCATGAAAAAAAAAAATCCACTTTCATATATATTTAATAAGTGTTCTAATATATATCATTTGATCTTTATTTTAGATTGATCGGGATTATTGCGCCGGGGTCTTTAGGTCTTGCATCGGGACTAACTATTTTTATCTTTTTTTTTTTTCATCGACATTTGTAGTTACATTTTTTGAGACAATTTTTTATTTTTGTATTTTTCTTAAATTGTACTTTTACAAATGTAACTAATTAATTAGTATAATATATATATATATATATATATATGAATGTATTTTTCTTTTTCAATATATATTCATTTCAGAATGTTTGGATTTTACTATATATTAGGATGATTGATACAGGTTTAAACAAGAAAAAACAACAAATAAAACAAATAATGTAGGGAAAAAAAAATTAAACTTTTAGCGACGCACAAAATGCATCGCTAAAGATTAGATACAAACTATTAGCGACGCACAACAAGCGTCGTTAAAGGTCGGATAAATATACTATTTGCGACGCACACAGTACGCGTTGCTAAAAGAGACCATTAGCGACGCACACCAAGCTTCGCTAATAGTAGCTTTTAGCGATGCACGTTGCTTTCGTGTATAGTATTTGCGATGCACCAGCCCAATTATTAACGATGCACTATGCGCGTCGCTAATAGTTACCTTTAACGACGCAAAGGGATATGTACGTTGCTAATACTATTAGCGACACGACTATTTGCGACCTTTTTAGCGACACCCCTTTGTGTGTCGCAAAATTCCTTTAGCGACGCATTTTTTCAGTATTAGCGATGCATGCGTGCGTCGCTAATAATGCCTTTTCCTGTAGTGTGTATATGGGTTTACTCTATTCTATTAAGTTGGAGTGAAATTTCAATTATATAATGAAGTCAATTAAAATTAATTATGAGATAATTAAGATTTAATTGACTAATTAGAAGCTAACTTAGTGGGATCCACTAGATCCCTTTTCTTTCCCTAATTAGGTTAAGCCCTATATATATGATATATAGGGAGCCGTTTATCATAAGTTTTTGTGCTAGACAAAAATAAAAGGCAACTCACTCTCCTGCCATACAATTTGCCTAAGAGAAAAGAGCAGAAGATCTAGAGGAGTAAGAGAAGAAAGATTGCATCAATTTCTTCAAGTAGCATTTTTCAATAATTAAGATTATCAAGAATAAGGTAATTCTAACCCTATTTTGAAGATTGTATGATTCATGTAAAGAAAAAGATCTAAACAAATTTTTGAAATTGCTTCTAGTGTGATTACGAACCCAACAATCACCATGCTTAAAATTAACTTAAATAGAGGAAGCCAGGGACCAGTACCTTACCACCTGCGTGCCACTTTATCAAGCTGCTTTGAAAGGGGACTGGAAAGCCGCTAAAGATGTCATAGAGGTATATCCATCAGTGTTATGTGCTAGCATAACAAAGGGATGGGAAACTTCACTTCACGTTGCAGCTGCAGCAGAGCGTATGCACTTTGTGGAGGAACTAGTGAAAAGAATGAGACCAAAGGACATGGAACTTCAAAACAAAATTGGGAACACTGCCTTTTGTTTTGCTACAACAGCTGGAACTGTGGGAATAGCTGAGGTGATGGTGAATAAGAATAAAAAACTACCAATGATTCGCGGTAGTCAAGGAATGACACCAATCTATATGGCTACTTTGTTAGGGCATAGTGAAATGGTGTGGTACCTCTACACAAAGACCAATGATCAAGATTTGATAGAGAATGATCAGATTGGGATACTCAATAGATGTATTGAAACTGGTTTGTTTGGTAAGTAAAGATTTTTTTTTTCCTTTTTGGCCAGCAACAAAAATGCTTACATAATTTGTTTTTAGAGCACCAGTTAATGTATTTCGTAATAAACTCTACCGGTTATGTATAAGGATATGTTTCCAAAAAAATCGAACCCTCACCACCACGCACCGGGAAAAAAATCCCCTACTAAACTAGCACGGAAAAATATAGTGATAATGGAAATCAAATTTTGACATTTTAGATATATTTTAAATGAAAGCATCGTCAAGACATTAGCTTAAAACTTATTTGCATGACTATTAAGTTTTCCCATATTACCTTAGCACTAAAATTTTTATCCCGCACACAAAATGGATTTTATGTTGGTCACAAAATAACCTACCATAGAAACACTTGGGAAAATGACATCAAAATAGCCTACAGCAGGATGAGAATCTTTAAACAAAATATATTTCCATTAGTAGTTTAGAAATAAGCATTTTGTTTCTCTTTGTTTTAGTTCTTGTTTTCTGTGTGCTACTAATTGCTTTCTTAAAAAAGTTTCTTCTTAATTATTTAATTGGGTAATATTAGTATAAGTTTGAATATATATACGATAGTGTCTTTTAATCATTGAACTGTCTATGAATTAAAAATAAAGTAATTAGAATAAATAAAAATTCAATCTCTAAACCATCCGACTGTTAAAATATCATATCTCATATATATTCGAGCTTACAGTACAATTATTTAAAAATTTTGAGAACATTAAAATTATTATATCTGCATAAATGCTTCTCACTAAAACACCACTATCGTGTTTGTAGTTTGGTGGACTGTTTCTTCCAACCACCTTACTTCTAACTTCTTTTTTAAACATCATGAAGATGTAGCATTGGAGATTTTACAACACCATCCAATGCTAGCTGTCGCTCGAGATATGAATGGTGAGACGACATTGCATATACTGGCTTGAAAGCCTTCTTCATTTTCTAGTGGAAGTCATATTGCAATATGGAGCAGATTTATAAGCTCAAGTTAGTTTCTCTAATCCTTCGTAATTATGATATTCATCTATATACAGTCTAGTAGTTTCATCATCTTGAATGGATCTTGATTCTCTTGTGTTCACCATGTTATTCCTCATACGGCGTCCTTAGTATGGTTACTGTAATTGAACGCCTGTTGACATTTAGGACCTGAGATGAAACTAAAAAGTAGATGTAAATATATGCTTCATTTTGTAAGATTTTTCATTTGTACATGCTAATGTCATGAACTTTCTATTTCAATGTAATATACCAGCTTTTAGAATTTAACGTGTCTTGCGAAGTGTTTTTGCTGCTAGTGTTTTTCTTGTAATTTGTTTTTAACTTTTAGTCCGAGTAATAAAGGTAGGACATGATAAAAGTTTGAAGCAAACCCAAGCCCTTCAACTAGTCAGATGCCTTAGGGAACAAGTTCGACAACTAGATGACTCAAAGATGTTAGATCTTATTAGAAGCCCATTAAGACTACTTTTTGTTGTAGTAAAATTGGGAAATTCTACGTTCTCGATTGAACTTATTCGCTCCTATCCCGACCTGATATGGAAAATAGATAACCATGATAGAACTGTGTTTCATATCGCAATTTTACATCGTCATGAGAGTATCTTCAATCTGTTATATGAGATTGGCTCAATTAAGGATTTGATAATTTCCTATAAAGATGAAAATCACAATAATTTGTTACATTTAGCTGGAAAGTTAGCACCTCCCAATCAATTTAGGGTCATATCTGGAGCAGCTCTTGAAATGCCACTCGAGCTATTGTGGTTCAAGGTAAATATGCATATATTAACTTAGAATTTAAGAAACTAGTTTCTAAAAATGTTTCTAAAACTTAATGGGTGGTGAATAACTCTAAGAATTTTTTGAACTGATCAAGGAAAAATTGGTTTTCATTTACTATTTCAATAGATAAGTTTAACAAGGACTAGGGGATAATAAGTAAAAATAGTATTTTCTTGTTAACCTTAGCCACATTAAAACCAGATTGAACCATTGAGCATCCTTTACTTTCAAATATACACTTGAATATGGTTGGTTTTTGTGAATGGTGACTTCAATTTTGGCATAAACATTATGTGTTCTTAGAAAATGACATGGAGAAAATGACCTTTAAAAAGTTATAGAGAAGATATTTGTTACTCCATTTTATTTTCAATATAGATTTTAAATAAATTAAGAACCTCTAATGCAACTTGTACATATTCAATCAAGTTTTTTAAAGTTGTTACATGTTATTTCAAATATAGATTTGAAATTGATTAAGAACCTCTAATATCACTTGAACATTTTCAATCAAATTTTTTTGAGTTATTAACTGTTTAAAAACTTCTTAATTATGAAATTTTAAATTATCTGTATATGATGTATCATTTTTTTGGAACGAAGTGGAAAAGATTGTGAAGCCCTCATATACAGAAAAGAAAAACTCAAAAGGAAAAATTCCCCGAGCTTTATTTACCAAGGAGCACAAAGGCTTAGTGAAGGAAGGAGAGGACTGGATGAAGAACACAACATCTTCATCAATGGTGGTGGCAACACTTATTACCACTTTAGTATTTGCAGCAACTTTTACTGTACCGGTTGGAAACAATGACACAGGAACTCCAATGTTTCTAAGAAGTAGTTCCTTTATGGTTTTTTTCATCTTAGATGCCATAGCATTATTCACATCCTCAAATTTTGTAGAGACCTCAAAATTGAGGATAAATTTTTTGTTTTTGCCGGTAGGGTACTACATATGCATCATTTAGCTATAAGTCACATTTAGAAGCATATTTTGAGTGGTCCATAGAAATGAAATATGCTTATAATGTTAAAACACACCTCTTGTAAAAATGTGAGCCTATTCAGAGATAGTTTCAAAAACTAGACCATAAAGGGCATCTAGGAGACCCGGGTGGATCTGGCCAAACCCGGCCACAGGCGAAAATAAAATTTTTTGAAAAATTTCATTTAAAATAATTTTAAGAACTTGGCTAAAACAAAATATCGAATTGAGGCGTTTCGGGACGGGTTGTAGTATAATAGGGGTCCCGAACTCATTAAAGACAAAATAGTCTTTTTGCTCCTTTGCCCATTTAGTATAAATAGACCCCTTAGTGTAAGAAAAACACAGAAATGGTCTGAGAAAGAGCTGTTGCACGTTCATGGAAAAAAGGGAGAGAGAAAACCTAGGTTTTCCAATCTTCAAGCTTCCAAAACACACTTCTAGGCTTGGATTTTCACAAGACTTCCTTTTAGGAAGTTGTTCCCCATGTCAAGGGCTACATTCTAACCAATTGGTTCGGCTGCATAGCGGACACAACTCCCTAAGGTTGAGAAAAACCCTTTTTAGGTATGATATTTTGCTAAGTAAGAAATCTTGTTAAGTTTAGGAGTGTTTTATAAGTTGATTGATTGATTTATATGTGTAGTTGCTGTTAGAAAGTCACTTAGGACGTAGTTGCTTTGAAAACCTAGAGTTGGTTGTTTATGTACTTGTGTGTTCTTTGTATTCTTTGGGAATTTGGTAAAGTGATAAACATGAACCATGACTATATGTATAATTCATTGTATTCTAGCTTATGTTCATGTAGACAAACTCTTGTAGTTGAAAAGTTATGATTTATTCAATGTGTTGGTACTTTATGTATTTTGTAATCTTTGAGAATTTGTTAAAATGATGAACATGTAACTTGAATATATGTTTGATTCATTACATTGTGGCTTATATTCATGTTGATAGATCTTTTATTTTGGAAGATATGATTATTTGATGCATTGATGCTTTGTGAAATTATGTGTTCTTTGTTAATTGGTAAGATTGTGAATATGTGACTTGAGTATATGTTAAAATGGATAGTATATAGCATATGTTCATGTAGAAGAAGTTTTGGGGTTTGGAAGTTATGATTTACTTTATTGATGATGCATGATTTAAAGTGTATGCCATGTATTTGATAAAATTCTCCATTTAAATTGCATAGAAAAATCAAGGCATATTGGCATATCGTGATTCTTTGAAAACATAGTGTGGGTTGAGCACTTGGTACTATGCATTATGAGGGTGTAAATCCTATGGTGAAAACCCAAAATTGGCCATTGCATTGGTGCCTGCTTACTGAATGGGAGTGATCCGTGAACAGGTGTTGGTACTCGCTGATCCAACGGGAGCGATCCGTAAATCGAGACATGGTGGCATAGAGTTTGGATGGGTGTATTACGCATATTGCCATTGCATTGTATTAATGAATTGGAAGGTATGTAGATTATAAATGTACACTTGCACATGCCACGACTTAACTTTGTTTCTTGCATTAGCACTATGTTATACCAGCAGTTAAGCTGACCCTTCGTGGGATATCATATTACAGATGAGGCTCCTAGTACTTGAGACTTGATGAAGTCTTGAAGAAAGGAAGGGAAAGGAACTTTGAAGGATATTTGGCCCCTAGGGCATATTTTTGTATGTATGGGCATAAGACCAAAAGACTAGTGTTTTAATTTGGAAGAATGGTAAATTATAAGCTTTGGGCCATTTTGAATGTAAAGGTTTAAACCCAAATGACATTTAGGATACATTTGTTTAATATGCATTACATGTATATGTTGAAAGTAATGTATGTGTGTTTAATTTTCATAACTTGTGGCCATCGAGTGAGGATGGAATGTACATTGCTTATATATATGAATTGTTGTAAAACATTAGGTGGAAAATGGTTAGAAAATAAAGGAAACTATGGTGAAAATTTTTAAAATATAGGAACTAGATTGAGTGAAGCGGGGGAGCATGCCTATATTTTCTAAGTAGGGAATTAAATGACCTAAGAAGAAAGAAGAAAAGTAAAGAAATGAAACATAGGGGTGATTAGCCCAAAAATCACTTAAGGTCGAAAAATAAGGAAAAAAGGGTAAAATGGTCATTTTACATGTTATAGGGTGCCACACCAAGTTTGGTGATGAAATAAATTGAAATGGGTAGCAAAATATCAAAATCAAGATTTTGGCCAAAGTTGGAAAAATTTGGTACTGTAGCACTTTAGATACTGGTTTACTGTAGCAATGAATAGTAGCTATAGTAACCAGTAGCAGTAGCCCGGACATGCCCCAGCCTAGTTAGCGGCCAGCCGTGCGCTCGCTTGCAGTGCGCCCTGCGTACCGCACTCCGTGCCCTGCCGCGCGTGCCCACGCTCTGCCGCGTGCGCACCTGCCGCCCTACGCGCCTACCCTTGCGCGTGTTGCCCTGCTGTGCACACTTGTGCTTAGCCATGCCATGGGCATGCCATGATTTACCTTTTCAAGGCCAATTCAAGGACATTTGATTCCATGTTTGACACCACCTTTTGAGCCATGTTTGGGCACTCTTATGGGCCATGTTTGGCCACTTCCTTAGACAAATTTTGGTGGACTTTTTGACCTATTCTTGGCCTATGTCTTAGACATTTGGGGGCGCATTTGGACCATTATTTCAAGGCACATTTAGAGACATTTTTGGGGCATGACTTAGACTATTTTTGACTATTGGTTGGGGAGGTGTTTGACTACCATTTGGGACCCATCTTGGGTGAGTCTAGTTAACAAATTTTCATTTTCATTTTGGGGGGAAAAATGGGAAAATGGATGAGTAATCAATCAAATATATTTAATTATCATTTATTAATGTCTTTTTAATTCATTTTCACTCACCCTCGGGTTTGTGAAAATTTGGAGCGTGACAACTTCAATACTAATGTTTTTATCGATCCTTACTTTGCATTACAAAGAAACTGATTTCTTAGAGTCCCTGCCCTCTAAGTTGGTGATTGGAGTCACAACACTTTTCATCTCTATAACGACCATGATGGTGGCTTTTAGCGTTACCTTTTTTTTATAGTTTATCAGCATGAATTGCAATGGATTCCAATCCTTATTGCTCTATTTACTTGTGTGCGAAAACAATACTCACGGGATGGAAACTCTCCTATATTGTTGTTGAGAGGAATTGTATATTTATAGCAGTTTACAGATGTTGTAAAAATTACAAACCTTGTGTCCTAGAGTAATTACAGGAATTGGCATAATTATAAGAAAGACTACAGTATAGCTATAATTACAATCTTTACATAAATGGAAAGAAGTGAATGAATCAATTCCTCAAATCATGGAATGGAATCAAACTTGTTGTCATTTATGACTTAATCTTGCTGCCATATGTTTTGTAACGTGTTTCCTTAATACGCCCCCTGCAAGCTCATCGGGGAAGGTTGCACGTTGAGCTTAGACCGAAGATGGGAAAATTGTGTAGAGACTAATGCTTTTGTGAGGCCATTGGCTAATTGGTCCTTGCTTGATATAAAATGAACTTCCAATGATTTCTGCTAAACTCTTTCACGAACGAAGTGATAGTCGATTTCCACTTGTTTTGTACGTGTATGAAACACTAGGTTTGCTGTGAGATAGGTCGCCCCTATGTTGTCACACCAAAGAACGGGGCGTGAGGAAAGGAAAATGTCAAGCTCACGTAATAGAGATTGGAGGCAGATAGAGTCAACCATGGCATGGGCAACTGCTCGGTACTCAGCTTCGGTGCTTGAGCGAGCCACAGTTGGTTGCTTTTTAGAGCTCCATGAGATTAAATTGTCACAAAAAAATATGCAAAAACCAGAGGTTGATTTCCTATCATCGGGGCAGCCGGCCCAATTGGCATCGGAATAAATTGAGAGCTGTGTAGACATGCTAGGCCGAATGAGTAGTCCAAAATTGATGAAAAACTTTAGGTAACGTGGGATCCTTTTCACTACTGTCCAATGTTCATCAATGGGTTTATGCATGAATTGGCACACTTTATTTACGGCGAAGGAGATATCGGGCCATGTCAAAATAGGTACTGCAAAGCTCCAACTATGTTGCGGAAGGTGGAGGGATTAGAGCATGGAGCACCCGAAAATAGTGATAGCTTATGGGAAGAAGACATGGGTGAAGAGATAGGCTTGGCATCGAGCATTTTTGTGTGGCTGAGTAGATTATATATGTACTGACTTTGAGATAAGAATAACCCCTCTTTCATGTGATGAGCTGCAACGCCCAAAAAGAAACTTAGAACACCCAGGTCTTTGACAGCGAATTCACTAGTGAGAGCAGATATCAATTAAGATATAGCTTGCGAGGTGGAGCCAGTGATGATTAAATCATCAACGTATACCAGTATAAAGAGAGTAACCAAAGCTTGTCTAAATGTGAATAGTGAAGTATCGGAGCTTGAGTTGACAAAGCCAAGGGATTGAAGGTGCTCATGTAGGTGGTGGTGCCAGGCTCGTGGGTCTTGTTTTAAGCTGTAGAGTGCTTTGTGCAGGCGACATACATGATTTGGAAAATTGGGATGAACATATCCAACAAGTTGATGCATATATACCTCATCCGATAGATTCCCATGGAGGAATGCGTTTTGTATATCAATTTGATAGATTGGCCAACGTTTGGAAATGACAATGCTTAGAATAAGTCGGATGGTTGTAGGCTTGACCACTAGACTGAATGTGTCAGTGAAGTCGATGCCGGGCTATTGGTGGTAGCCCTTGGCAACCAGCCGTGCTTTACGACGTTCGATAGTGCTGTTGGCTTTGTGTTTGGATTTGAAAATCCACTTGGAACCGACAATGTTCATGTTCGGTTGTGATGGCACTAGAGACCATGTGCCATTTTTCATAAGAGCTGTGAATTCCTCATCCATTGCATTGCGCTACTCACTATATTTGCTTGTTTCTGTGTAATTCATGGGGGAGTCAGGAACACCACCTACAACAAAGAAAGACTACGGAAGGGGGTAGCGGATGTTCCATCAGTGAAGGTCTTTGGCTTCACAATGTGGTTCTGGGACCGTGTGGTCATTTGGTGGGAACAAAGTGCCGGAGGTTCTACAGCAGCAGCAAGTTCTATTGACGATTGGGTGGTGGACGTGTTGAAGGGAAGAGTAGGGGAAGGTGGTGACGAACTAGAAGCAGGGGAGTCATTAGAGGTAAGAGACGACATGTGATTGGAGGGATTGGAGTGGAACGACAACGTTGTATTAAGAAGTGGGTCAATGGGGGACATGGCGTTGGAAGAAAGAGAGGACTCATGGGAGGATGAGTGGGTGTCATTGATGTTGAGAGGAAATGGTAGAGCAACAGTTGGGCTGGACGCGAGTTGAGTGGTAGGGGGCATGTGTGATAAGCTGGCAAAAGGGAAGATGGTCTCATCGAATATAACATGCTGGGATATGAATATTTTGCCACTTAAAATGTCCAGGCACTTGTATCCACAATGCATGTTGCTGAAACCAATGAAAACACATCGCTTTGAGCAAAAATCAAGTTTGCGCTGATTGAAGGGACGGTGATATGGAAAACAAGCATACCCAAAAATTTTAAGTAGTGAAAAATCGAGGGCATGTTTATAGAGTTTTTCAAATGGTGAAATTCCAAGTGGAGTTGTGCGAAGACGATTTATGAGATATGTTGCCATTAAAAAGGCATGACCCCAATAGGGATGGGGAACACTGCCGTGAGATAGAAGAGAGAGTCCCATTTCAACAATGTGACAGTGTTTCCTCTCAACGGACCCGTTTTACTGTGATGTGTGTGGACAAGTTACACAATGCTGGATGCCAATATTGTCAAAGTATTTAGGGAGGGAGCGGTATTCGCCTCCCCAATCCGTTTGTACTGCTTTTATTTTGCATTCAAATTGGCATTCAACGAGTTTTTGGAAGGAACAAAATATTTGCATCACAACCGATTTGTTGGGTATGGGAAAGAGCCATGTGAATTTGCTAAAATGATTAACAAATGAGACATAATATTTATTTCCATTGGTTGACATAATAAGGGATAGACCCCAAACAACAAAGAAAATTAATTCAAGAGGGGAATGGGAAATAGACCTTGAATCAGAAAATGGAAGACGATAACTCTTTCCTTGTTGACAAGCAAAGCACACACCCGCTGTTTTATTTGATGAGAGTGGTAGAGAGAACTTAGAGATGAGTTGCCGAATGGTTTGATAAGATGGATGGCCCATCCGACAATGCCAGACATCAAGAGGAACGCATTGAGAGAGGAAGGATTGGTGAGATGTTGTTGGTGTAGTTGATGGTGGGAAAGAGTAGAGGCCATCTTTAGTTTTGCTGCGTATTAGAATTCTCCCCGTGGTCCGTCCTTCACCAAAAAGAAAGATAGGTGAAACTCAATATAAACATTATTTTCACTCGTAAATTGACTCACAGATATCAAATTCTTTTTAATCTGTGGTACATGTAATAATTGAGATAAAGTGAAAGAGTAAGGTTGAGTTGTTATAGTGGCAGAGCCAATATTCTGTATATCCAAACAAACGTTGGCCACGCAAGTAGGGGACGAACTATGTTTTCCAAAAGAGATAGTTATCTTTGGTGAGCTTGACGATAACCAGACTATGGATACTTGCAGGGTGAGTAGGAGTATTGGTTGAGGCCATAGGAGCGAGTGGAAAAAAAAAGGACAGAGGTCACGGTTTTGCTCTGATACCGTAAAAAAATACTCACAGGATGGAAACTCTCCTATATTGCTGTTGAGAGGAATTGTATATTTATAGCAGTTTACAGATGTTGTAAAAATTACAAACCTTGTGTCCTAGAGTAATTATAGGAATTGGCATAATTATAGGAAAGACTACCGTATAGCTATAATTACAATCTTTACATAAATGGAAAGAAATGAATGAATCAATTCCTCAAATCATGGAATAGAATCAAACTTGCTGTCATATGTTTTGGAAGGTGTTTCCTTAATATGTGCCTACCATTTTATTTGCTACTTTGCAGTATCCACTTTTGACAAATATGATTCATTCAACATATGGTTCTAGGTTTCCCTTTACGCCAAGAAGATGTATGCTTTATTAGCAAAATCTAATTTTTCCCCTACAATGGACAAGTATTTCCTTTCTAGTGGTTCTCTACTCACAGTTTTGGTTCAAACGTATGTATTCAAGTTTGATATGTACTATTTATGACGTTTTCTCTCTTTTTAATAAGAATTCACGAACAGTTCCAAATTTCGTATAACAAGTAGCTAGCTCTATATGTTGACTTGGTAATCTCGAAATCGTTCTTGCTATAATATTTTGATTGTATTTAATTTTTTATCAACAAAATAACATTAATAAAGATCAAGGTGCAAAATAACATTATTGCAAACAAGCTTAATCCTAACTAGGATGCCACCAAGCAAGAAGCGAATCATATGGAAAGCACCTCAATCAAGTAAAGGAAATATAATGAATAAACAAAACCACTCATACACTAAACCAAAACTTAAACCAACAACACCCATATACATATAATCATAAAACTCCTACCTCTGTTGATACAAAAGTTTCTCATCATACATAAAACAAGCACATACCCCAACAAAACCATTGTTTTGTATAAATCTCTGACCATAAAATCCCATGAACTTCACCCACACTATCTTAATCTATCCATCATTAAAGGATCCTTTCTCAATACATTAGTAAGTACTGAAACCAGCTTCACCACTTCTAGTTTTTCCAAAGAAAAAATTTATTTTGACGCAAAAAGATCCCTATACCAACACATTTTCATCCCTATAATTTTAGGCTACCTTACTATCCTTCATAGTACTCAAACTATATTGTTGAGCAAATAATTCCATTAAGAGTTTATCACCAACCCAAACCCGAACCTGATGTCCATTCCATTCCCCATCACCAGTTTGGTATTTTCCACAAACAAATCAAAACGCTTCCCATTTCTATCAACGATGCTGACAATATCTTTCCAAACCTGGGACCAGGACCTAGTAATGAAACTCGTAAGGAACAATTCACTTGAGTTGCAACCAGATTTTGCATTAACAACTCTCATCCACAAAATATCCTTCTTCGAGCCCCACCTCCACCACCATTTTAGCAACAATTTGTGTAAAGATCTGAAAAATCAGGGTAAATTTTTTGTTTTGCCGGTAGGGTACTATTCATGCACGGTTTATCGGTAGGGCGCTATACATGTATCATTTAGGCATAAGTCATGTTTAGGAGTATAATTGGAGTATTCCATAGAAGAGAAATATTCTTAGAATGTTAAAATACACCTTATGTAATAAATTTAGCCTAATCAGAGATAGTTTGAAAAATGGACCAGAAAGGGCATCCCGGGTCGACCCAGCCGCACCTGCTCACAGAAGAAAATAAGAGAAAATAAATTTTTTTGAAAAATATCATTTAAAATAATTTTAGAACTTTGGTTAAAGCAGAATGTCGAATTGAGGCGTTTCGGTACGGGTTGTAATGTAACGGGGTTCCGAACTCATTAAGGGCAAACGAGTCTTTTTACCCCTTGGCTCCTTTACTATAAATAGGATCCCTTAGTGTTAAATTTCTCAGAATTTGGTTTGAGAAGAAGTAGCAACATGTTAATGGAGAGAAATATGAAGAGAAACCTAGGTTTTCTAACTTTCAAGCTTCCAAAACTCATCTCTAGCCTTGGAATCTCACAAGGCTTCCTTCTAGGAAGTTGTTCCCCATATCAAGGGCTACAATCCTACTAATTGGTTCAGCATTGAAGTCAACACAACTCCCTAGGGTTGAGAAAAACCCTTCTAGGTATGATATTTTGCTAAGTAAAGAATATGGTTAAGTTTAGGAGTGTTTTTATATGTTAATTGTATGACCTATATGCTTATTTGTTATTAGAGAACCACCTAGCTTATAGTTACTTTGAAAACCTAAGGTTGGTACCTTATGTACCTATGTATTCTTTAGGAATTTGTTGAAGTGATGAACATGTAATATGACTGTATGTATAATTCATTGCATTCTACCTTATGTTCATGTAGACAAAGTCTTATAGTTGGAAAGTTATGACTTATTCAATGTGTTGGTACTTTATGTATTTTGTAATCTTTGAGGATTTGGTAAGGTTGTGAATATGTAATATGTTTATATGTGTAATTGATTGTATTATAACATATGTTCATGTGGACAAAGTCTTGTAATTCAAAAGTTATGGTTGCTTTAAGTATAATGCATTATTTAAGGCATACTCTATGTGTTTGATGAAATGCTTCATTGGAATTGCATAGAAAAATCAAGGCATCTTGGCATACGTGAATCTTCAAAAACATGGCGTGAGTTGAGCACATTGGTGCTATGCATTATGAGGGTGCAGATCCTGTGGTGAAAAACTCAAAATTTGTCACGCCCTGAATTTTCGCGAACCTAGGGAGCGACTGAACGAAAGAAAAGAAATAAATAAATGACAATGAATTAAATGTAAATTAAATCTCCCGCATTATTTCCTCAGGTTTCTCCCAACAATTTAAGTAAAGATTCAACATTCAATATAACTCAAAATCATTCCTCAACATAGCTCAAGTACTCCTCTCAATTAATGCCCCAAACAATTTAAATCATGTTTAAAAATGACCCTTAAAATAGCCTTAAAGTATCTCCAAAAAAAAACTTCCCTAAAATGATGTCTCAAATGACCCCAAAAATAGTCTAAGATATAGTCCATAAATGGGTCAAGAAATCTCACCTAAGTGGTCCAAGTAAATGGCCAAACATGGCCTTGATTTATGCCTAAAAAGTGTCCCATAAATTGCCCTAACTTGGCTTTATATAATGGCCTAAAATGGTCTAAAATGAACTCAAAAGTTTGGGTCAAACTTATGATTTAATGGCCTCAAAATACCCTTGGAAGATAGGTCATAACATGGCCAAAACAATGGCTGCCCATGGGTTGGACAGCAGGTGGCAGCATGCAAGGCAGCAGTGGGCGCGCTCATGGGCAGCAGCAGGCGCGCGGCGTGGGGCACAGGGCGAGCAGCGTGCAGGCATGCACGCACGCTCGCGCGAGGGGCGCGTGGGCTGCGGCGGCTGGGGCTGGTTCCTGCACTGTTCAAGGTACTGTAGCATAGAGAGCTATTTTTGATATTTTTCAAGTTACTGTTCATGGCTGCAACTAATTTTTTCAATTTTTGAATTTTCTTTCAAGTTTTTCAAGCCCCTTTTTCACCCATTTTCAGCCCAAATTCCCTAGCTTCTAAGCCCCCATTTTACGCATTTTAATTTACGCATTTCAAGTTTTTCAAGTCCCTATTTTGCATGCTTAATTTCTCACTTTAATTTACCAAAATTTGGACATAGTTTCCTTTGTTTCTTTAAGTGTTTCCCTACCTAATTTTCACAAAATATATGAACATAAATTCATCAGCAATCCACCCTCATTCAGTGGCCACAAATCCATCAAATTAAACATGTACTAACTAGGTCCAACATATCCATACAATACGCCTTAAACCATAATTACCATACCTTCCTTTGGGTTACAGTTCATTCAAGGTAAAATGGCCCAAGGCCCAAAGTTACAATTTGCTCAAGTCTATATATTTCTCAAAAGTAAAGACAACAAATTGGGCTTATGCCCATACATTCCAAAAAGTGCCCCAAGGGCCAAATCTTCAATATAGTCCATGTCTTCCTATCCTTCAAGACTTAAACAAGTCTCAAGTGCCCGGGCCTCATCTGAAAATATATTGCCCACGAATGGGTCAGCTCAACAGCTGGTATAACATAGCACTAAGACTAGCAACAAATTTAAGGGCGTGGCATGTGCAAGTGTACGTTCATTTCTACATGCCTCACTAATCAATCCATACAATGTACTGACAACATTCATAACGCATCCATACAAACTCTATACCACATCCATGAATTCATTAATACGACGTAATGAAATTATACATGACACACCCACGCAACTCTATGCCATACCCATGTCAACTTTATGTCACACCCATGTCAAATCTATGCCATGTTAACTCTATGCCACACCCATGTCTCGGCTTTACGGATTGCATCCGATGGTCCATCGAGTACCACACCTGTTTCACGGACTGCCCCCGTCGGGTCAATCAAGCACCGATACATGTCTCGCTTCACGGTCCAAACCCCGTTGGCGTGCGAGTACCAAATAGCCAATTTTGGGTTTTTCACCACAGGATCTACACCCTCATAATGCATAGCACCTCGTGCTCAACTCACACCATGTGTTCAAGGAATTTCAACATGCCAAAATGACATGATCTTCAACATGCAACTCTATGTGACAATTTATCAAACACATGGTGCCCCTTTTTCAAGTCATGCCATTTATCCCACAAAATACATAACTTAAAATACCAAAACATCATGCTCATTATATATATATATATATATATATATATATCAAGGCTACACATATCAACAAATATTTCCACAATCTCACTACTCCAATAATTCACAAAGAATATAAACATTCCATTAAGCACTAAAGCAGAATTCATCACATGGTCCAAACCACAAGGTGTGTCAATAATTACATGGGTTGAAAATCTCATGACACAATTCTATCTATCAAATGCACACCAAACAAAGCAAGAAATCACCCAAAATCAACAAGAATAAAATTACTCCTAAACTACCAACTCTAGGCTTTTCAAAGGAGCTACTTCCTAGGTGATCTCCTAACATTAGATATACATTTATAGCAGTTCATATACATGTAAAAACACAAAGGAACTTAAATCTATTGCTAGCTTAGCACTACATCATACCTAAAATTAGTTTTCCTTGAACTGCGGTGGCTGTGTTTGCTAGACTGCCAAAATTTTTGGTGAAAATATAGATCTTGGGGAGGGGAACAATTTCTCAGAAGGGAGCTCGGCGAAAATTTCACTCAAAATGCGTGTTTCAGAGGCTTGAAACTTGGAAAAGCTAGGGCTTCTCTCTCTCTCTCTCTCTCTCTCTCTCTCTCAAGAACGTGACCTACTGCATATATAGAATGAATTCTGTATGAATGTGTGTCTAAGTGTCCTATTTATAGTGAGGGACCAAAGGGTTAAGGGCAAATGACCATTTTGCCCTTAATGAGCTGGGAAACTGTTACTCTACAACCCGTTCCTAAACACTTCAATTAAAAATTTCATTTTATCCAATGTTCATAAAATTATTTTAAATAAAAACTTTCAGAAGGAAACATTTTCGTCCGAGGTCGGGTTTGGCCGTTTCCACCCGGGTCACCTAGGTGCCCTTTTTTGTCCATTTCTGGAAACTGTTTCTGTTTTGGCTAAATTTCGTATAGCGGTTAACTCACAATATTATAAGCATATTTCTCTTCTATGACATACTCCAAATATTCTTCTAAACATGTCAAACGGTGAATTGACACATTTAGATGCTTTACCGGCAAAACCGGGCTTTACCGGCAAAACCGGGCTTTACCGACAAAACCGTGTATGCCAAATGTCCTATAGGAAAAAACGAAAATTTTTTTCTGATTTTTTTCAGATCTCTACAAAATTGGCCATGGTACTCGCAATCCAACGGTGACAGACCGTGAAGCGAGACATACGATTGGTAATCGCGTTCCATCGGGGAAGGACCGTGAAGCGAGACATGGGTGTGGCATAGAGTTGCATGTGTGTGTCATGCATATTGCCATTGCATTACATTGATGAATTGAAAGGCATATAACTTATAAATGTACACTTGCACATGTCACGCCTTAACTTTGTTTTTATATTAGCATTATGTCATACCAGTAGTCGTGCTGACCCTTCATGGGATCATACATTACAGATGAGGCTCCCGGTACTTGAGACTTGATGAAGTCTTGAAGAATGGAAGGGAAATGGACCATGAAAAACATTTGGCCCTTGGGGCATATTTTTGAGTTGTATGAGGGCATAAGCCCTAAGATATATGTAATTAACTTGTAAAACCTTGTATAGTATGGAAAGTATGGGCAAGGCCCTACATTTGTAATAAGCATGAGGTTATGACATTTTTAATTTTAAGTATATGTGTATGTATGGAGGATTGTATGTTTTAAATGATGTATCAATGTTTAGTTGAATTAAAGGATGTATTTTGGTTGCTAGTATGAAAGTAGTGGATTGTGTTGAGAAATATTAGGTGGAAAAAGCTTAGAAAATAAAGGAAATTATGGTGAAATTTTTTAAAATATAGCAACTAGATTGAGTAGAGCGGGAGAGCATGCCTATATTTTCTTAGTAGGCAAATAAATGACTTAAGAAGAAAAAGAAAGGTAAGGAAATGGAAATAAGGGCCAATTAGTCCAAAAATTATTTAAGGTAAAAAAATAAGGGAAAAAAGGAAAATGGTCCTTTTACATGTTATAAGGCCCCACACCAAGTTTGGTGATAAAATAAATTGAAATGGGTATAAAAATATCAAAATCAATATTTTTTGCCGAGGTTGGAAAATTTGGTACTGTAGCATTTTAGCTACTGGTTTACTGTAGCAATGAACAATAGCTACAGTGAACCAACAACAGACCAGCCCAAGACAACCCCAGCCCATGCCCAGCCGCGCGCCCCGAGCGTTCGCACACCTGCGCCACCCGCCCCCGCACGCCCAGTGTCCCCTCCGCGCGCGCACGCGCCTGCCCTTGCCTGCTCTGCGCGTGCTACAGCCCAGCTTGCTGCCTTGTCGCGCACCTGCTGTCTTGCCCTACTGTGCACTTATGCCTTGGGCATGTCATGAGCATGCCATGACTTTCCTTTCAAGGCCACTTCAAGGCCATTTGATTCCATGTTTGACACCACCTTTTGGAGCCAGTTTTAGGCCACTTTTGGCCATTATACCAAACCATGTTCGGCACCCTTTTGGGACACATTTTAATCATATTTCAGGGTAATGTCTGGCCACCTCCTTAGGCAATTTTTGGTAGAGTTTTTGACCTATTCTTGGTCTATGTCCTAGGGTATTTGGGGCCCATTTGGACCATTGTTCCAGGGCATATTTAGAGATATTTTGGAACTATCTTCGAGGTCATGCTTGAATATGACTTAAACTAATTTTGACTATTGATTGGGGCAGATTTTTGATTGGCATTTGAAACTCATCTTGGGTAAGTCTAGTAGCAAATTTTCATTCTTAATTTTGGACAAACATGGGGAAATAAATGTGTAATCAATTAAATCCATTTAATTATCCTTTCTTAATTTTTCTTAATTCATTTCACTCACTCCTCGGGTTTATGAAGATTTGGGGCATGACAATTTGTCATTCATAATTCTCAACCTTCTTATGCCCAATCCTCCTTGATTCTTTTCTTAAATGTGACTTTATCCCAGCTTACCATGGAAGCTTTCTATTAGACTCCACGTCACCCCAAATTAAGAAAATCACAATACAATTTTTACAATATCTCAAGTACACCATTCAATACCTTGTACATCAATACATAATAAATGGGCAAGTTACTCATCACTGACCTTATTATAGTAATCTTCCTCTAAATGATAAAAGCCTTCTCTTCCACGAATCTAAGTTGTAATTAAAGTCTGGATGTTGACAAGTCTTCAGGATACAATTTAACTAATGTTGAGAGTTGTAACAAGACTTAATCTATCCTAACAATTACAGACTCCAATATAGAATTTTGGAATGAATTTTCAACACATTACAATAGAAGGAAAATTTTACAATCATGACTAACTCAAATTTTCTGACAAATTTAATCATTGCTTGGTATTAAATCATGTTTCAAGATATAAAACAGAAGCATCGATCATGTTAAAATAGAACACAATCATCTGAGTAAAATGATTAAATACATTTAATAAGAGTCGATTATTAATAGAACTTGATTTTCAAATTTAGAATAAATGTCATAGAACAGTTGGTAGTTTAATCAAGAAAGTAGACATGCTTTTGTATTTAAAATAAGAATTTAAAAGCAACCAATAGTTTGATAAAACCAATTTCAAACACATAGTATAAATATATGCTACTTCATAATACTAAATTACTCACCTGGTGTCCTTATCAAAGTTTCTTTAGTTTGTCTTAGCCACAGTCATTTCCTTACTGTTTTCCCAAAATAGGAATCAAATAAAATTTAATGCATTTCCAAATCATAGCTTTTCTTAAAACATTATCTAGGAAATTTTTCTAGCCCAAATGTACTTTATTATTGGGTCCAGAGGAACTTAAAACCCTAAAGTAGGCCCCTTTATTACATTCAAAGTTATCTAATAGCTAATCTAAACTCTTAGGATGTATTTAGAATTTTTTCAATTCTTGTTTCACATTTTTTCAGAGTCTAATTTGATGAAACAAACCCCACCATTGAGTCCGGAATATCAAGAAAGATCAAAATAGTCTTTTTTAGCAATTTTTAGGCGTTTATATAAAGTTGAACCCTTTTTGTAATTTTGAAAGTCACTTGTTCGGAATTACGTTTAGATTCCCCATTGGTCCAAAATTAAAAACCCACTGATTTGGAATTAACTTTGAAATGTTCTCTAGCTGGAAATAAATGGTTTATTATTCTGAGATTAATTATCCTAAGTCTATTAAATTAGGAATTGGGATAACCCAATTCCTATTTTTGGGAATCTCATTTTCCAATTTAATTCAATAACCGTGTTGCCAAATGCCCCAAATTCAAAGCTAAAAATATTTTAAACACTAATCCAAATGCTACCTTTATACCATGGCCAAGTTAACACAGTCCATTCGGTCATAACTTGGTCCAACTGGGTGAGTCAACCCACTCTGGCTTATTGTCTTCCTCACAACGATGGTTATTATAACATGAAACCCTAAACTCTGGTTTTTAATTTCCATTTTAGCAGCAAAAAGTTGTAATATTATATTTAGCACATGCATGGCACGAGGATTAAATCCTTTTGAAATAAGTAGGAGGGTAAAACCATTTATTTTATAAAACATGAGGAATAAAATCATTTTAAGGTGAACGGGGGTTCGAAAACCTTCTACCGTTTCTTTATTATAAATGTTTTCACTTTACCCGAGAAGTCAGTGTGGACCCAGACTCTAAGCTTACTCGAGGTCATATTTTCCATGATTTGAATACGAGAGTTCTTTTGACTTCTTATGGGCATTGCATGAGTGAGTCCTGAAGGATCCACTAAACACGAGTGTTTATGCACTAATTATCTTGTATTACCATTTCAAAAATCAGGAAGTATTTATTCACAATATTTCTTTTCAAGAGAAAATTAAACATGGCTTGATTGAAAAACATTCATTTTCGAAAGAATATTTATGATAATATCACAAACAAGACAATAGACATGCATGAAACGAGTGTTATATGATCAACTAGCATTTAAATAGGCATTTTTCAAATCAGGAAAGCACTTTAATCAAGAAATTTAAATCAAGATATTTATTTAAATGGAGAATTAAAAGTCACATTTCAAAATAGAAGATTACTCACATAAAATAGGAATTTTGAAAACACGATAGCACTTTATCAAACAGAGACAATAAACATGCTTGACTCAGTAGTTATGTAAATAATTGTCATCTGAATCGGGGTATTTCATAAAATATGGAATTAAAATGTCCACCTCAAAGTACAGGGTTACTCACCTTTGGTCCTTATATTTCTTCTTGTCGTCTATTCCTCATTTCCTGGAGTTCTACTTCATCTTGTGATCGTATATTAGGGATCAAGTTAAGTTTAATACCTCATTAATACTTGATTATACTTAAATTAATATTTTCTTGTTGTTTCCAGTCTTATTGGACTTTATTTTTTAACTCAATGATCCTTAAAACCCTAAGATGGGTCCCTCTCTATGTTTCAAATTTATTTGACAACTTATTTTGCTATTATTGGTATAATTGTAATTTTTCATTTCATATGTTGTATTTTTCGACACTCAATTTACTAAATTGGACTCTACCGTTGAGTCTGAAATGTCGAGAAAATTCATAATAGACCCTTCTTGATATTAAATAGGCCTTTGGTATCATTAGGGACATTATTGTAATTTTACATATTTGTGTATTTAATTTTTTGATACTTCGTTTACTAAAATGGACCCTATCATTAGGTCTGAAACATCAAAAAATATTACAGTAGGTCCTCGTTGACCTTGAATTAATTTTATATAATTTTATTTATTTATTTATTTTTGTCATTTTATTATACATATGTATATATATTCATTTATATATTTGGTTGCATGAGATAATAGTCAAGTGAAGTGGCACAGTGGATAATATTTGGTTCGAGATTCTAAGGTAGCAAATTTCCTTTCATATAATTTTTTTTTTTTTAATATATGTATTTATAGGATTTCCAACGTACAAGGCGTAGGCTAGTGGCATAGTGGATAGGTTTTTGGGCCTAAGCCCTTCAATCGAGGGTTCAAGCCATGGGCACACCAGTGCCCCTTCTTTTTATTTTCAAAATTTTCCGTGTTGAAACAACATAGTTTCTATTATAAAATTGATGTATAAAACCAAACACGCAAGTGCATACAGATATTTATGTGGTTCAGCCTCAGACCTACATCCACAATTAAGAGAGAAAGGAATTTGATTAATCTGTTTAAGGAGGAATACAATATGGGATCTCACTATGCTCACAGTAGATTACTGTATTGAAAAATCTCTTGTAAGTAAAAAATGAATCTGTTATCTCCTTTATAAAGAAGAAAATTACCGCTTTCATTTTGTTGCCACCTTCTCTTCATGGCCTTCACTTCACCATCTTAGAAATTTAATTGATATCCATTCATTTTGTAGTCAATAGGTTGTTTGGTATCATCATGTGAGATGATGACACCCATCCCTTGTTTTATTCACAACACTCCTCCTTGGGTGTCAATCACATGGATATTAATATCTTCTTATACTTCCTCTAGTTATAATTTGAGCTTGGTTTTCTTTAATTTCTCAAATCCCTGACTCGACGCATTCCACATTTATGTATCAGCTTCTTGAAAGTTGACATTGGTAATGCCTTAATGAATAAATCTGCTACATTGTCACTAGAACGTATCTATTGTACATTGAGATCACCGCTCTTTTGGAGCTCATGAGTATAAAAGAATTTTGGCGAGATGTGTTTGGTTCTATCTCCTTTGATATAACCTTCCTTAATTTGTGCAATACAAGCTGCATTATCTTCATATAGTATTATAGGATTGTCTTTAATTGAAGATAACCCACATGATTCCTGAATATGTTGGACAACAAATCTCAACCATATGCATTCTCAACTTGTCTCATGAAGTGCAAGAATTTCAAAGTGATTTGAGGAAGTAGCAGTCATTGTTTGCTTTGTAGATCTTCATGATATAGTAGTATCGCCACGTATAAACACATACCCAATTTGTGATTTGGATTTATGTGGGTCAGAAAGATAACCAGCATTTGCATATCCAACTAATGGGGATTTGGATCCTTTTGAAGAAAATAAACCCATATCAACTATCCCACGTAGATAGTGAAATATATACTTGATGCCATTCCAATGTCTTCGAGTTGGAGCAGAACTATATCTGACTAGCAAATTGATTGCAAATGCAATGTCTGGTCGTGTACAATTGGCAAGATACATGAGTGCACCAATTACACTAAGATATGGTACTTCAGGACCAAAGATCTTTTCATCACTTTCATGAGGGCAAAAAGGATCTTTGTTTATATCAAGTGAGTGAACAACCATAAGTGATGTTAATGGGTGTGCCTTATCCATATAAAATCATTTCAAAATCTTCTTTGTATATGTCGATTGATGAAGAAGGATTCCTTTTGGGAGATGCTCGATTTACAAACCAAGACAAGATTTAATTTTTCCCAAGTCTTTCATTTCAAACTCTTATTTCAAATAAGTAGCAGTTTTTGTGAGCTCTTCAAGAGTCCTCAGAAGATTTTAAGTCATTAACATATACTGCCACTATTGCAAATCGAATATCTGATTTCTTTATGAAAATACAGGGACAAATCGAATTATTTGTATATCCTTCCTTTAGTGAATATTCATTGAGGTGATTGTACCACATGCGCCCATACTATTTCAATCCATATATTGATCATTGTAACTTGATTGAATACATGCTACGAGAATGTGAATCACTAGCATTAGGACCTTTAAACCCTTCAGGGATTTTCATGTATATATCACTATTAAGTGATCCATATAAATATGTTGTGACTACATCCATAAGGCGCATGTCTAGTCCTTTTGAGACTACCAGTCTTATCAAAAATTAAAACGTAATTGCATCCATGACTAGAAAATGTCTTTTCATAGTCAACACCAGGTTTCTACGCGAAACCTAGTGCTACTGTAGAGATCTGAAAAATGAGGGAAAATCTTTCGTTTTTGCCGGTAGGACATTTCGTATGCATAGTTTTGTCGGCTTTGTCGGTAAAACATTTTTTTTCATTATCTCACCGAATGACATGTTTAGAAGTGTAATTGGAGTGTGTCATAGAAGAGAAATATATTTATAATATTGTGAGGTAACCGCTGTATGAATTTCAGCAAAAACGGAAACAGTTTCTGAAATTGGACAAAAAGGGCACTCGGGTGACCCGGGTGGAAACGGCCAAAAAACTGACCTCAAACAAAAATGTTTCCTTCTAAAAGTTTTCATTTAAAATAATTTTATAAATATTGGCTAAAACAAAATTTCGAATTGAAGTGTTTAGGAATGGGTTGTAGAGTAACGGTTTCCAGGCTCATTAAGGGTAAAATGGTCATTTTTCCTTAACCCTTTGGTCCCTCACTATAAATAGGACACTTAGACACACATTTATACAGAATTCATTCTGTATATTCAGCAGGTCACGTTCTTGAGAGAGAGAGAGAGAGAGAGAGAGAGAGAGAGAGAGAGAGAGAGAGAGAGAGAAAAGCCCTAGCTTTTTCAAGTTTCAAGCCTCCGAAACATGTATTTCGAGTGGGATTTTCACCGAGCTTCCTTCTGAAAAATTGTTCCCCTCCCTAAGATCTATATTTTCACACAACAGTTTGGCTATCCAGCAAACACAGCCACCGCAGTTTAAGAAAAACTAATTTTAGGTATGATTTCTTGCTAAGCTAGGAATAGATTTAGTTTTTCCTAACTTATTACATGTTGATTGACTAGTTTAAATGTTTATTTCATGTTAGGAAGTTATCTAAGAGGTGTTACTTTGAAGGACTTAGAGTTAGAAATTTGGGGCTTTATGTATTCTTTGGTTTATTTGATGTTTTGTTGCCATGAGGATGACTTATCTTGTCTTTGTATTTGATTACTATATTTGATGTGTATTTATGTGATATTTACTTGACATCTTGGAAGGGAATTGGTTGTGTAATGTATTAGTCTTTTATGTGATGGTATTGACTTTATGAAATTCTTTGTGGTTGGTGAATTGTGATATTGTGGCTTGAGAAATGTGTTAAGGTGTATGGTTATGACCTATGTTATGTGAAGAAATTTATGGGAATTTAAAGTTATGAATTATGTGGGGTTTAATGTATGACTTAAAAAGGGACACCATGTGTTTGATCATTTATCACATTGAATTTGCATGATGAAATCATGGCATGTTGGCATGGTGAAATTCCTTGGACACATCGTGTGAGTTGAGCACGAAGTGCTATGCATTATGAGGGTGTAGATCCTGTGGTGAAAATCCAAAATTGGCCATTTGGTACTCGCATGCCAACGGGGTCCGGACCGTGAAGCGAGACATGTATCGGTGCTTGATTGACCCAACGGGGGCGGTCGGTGAAACAGGTGTGGTACTCGATGGACCATCGGATGCGATCCGTAAAACTGAGACATGGGTGTGGCATAGAGTTGACATGGCATAGAGTTGACATGGGTGTGGCATAGAGTTGCGTGGGTGTGTCACGCATAATTTCATTACATCGTATTAATGAATTCATGGATGTGATATAGAGTTTGTATGAATGCGTCGTGAATATTGTCAGTACATTGTATGGATTGATTAGAGAGGCATGTAGAAATGAATGTACACTTGCACATGCCACGTCCTAAATTTGTTGCTAGTATTAGTGAGTTATCATACCAGTAGTTGAGCTGACCCATTCGTGGGCAATATATTTCAGATGAGACCCCAGGTACTTAAGACTTCTTCAAGTCTTGAAGGACGGGAAGACATGGACTAAATTGAAGATTTGGCCCTTGGGGCACTTTTTGGATGTATGGGCATAAGCCCAATTTATGTTGTTTTCTATTGGAACAAGTTGTAAACTTTAGGCCTTAGGCCATTTTACCTTGTATGAATTGTAACCCAAAGGAATGTATGATTTAAGGCGTATTGTATGGATATGTTGGACCTAATTAGTACATGTTTAAGTTGATGGATTTGTGGCCACCGAGTGAGGGTGGATTGTTGATGAATTTATGTTCATATATCTTGTGAAAATTAGGTGGGAAAACACTTCAAGAAACAAAGGGAACTATGATCAAATTTTGGTAAATTAAAGTGAGAAATTAAGCATGCAAAACACTTATGAAATGCATGAGAAAAATGCATAAAATAGGGGCTTAGAAGCTAGGGAATTTGGGCTGAAAATGGGTGAAAAAGGGGCTTGAAAAACTTGAAAGAAAATTCAAAAAATTGGAAAAATTGGTTGCAGCCATGAACAGTAACTTGAAAAATATCATAAACTACTCTCTGTGCTACAGTACCTTGAACAGTGCAGAAACCAGCCCCAACCGCTGCAGCCTGCGCACCCCTCACGTGAGCTCGAGCGTGCCTGTACGCCTCGCGCCCTGCGCCCCACGCCGCGCCCCTGCTGCTGCCCATGCGCGCGCCCACTGCTGCCTTGCATGCTGCCACCTGCTGTCCAACCCATGGGCAGCCATTGTTTTGGCCATGTTATGACATATCTTCCAAGGGTATTTTGAGGCCATTAAATCATAAGTTTGACCCAAACTTTTAAGTTCATTTTAGACCATTTTAGGCCATTATATAAAGCCAAGTTGGGGCAATTTATGGGACACTTTTGAGGCATAAATCAAGGCCATGTTTGGTCATTTACTTGGACCACTTTAGGTGAGATTTATTGACCCATTTATGGACTATATCTTAGACTATCTTTGGGGTCATTTGAGACATCATTTTAGGGAAGATTTTTTTGGAGATACTTTAAGGCTATTTTAAGGGTCATTTTTAAACATGATTTAAATTGTTTGGGGCGTTAATTGGAACAAGAATTTAAGTTTAATCTTGACCACTTCTTGGACTATACCTTAGGGTATTTTGAACCCTTTTTGGGCAACCGTTATAGGGCACTTTAAAATAAAAAAAGGGTTTTGAGAACATTTTGAGAACCGTTTTTAAATATGAATTAAAGTATTGGGGCATTAATTGAGAGGAGTACTTGAGCTATGTTGAGGAACGATTTTGAGTTATATTGAATGTCGAATTTTTACTTAAATTGTTGGGAGAAACTTGAGGAATGATGATGGAGATTTCAATTAAATTTACCAAATTGTCACTTCTTTTCCTTTCTTTTGTTTCGTTCAGTCGCTCCCCGGGTTCGTGGGAATCCGGGGCGTGACAGCTACAAGTTTGGCTTTATATCTAATAATTTCATTTTGTTCATTACATTTTCGTACAAATACTCATTTGTACCCTACAAGTTTTATGTCTTCAGGTGTTTGGACTACAGGTCCAAATACCCCTCATTTTGCTAACGAGTCTAACTCATCCTGTATAGCTTTCTTCCATTTTGGCCAATCATTTCTACTTCGACATTCTTCGACATTTTGTGGTTCAGGATCCTTATCACTTTTGGTGATTTCTAGTGATATTGAGAAGTCAAATATATGATTAATGATAATATCACTTTGATCCTATATATCTCCATTAGATATATAGTTTATCAAGATTTCTTTATTTTTAGGTACCTTTGCCTCTTCGGGGGCTACTTGTCCCGCTTCAGGGGATATTACTTCTTCAAGAAGCATTTCTTCTTCTAGAGGTATTTGTTTACCTTCCTTATGAGGTATTATTTTACCAATGTTGGTTTTATTATGTACGGTCTCTTTAGGAGTTGTCATCTCTTTTGTTCCTTGTGTGTTCCTCTTTCGGAGAAGTTTATCTTTCGCACCAATGGGTCTACCATGCTTTAAGCGTTCGATAGATTCATTTGCTGCTATAGAAACAAATTGTCTTGTAAGGATATGTATAAGTACAGGAATATTTGCAGCTGGTATATGCGATTTCGTTATTTTCATTGTATCAGTGAATGCGATATCCATTTCGACAGATATCTTTAAAACTAAGCAAATTTTTTTTGGATTTGCTAGAGTATAAGGCATCATTTATATGAAATGTTGTCCCATTTGGCAATGTGATACCAGCTTCACCAAAGCCTTCAATCATGTTTGTTGTACCAGATATGGTGTTGAAATTAGCTTTACATAATTTGAGAGTAAAGAAATATCTTTTATCTCAAAGGATTGTATGAGTAGTGGCACTGTCTGCTAGATTGATATCTCCATTATCCATTTGGAATCTATCAATTCATTATAATGTATTAAAAATAGAAACATAAAAAAGTTAAATTGCATTGAAGTAACATAATTCAACATTATAATCAGTTAAACAAAACAATAAAAATACTATAGTAGGTTAAACAAAGTAACATAATATAACTAAGAACGCTAATTGACATGTACATTCCCATTGCTTATTAAATGGTCAATTCTTCCATTAGGATTTGTAAAGAAATCTGAGACATCTAGTAGTGTAATATCCATAGGATCATTAAAGAAATCTATAAGATCATCAGTAACATTCATAGGACTATTAGTAAAATTTGTTTCTAGTTTCTTTCTCTTTTTCCTTTAGCGATGCTTGATAAAGATCTACAAAATGTCTAGGCGTATGATAGGTATGCAACCAATGTCCCTTTCCACCTTAACGACAACACGATTCTTCAAGATCTTGGACTAATTTTTGTTTCCCATTTTGTTGCTTTGCTTCTATATTATTATTGCACTTCAGGTGCTGCGTTGTGTCCTTCTGGGACAATTAGGAGAATTATTCTTGTGACTAACACAGTATGAATTATTATGCCAGCGGCGACCGCAACCACGTCTATGGCCATATCCACGCTCAGGTCTCTGTCTATATGATGAAGTTGCATTTGTTTCAGGAAATGCATTTCCATTCTCTCCACGGAATGGTACAGAGCTAGTGGGACGTAGCTAATGATTTTCCATAACAAGGTCACTATGTCGCTTAGCTAGGAGAAGAGATGATATCAATTCAGAATATTTAGTAAATCGACGCTCTCGATATTGTTGCTGTAGGACAATATTTATCATGACCCAAAACCCACCCTATGTAAATTAGGGGTCAGTGACCGACACTGTCACTCGGACAGGCCGTACAAAATCAAATGAATTGCACCAAAGAATGATAAAAAAATTTTTTGTTTTTTTTTTTTGTATTTAATGCAAAAACTATACATATGCAACTCATCTGATAACAAATCAAACTCTAACAATCATTAATAGGATTATCTCCAAGTACAATTTCCATCATCATAAATTACCATTTACGTTTAACATCATTTCTAGTGTCACCATATCACAAAATTTAATATTAACATTAACTTTACAGGATATATACATTCAAATTATAACTTGGAGCTATACATCGTCAACGTTACCCACAAGCACATCACTAGCTTTACTAGTCGCCATCATTGCATTTCCTTCCATATTGTGTTACTTGAAAAATTGTTATAAATCTGGAATGGGCTAAATTAGCTTAGTAAATAAATCCTTCACTCTGCTATGGGTTACACAAGGGTGTATAACAAGAGAATAATTATAAAATTTGCAATTTAAAGGGATTGGCCATCATGCCAGAATAACACAGTTCACAAGAGGTTCACAAATGTAATAAGAATGACTAAGAAAGTCAACAAGCACAAATGTATCAGCATATGATGTTTAGCTGCCTAAATCAAGAGATTCAAATCAAATACAAAAGAAAAATCCTCAAAGGCATATTTCATTTCAAAGATGACATCATCAAATAAAAAAATAATATGAAATCTAACATATATAGATTGAGTCTAATAAATACTATCACAAATAGGGCCCGGCTACTCCCAAACAGCACCAATCCAAGTTACCACTCATCTCTGGGTTTCCTTGAATAGCACCAAGAGCTCTTATCAAATAATCATGTCCTCATTGGACTAAGTGTTGGGTATTATTCCCAAACACCAACCAGTAGGTCATCAGCATCTAAAGAATCAAGATAGGTGTTGTGACAAACACAACTCCCGGGTATTCATAATAATGTCATTAGCAAGGATTCCACAAGGCATGAATATATACATAGATTATAACACCCACAATAAAGGGAATTACAATGATCACAAAGATAGTATATAGTCAAGGAGTCAAAGGATTCATAGATGTTCACAACAAATAAGATATCAACAATCACAAATTTTCACATAATGGAAATACAGTAATCAATGGTTTATGAACTTGAAGCAATTATAGATATACAATTTCAAGAAACAGCGATTGGTAGCTGTACAAGTAGGCCACACTGGAAAACTAGAAATCCACATATTAGAGTTTTGGTTTACTTGCATTGGGTTCTTAGCATTGCATTCCCATACTAGTATGATAGCAGCTATCCCATAGCCTTGTTCCATTTTTCATCAATTGGGTGATCCTATATTCATGGATCAAAAATACATTGCCTATTGAATTAGTATTCATTCTAATTCCAAACATTCTTATTCAGCATTTTTAAGTTCTTTTGAACTTAATGTAATTGATTAAGAGGTTCTCAAAATTTTAATTTAGGGTTTCCTGATGCTATATAGCTTATTTGGCCCTTCAATGGCATAATGATAATTTATACTTTTAATATCCCATATTTCTTCGTACACGTTTTTACGTATTCAGGCTTCAATTTTGAGTCCAGTCAGCCCTTATAACATTTACAAAGACCTTTTAATTTCATCTATACACTTCTGGTAACTTCATTAAGTCTTAAAGACATATTTGTCATTTTTTACTTTGTTACCGAGTCTTATTTTTCTCAAACAGACGTCACCGTCAAGTTCAGAATATTGAATATAATTAATTTAGGCTTTTCTGGATCTTAATTAGCTTATTTGTGATTTACATAAGCCTAGAGGCATTTTTGTAATTTTATACTTTTGCATGTCACATTTTTTGTTTGCTAAAATAGACTACACTGTTGAGTCTGGGATCTCAAAGAAAGTTAGAATATGTTACCTTTGATAAAACGGATCATGCCATTGGGTCGAGAATGTCCCAAAATACTAAGGTATGTATTTTCATTGTCATTGAAGTTCAATTGGTCACTTAATTGATCATTAGGACATATTTGAAATTATTCTAGTTTGACCATTCACATTTTTTGGGATCTAATTTTACAAATCAGACTCTACCGTTGAGTCTGGAACTCCCAAAAATATTGGGTTAGACTCTTCTTTTATTTCAATTTGCCTTCATTTGGCCTATTTTTGACTCGAGAGTATTTTGGTAATTTCTCTTATAATTAAAAGGATTTAAAATTAATTTTCTAGGCCAATATATAATTAACCAAAACTATTGGGGGTCATTTCATAATTAATAGAAAGCTTTGGGGGTCAACACACAATTTTAGAAACTTTAAAACCCTAAACCACTCGGTTCAGTTAGGTTCCAAGTGAACCGGTCCAAAAGAGTTAAAAACCAACCGGTTCTGTCTGGTTCACTGCATCATGCTGACAACATCATGATGTCAGCCCTATTTATATAAATATATATATATATATATATTTATTCTTTGGATCAAAACGACGCCGTTTCAATTAAAGTCCAAACCTATTTAGAATTCGGTCAAGACCCGAGCCGAAATTCGACCAGAGACCTAACCCAAAATCTAACCAGAGACGTAACCTGCACAATACCTTCTTCCTCACTTTTTCCACGAGGGTTCCGGTCACCCTTTCCAGCACTGGTGACCGTCGGTGACCTTTTTCGGTGACAAAACCAACAGGGTTCGAACCCTTTTTTATGAGGATTCAAAATCCCATATAGGTTTCTCAAATGGGTTCACCCATAGCCACGAAATAAAGATTACAGTGGCTGCTCCAGCGACTCTTGATTTTCTAACGAGGTCTCTATTTCCTATTTCGACGAGTTTTCCTCACTGTTTTGACCTAGTTTTTCTTCCTATGGATTTCTAGAGGCTTATGAGTTGTTTTCCCATTCACAAAACCAACTAAAACGAGCTCAAACTTAGGTTTTCAATTTTTCTTCCCCCCATTTAAACTCATTATTTCTCAATGGTTCCTTAACCATTTTTAATGATTCAAGTTACAGAATATTCCAAATTTGATGCTCTTTTCAACCATGCAATTATTCTAAAGTTTGGTTCAAGTTTTCTTTATAACCCAATTTCTTTTAAGTTCGGCCATAGTGGTTGTTAGGGTTTCTCAAGCTTAAACTATCACATTGTCTTTCCATTTTTATTTTCTTTTAATTTTACATGCATGCATGTTATTAAAACTCATAATTATAAGGTTTTTAAAAGAGAAAATTGAGGAGAGAGAAAATCTCCTCTTACCTGCAATGGCAGCCTCTCTTCTCTCCTCCACTGCTTCATTTCCCTTGACTTGATTCTGAGCCTTCTAATGCTCCTAGTTGATCCTTTGGTTTTGGCTCATGCTGCATTCAACTCCTCCTCCTCCTTCTTCTTCTCTACTTTCTTTCTCTCTCTTTCTCTAGCCGACACCACACACACATGCACACACACAATTTAGTTTTCCTAACACACACGCAGCACACGCATAATATATATACAAATATATATATATATATATATTGAGGTAGCTTTTACATGAATTTTAATTGGATGGGGTGAGGGTCCAATGAGGTGTTAACACCTTAGCTTTTGCGCATGCAGACATATGTGTTTTTATAAGATATATACATATCTTGTGGGTTATACAACACAAAAGTGTTTGTGGGCCAATTAGTATTCTTTTTAGAGACTTATCATTACCTTGCACAGTGCAAAGTTCAAGTCTTAGTGGAAGCATTTTGTGTCCTTTTTCCTTATCTTTTTTTCTTTTTATGCATTATATTGCATACTTAATCTATTTCTTGAACTCTCAAAATTGTATTTTAAATGTCATAAAAATCTCTTGGAATTCTCGCAATACTTTTTGATTTTACATGCTTCATCCATACATTACTAATCTTGTCTTGGTGTATTTTTAATGTACTTTAATTATTCTAAAAGTCTATTATAATTATTGGAATAATCTTTTATAATTATTGGAATAATCTTGATTAAACACACTTTATTCACGCATCGCACTAGTCTTTCTTAAGTGCATTTTGTGCACTAATTTTTCATAAATATTCATGTTAATCCTTGATTAACGCTAACTGTAACTTGTTACCAAGTTATGACCTTTTGGCATTAGATTGTATTCTTTAAAATTAGTTGTCTCTAATTTGGAACTAGTTGTTCTCACTTATGTTTTTGTTTTCATATTTACGGACTACTAGTCTTAATTAAAATTGCTTGTAGTTTATAAGCATATTAACTCATGATAATCATCGTTATCATTAATGCTTTATTTAATTGGGTTGGGATGTTACAATATTCGAGGCATGAAATGTAGAAAATATTTTTTCCAGCGTATTTGCATTTATAATATTCTCTCCGCACAATTTTAATTTCGAAGTAATTCTGAATAATGTTGTATTGTATTCACTGACTGATTTATAATATTGCAACCTCAGGTGCAGCCAATTATACCGAGCCCTTGGAAGAATGATAGTACGTTGGTGGTCATACCTTTCTGTTAGATTCCTCCAAAGGATTAGTTGATCTTTTACAGTGAGATATTCCGCCTTTAAACCTTGATGAATATGATGGTGAAGAAATATTAGTGCCTGTGCACGATCCTTTAGGGATGCAATGTTTTCTTCTTTAACAGTATCACTGAGACTACTGGCTTCAAGGTGAAGTTCAACATCAATGATCCAGGATAAATAATTCTTCTCAGTGATATCCAACTCAAGAAATTCAAGCTTGGAAAGATTTGACATAATATTTATAAAATAAAGAGAATATTTAGATTCAAATGTACTAAATATTACCTTTGTTTCAATACTTTCGTAGTATACCAGAGCTTTGTGTTGATAATATATTGTAAAATTGATGAATAAAACCAACCACACAAGTGCACACAGATATTTATGTGATTCGACTTCAAGCCTACATTCATAATTAAAAGAGAGAGGAATTTGACTAATCTCTTTAAGCATGAATAGTAAATTACTTTATTGAAAAATCTCTTGTAAATAAAAAATGAATCTGTTATCTCCTTTATATAGAAGAAAATTACCGCTTTCATTTTCCTGTCGCCTTCTCTTCACTGCCTTCACTTCACCGTATTAGAAATCTAATTGATATTCATTCATTCTGTAATCAATAGGTTGTTTGGTATCATCACGTGGGATGATGACACCCATCCCTTGTTTTATTCACAACAGTTTCAAGGTTTACTATTCTTATTATTTCATTAAACAAAATGATGCAGTTTTGAGGTCGCAAATGCTCAAACGACATCGTGTTCACTAGGACCCATCTCATGAGGTGGCCGGGTGAGCTCAGCCCAACTCGTTTTAATAAGGCGAGTCGACTTAGTCGGAACTCGATTCCTTTCCTGACGATGTTGCTGATTTCTAGGAAATTCTCAATTTTCAACGACAATCGTCTCCAATTTTTCTTACTTTTTTGGTTTTGTTTCTTTGGCAAAATCATCCAAACGTTTAATCACAACCCTTATACCTGTTTCTAACCCATGGATTGCATTAAAACTTGAGGAAATCAAATGCAACAGATTCTCTTATCAACCTCATTTCTTCATTTCTTCATAGTTTTCCCCTATTTTTCTTCTTTAGTTCACCCTTTTCAATTTCCTACAAGACCCTAGTAGCTTAAGAGGGTAAAATGTAAGTTTTTACGTGACCCAATGTATAGTGTTTTGGTCATTAATAATCCTTCATGGACCTCAATTTATAACCATTTTTATTTTATTTTCCTTCATTAAAACGTACTAAAATGAGTTAAAAATGAATTATAAGAGTGAAAGGAAGGAGTTTCATACCCATTTTAGACCATTTCTAAAAATGTCCGATTCTCTCTCTCTCTTTCCTCGCTGGTTTCTTCTTTTCACTGCTATTCCTTCCTCTTTCTCCCTTGATTATGATCCTTCGGTGGTTTGTGGTGCATGCAAACATGCATGCTCCTCTTGTCACGCCCCGAATTCCCGACCGAACCCGGGGACGCGACTGAACGAAACAAAAAAAGAAAAGAAATAAATAGAAAGAAATAAATAAATAACGATTCAACTGATTTAACTAATATAGATACATGCCTACTCCACTAACATAACTATACATCCATCAATACACATACATTCCAGTTTTAAAAAAATTTCGGCAGAACCTCCTTTGTTTTTCGAGCCTTTTTCCCCCTGATAATCACAATACAACATATATATACAAACATATCACAATCCATCCTCACTCGATGGCCACAACTTTATCAAATTGAAATATACATCGCCTAATTATACAATCCATCACGTCTACTCCTACGCCTAAACTAAAAGATCATAAATTCCATATTTATTACAATATACAATGCCATTTCCATTCTTTCAAAAACACACCAATCTTTTATAATACCAAAATACGCCCCAAGGGCCCAAATATTCTTCCAAATTTATTTTCTCTCCTTTCTCCAAGACTTCATCAAGTCCCGCGTACCAGGAGCTTTATCTGAAACCTGTGCCCACGAATGGGTCAGTGCCAACATGCTGGTATGGTACAATACTAATGCAAGGAACAAAATTAAGTCGTGGCATGTGCAAGTGTACATGTATATCTATATGCCTCCCTAATCATGCATACCGTAATATGGCAATGTACAAACTACATCTGTATAAAACCCTATATCACGTTCACAAATTCATCAACACAATGCACAGGCAATATGCGTGACATACCCATGCATCTCAATGTCACACCCATGTCTCATGATACGGTCCTTCCCCGCTGGCATGAGTACCGCCACGTATGTCTCCTTTTCGGTGCGCCCCCGATGGAACGGAGTACCAACGGCCGAGTTTTGGGTTTTTCACCACAGGACCTACGCCCTCATAATGCACCAGCACCTTGTGCTGACCCACACTATGCTTTCAAGGAATCACACTATGCCAATATGCCATGCTTTCATCATGCAATAATACAGTCCAAATGAAACGTCACTTTCATAAGCATATGCAACATACTTTAAATAATGGAAGATCGAATCACAAGACTTCATCCACAATGCTACGTGTCATACTCAATCAATCTCAACACTTACACAAATCCACATGTCACAATATCAACAAACCGTTTAAAACATAAATCACATATGATAATAACTCAAGAAGTAAATCACAAGTCCCAAATAATCTTAAAGAACACGTAAGCATATAAACAAAGTGTCTCAAAGCATCTCAAAGCAATAACTCCTATGTGATCTTCTATCAGCAGATAAGCACAAGAATCATGCAACCAAGATGCACATCAATCCTAATTTAATTCTATTCCTTACTTAGTAAAGTACCATACCTGATCAGGTTATCTCAACCCTAAGAAGCTGTGTCCACTACTCAGTTCAGTCAATTGGTGAATAACTCAGTCCTCCTACTGTAGCTGTTTAGGAAGTCCTCGCCTTTCTCTTCGATGTTCCTAAAACCACAAAATATAACTCAGTTGGTTGGTTACTTGAATGATGCTATTCATCAAATTTTATGTCTCTTTATGTTTGGTATCTTTTTTACTTAATTAGACTCTACCATTGTATCCGGGATGCTCGGAATAATTAGAATGCACTATTTGTTTATTTTAATCGGATTGCATTCGATTACTTTTTTGACCTGGGGCCATTTTGGTTATTTTAACGTCTCTACGGTCTTTTAAATTTTTGGGGTCTCGTCTCATGAAACGGACCTCACCATTGGTCTTAGTAGATCCGAGACATAAATAAAACACTATTTATTCACTTAATTTGGACTACGTCTTAATTCCCTTTAATTTCCTTAATTAAGTTAATTTATTTAACAATTTAAATAAATTAAATAAATATATACAACCGGCAGTATATGCCCACAAATATATCAAAGTCAATCACTCATTTCATCTCCATCTCCATCTCTCTCTTTCTCTAAGGATTGATGCAGTCAGATATTTCCCATTGTTGCAAAATCAAATAATTCACACCATTTTCTAGTTTTTCCCAGCAGTCGCACACTATTATGATTAAAACTTAATTCTATTAGAGATTTTAATTTCAAAAGAATAAGACCCATACCTGATTTCAGATTGATCGAGTCGGTAGAGGAGAAATTGAGAAAACTTAAACTGTAGTCTCTCAATCTTTGCTCTACTCCAAACGCTAGCAGCCAAGAGCTGCTCCTTACGTCCAGGACTCCAGCTGCTTCCATCTACCCATTAAGGTCAGTCCCCAAGCTTTTGTTGAATCAACCCATTCAAATCAATCAACCACTGTGCTTCCGTCTCTTCTCCATCTCCACAAAATCCAATAACTTATGTTGCTGCTTCTCACCTTAATTTATCACATTAACCCCACTGTCCTTGACCTTTCCTCCAAAATCAAATCCTCCAACCTCAACTTCATCACGGCAACTACATCTCTTCTAAACAATCCCTATTGCATTCACGGCTATACTAATTTTCCTGCTGCTGGAATAACACCCAACTGAACCAATCTAGCCCTATAACAGCTGCACGTTTTACCTCGAGTCCATCACAGGAACTGCCTCCGTTCCTGCAATGGCCCTGCTGTACTCACGGCCTGTGCTTCCTCAAGCCGCAACTGCTACACTTGGTCTTGCGGCAGGAACTCCAAGTGTTGCAGGTTAACTCCAACACCTATAACCGCACCATCTCTTTTTCCTAGAGGTATTTCACAACCCATCCTTATGGCCTTCCATTCTAAATTCATCACAGCAACCACTACACACATTGTTCAGCCGCATCAAAACCCCCTCTGCTCCAACGCTACACAAACATACACACACCCACACAGATATACATTTTATATAACTCTAGAAGCTGCAATTTCATCACAAGAATCACCACACAGAAATCTTCCTTCCCAAGATAACCGATTAAATCACTCGACACTCGGTGGCTAGCCAACTACAGAAAGGTCGCGATCGTCGAACGGGAAATCGAGGTTGAAGATATCAAGATTCGCGGACGGCTAAATGACAGATCGACCGCCCCTGTCATCGTCTGATCAACGGCCTCCAATACCATGCCGTTGATGATCGTCTCGCCTACCATCTCTGATCCCAATTCCATCGCTGCTCCGTCGTCTTTTTTCGACCTCTATCACTTTGCAACGCACCACCATCGGTAGGCACGGACGACGGTCGACCCTCAAATCCAGCCCGTTCAATCTCAACCCGGCTGACCGATTTAGCCGCAGAGACTTGCTCCCTCTTTCTCCCGCTCCAACAGCTTCGGCTGCTTTCCTCTTTTATTTTCTTCTTTTTCCCAGCTTCTTCAAGAAGCTTCTCCTTTATTTTCCTTTTTCTTATATATATATATATATATATATATATACATATAATATATATCTCTCACGTGCCCAATATGGTTGCCTCTTTCTCCACCGACTTTCTCTCCCTCTCTCTATTTCCTGATTCACTTAACACCCACCTGGAAGCTTCCCCTGATATCACACACATACATTATTATTATTATTATTATTATTTTTTTTTTTTTTTTTTTTAAATTTTTTCCAAGTCTCTACACCTCTTTCTTTCTCTTTTTCTCTATTTGGCTGCATACAATAGCTCTACACACATAATTACCCTCATCTCAAATCAATATAAGTTTTTATATGATATTAAAGATAAGATTTCGTATCTCTTGCATGTAGTCTAATTGGTGGTGTCATATATATATATATATATATATATATATTAGAGAGAGAGAGAGAGAGAGATTTACATAGATCATGTCCATATGTATCTAGTTTAATGTGTTTAGTCTTATGTTAGTTAGAATTTAACTAGCTAGGTGTTAGACCCTTTTCTACTTGACAAGGCGGCATGGGCATAGGACGACTTGCCATTCCTTGATGGCTTAGACATGGGGAGGCATGCTATGCCATTGGAATAACTTTCGGGAGTTGGAATGATATTCAGGGGTTTGAATGACATTCAAGGTTAGAATGACATTCAAGGTTAGAATGACATTCCAAAGTGGGCTAAGTTGGTGCATACTTTACAGTTTGACAGTAAGGTCGCACATGGCATATAGGGCATGGCTTAGGGTTCAGCCTAGCATGCCAAGGACGACCAAGACATGTGTGGGGCTTGGCTTGGCATTGTGACTTGCTAGTCGATACAGACCTTGGTGCAACAGTGTGTGGACTTAGCTTGTGGCAGACACACAAATGGATCTGTTACAAGGACAGGGCAGTTGCGGGACAGTTAATTGGGGGCTGGCACAAGACAGGAATGTCTCTGGGTAGACAAGAACAACTGACTGAATGTGTGGCATTCTTCTGTGGCTGACAGCAAGGCAGCAGTTACCTTGTGCCTTGGTGGCATTCGAAGGCTGAAGACAAGCAGCAGTTGTCTGAAGGCCTATATGGCGTGTTGTATATGGTGACATGTATATAACCTAGCAGTTAGGGTTGTCAACTGCATTGCCCTACGTGGCAATGGCTGGTTTGTCTAGTAAACCCATCAGGTAGGGTTGTTAACTAAAATGGCTAGTGTGGCAATGGATGGTTGGTGACAACAAACCCTTTTGGCAGTTGGCAGTGTCAACTGCCAGGCAGTTGAGTGCATGGTTGTCTATATATGTGCATGTATACTAGGGTTGCAGAGCAAGAAAGGTGGAAGACGAATCTAAGTAAGGAGTCTGATTGTAATCCTTAGCGGGTTGTATTCCTTTGTATTCATATTTGAGTATATTGAATAAAAGGTTGGGGGTCTTTCCCTATAAATGGTTGTGTTCTGTGTGTGTATGTGCCTTAGTTTCTGTTTTAATTGAACTGTGCAAAACTTTGTGTTGAAAGCCTCTTCGTGGGCTGCAGCCTCTTTGGGTTATGTGGTTGCTGGTCAAGGCATTGGACTTGACGCCGCACAGGCAGAGAAAATTTGGTGTCAGATTTTGATCCTATGACAATTGGTATCAGAGCTATTTTTATAGTGAAATGGCTAGCGGTGGCTCAACTGAGGCACTACGAGAACGGGTTACCAGTCTTCAATGATTGCCTTCTTTTAAAGTGGTGGTAAAGGTTCGCCTCTAAGAATGACTCTATGTGGAAGAATATTTTGTGCAACAAATATCTCTTCTTGGACAACAATTGATTGCCGAAAGTCGATAGGACCTCTAATCTCTCCAAATTATGGGTAGGTATCCTTTTTGCAGAACAAAAAGGCCACTACTCCATCTAGATTTCATTTCAAACCTATCCCTAAAAGTTGGGAATGGTTCCAACATCTCTTTCTGGAAGGATCAATGGATTGGGGACTATCCCTAAATGGTCTCCATCCCCAGACTCTTCTCCTTGTCCTCCTTCAAAGACGCAAGCTTGGCTGTTGTTTTGGCTCAAAAGGTGAGTTCGGGTTCTTGGTCTTTTTGTTTTGGTAGGGCTTTGTTTGTTTGGGAAAGTGCAGATTTGTGCAGGCTCATTAACCTCTTGTCTACTGCACCCCTCCCCCTAGAGTCCAGTTTTTTAGTTCGCTGGCCTGGAACAATATAATTAAATCCGGAGAGCTCCTCTTGAAATTGAATGTTCTCTCGGATGACCTCTCGCGCATATGTATTTTTTGTAGCTCCGAGATTGAATCAGCAAACCATCTGCTGCTTCTTTTCTCTAACGTTTGGAAGGTTTGGGTTGAATGCATTGGCTGGTGGGGCATCCTTTGGGCTACTCCAAACTCCATTAAAAGCCTCCTCGATTGGTGGCACGGCTTCAAATTCAATAAGCTTAGGAAAGCTTTATGGGAGGCAATCCCTTTTGCCATCTTGTGGGCCGTTTGGTCCGCAAGAAATGATTGCCTCTTCAACAAAATAGAGTCATGTTGGGAGAAGCTTAAAGTAGCCTTCTGGGTAAATTCAAAATTGAAAAGAATTGACTACTCCACCAATGACATGATCTTCAATGTGAATCATATCATCACTAGAAGCTGAAATTTTCTTAGGATTTTTGCAGCTGTTGGGCGGCTTTTCTGGGTGGTTTCACTCACGGATATTTTCTTATGAATTTGCAGCTGCTCGGTTCATAATATGGGCGGTCCTCGTGCACCTGCTGCTCCCTTGGGAGGCCCTTTTCTCTTTATGGCTGTGTTGGTTTCTCCGCTGTGTGGTTTGGTCTCCCCTTCTGCCCTGTGAGGTGCCCCAGGTGTTTTTCGGGCAGCAGCTTGTGTTTGAGTCGCTGCTTGTCTGCTTCACTCTTTTGCCGCCGCCCCCCCCTCCCCCCTCTTTATTAATCTACCTCTTGTACTTATAAAATATATTTGTGTATATATATTATATGTGTATATTAGTGTATATATATATCATATCAATATATATATATATGTATAATAGTGTGTGTGTATATAAGACAGTGCAAAAAAATCGTTAGAGAAGTTAGCCTTTGTAAACAGCAAATGAATTGGAAGATTAACAAGATAGTGCACAAACAAGAAGAAAAAAAATAAAATGTACCTACGAAAGGTTTAACCATGATTAATTTGCATTGTATTCTATGAAAAAGAAGGCGGTTCGCCTATACAAATTTTAGGACCAATACAAAATGGAGCAATGATTAACAAAAATACTTTGCTAGAATAATTATTCGATCATGAATTCTTATGGGATGAAGGTGGAAAAAAATAAAAAATTGGACAAAACTAAAAAAAAAACAACGGGTCCAGAGCATTTCGGTTTCGGTTCTCTTGTTTTAGAACCGTGTAAAATTGGATCAGGTCTGTTCCAATTCCACTATATTTGAATCAAACCAACCCATGTTTACCCCTAGTACACAGTACATACAAAAACACAAAACAAAAATGAAAGGTAGAAAAAACAGAAAAGGAAAACCAAGAATGAGCTTCAAAGATGGCACCTAGCAGCCTTAAGCAAATCATATACTAGCACAAAACCGAAAAAAGAGATGGTTAAAAAGTTGGCAAGATACCAACTTATCTGACCTAACAAATCCAATGACCCAATTAATCAAAATGGTACCACTCCCACCCAGACCATCCCTGTTAATTTCAATATAACTCTTGGAATAAACATCCCCCCAGGTGGCCTTAACAATCAGAAAAGCATCAACTACTAGGAGGATCAAATCTCCTGAATCGCTACACGATTTGGGAGTCTCTCCATTTGGAGAGGGCCTCCATTTGTAATCGTGGAAGATAAAAATGATTTAAAAAACTGTTTTTTTTTTTGGGAAAAATACTAAAAAAATTTTTAAATAAGTTTTTTAATCTAAAAAATCCATGTTAATTTTTTTATATAAAAAATATCCAAAAAATAAAATTTTAATAAAAAAAATCCAATTGTTAATCTCTAACTTAATATTGTTAAAAAACTATTATTGATTATTAACCTTTAAGATACATATTAGAAAAAAAAATACTAAATAATTCATCAAATAAATTCTTCAATCCAAAAAAATATAATATTTTTTATTTATCTTGAAGGCTTAAAAAATAAATTTGCATTTCATAAAATGTTATTATTCTTTAGATTCATATATATATATATATATATATATATGTGTGTGTGTATTTTTTCTAAGATGTGATTTGAATACTATTTTAGTCTAATTACAAATATTTTTTAACAGTGTTAAGATGAAAGTTAATAACTGATTTTTTTTGTATTAAAAATTTATTTTTTAGATTTTTTAGATAGAAAAAAATGTATCATAGAATTTTTGAATCAAAAATTTTATTTTAAACACTTTTTGATATTTTTTAATTTTTAATTTTTTAATTTTTATACTTGTGAGACAATTAGAAATGTCTCCATTTCTCCATCCCTTGCAACGCGACCCCAGAAAAGGCACCACTCCATTCACTATTTCTCAAAAACAAAACAAGATGCATATCCAACAATCATCAGAAAAAAGCACAACACTTGAACCTCCACAACTTAAAAATACTCGATGGAACTCCACAGCCGTTCCTCGGCAGCTCACAGGCAAAAACAAATGGAATCAAGCCAAATCAAACTCAAAAGACAAATATCCGAATGGAAGGTCATCGTGAATGAATCGAGCATGAAATAGGACATGAACAAAACCTAAAGATAGCACCACCACCTAAACCACCACAGAAAATAATCTGAACAGAGACAGAAAACTCAACAAGAAAAGGAATAACAAAAGAGAAGAAAAACAGATAACGAAGGGAAAAAGAAGAACAAAGAAAAGAAAAAAGAAAAAAGAACAAAGAATAAGAGAGGAACCAAAAAAGAGATGCGCTGGAAGTTTATCCGTTATTAACATCAGGTCCAGAATTAGCCGGGGTGCATGTAAACTAGTTGAAACACCTTATTATCAAAAAAAAAAAAAAACATGTAGAAATAGATTAGAAGGGGAAAGGGGTAGAAAAGAAAGAAGACCACGGGAGGAAAAAGCGAAGAAAACAAAGAAACGGAGGGGGAATACGAAGAAAGAAGAAAGCAGTGCCGGCCCTACTATAAAGCGAGAAAAATAATTGATTTAAGTCTCACTTCAAAAAAAAATTTTAAATTTTCTACAACTCTATAGTATAAATTAATTAGGAGTTTAAAATTCATAAAAATCTAAAACTATTTATAAAGAAAGGCCTCTAATTTTGTACAACTCTATAGTATAAATTAATTAAGATTCTAAACTTCATAAAAGTCTAAAATTGTAGAAAAAAAATTATAAAATTGACTAATTATATCTTATAAATTTTTTTTGATAACATAATTCTTTTATATTACTTAATTTAAAAATTTTGTAATTAAATAATATTACTAGAAATAGAATATAATTCAAACAATTATTGTAAATAACAAAATTTTTAACTTCCTAATTTTTAGAAAATTCTATCTTCCTAAATTTCCCAACTTCAATAAAATTCTACCCTCTCTCTCTCTCTCTCTCTCTCTCTCTCTCTCTCTCTCTCTCTCTATATATATATATATATATACACACAAAAAAAATTGTTCACTAGTTACTTTACTGGTAATAAAAAAATTGTAATAAATACTTATAGTCTAAAAAACAAAAAATGAAAAAAATAAAACAAAAGTTGAATACAAAAATAAACAAAAGAAGAATAAGTTTTATGTACAAAAATTTAATTAATAATTTTTCATATTCGAAAGTAAAAAAAAATAAAGTTTAAATAAAAAAATATATTTATATATATTAGAATATAAAAGAATGCCTTATTTAAAATTGCCAGGTGTGAAATTCTATACAGCCGGTGAAGAAAGAGGGAAATAAAAAAGGGAGAGACAGAGGAACCAGATTAAAGGCAAAATTTTCCAAGATACACTCTAGTCGCAGCTTCTGTCGCTGCAATCCAGAACAATAAAAGGCATTGCTTGCACCACCATTTGAATACCAGAGAATGCTTCTGAAAGACTGAGGCTTGGGCAAGCTCTATAAACAGTAGGTCTTGTTCACAAGCTTCTCAACACTTTTAATCAATAGCAAGCAATTTAGCCACAATGAGTACTCAGATAACATGAAGAATACTTTGTAACATAAAACAAATTGTTTTTCTGTAACTATTTCACGCCATGATTTAGCCTTAATAATCTGACGACTTCGGATTTAACTAAGTCAACCATTTCTTTCCATGTAATGCTTTCCTTCAAATACTATCGTATTTCTGGAATTCCAACTTGTCCATAGAACTGTCATCGATATAACCTCCCAGATGACTCTTTTAATCTTTTTAAATATACGACCTAACCACCATTGAAGCAACATCACTAAGGTCATAAAGGTGGCTAACTCGTGCCAATTCAAGTACTTAATAATTATTTAGTACATTTGATAACTAACTTTAGTTATCACTTAAAAAAAAAAATTACTAAAAAAAGTCTAAATTTTTAGTTAAAAACCTTGACTTATCACTAAACACTAAATGTTCTAAATTATTGCAAATTTAATTTATAAATCTATGCTAAACTTTCACTGCTACAAAGTCGGTACCAAAATTTTTCACTACTTAATTATAAATTTTATCAAGTGGCATAGATTCTAAGAAATACGAAGTTGCTATTTGAACAGGCAAAATGCCCATCCGTCTCTTATTACAATGTTATGTCTACACCAATAATTCTAATAACTATACATAAACTCTAACACTACTAAGCCAAAATGAGTAAAAAATGTTAAACAATTTGAACCATCTAATCAGGAGAGAGATTGCAGTAGTTATCATTCCAATCAAAACTTGGCTACCCCCTCTCTCATTCTTCCACTGTAGGCATATGTCTCCCATCAGCTGTTGGATGCATTTTGGCCCTTGTGATACCTCCTGTGTCGAAGTGCAAATATGATAGGTCATTTGTCTTTTGTGATGCCTCCCTTCTTCAAGATGCTCTAAGCTTGTGAACCAAAAAGAGTTCATAGTGTAACTTTATGTTAAAAAGCCTTGAAAAAAACAAGAGCCGAGTTCCTAATTACACAAATTCATTGAATCGATCGCTCATTTTCATATACTAGGTTTTGTGAGCTTAAAAGCTCACTTCATGATCTAGTCAAAATAATCCAAGTTCATATATATATATATATATATATATTGTGCAGAAAAGAATTTTATGGTATCCGGGTGTTCATGAGGAGGGATTGTAATTATAAGATAAACATGTTGAATTGGTTTTATCTACTTGGAAAAAGCACATTTACTTTAAATCATGTGATGGAAGAAGCATCTTGAATATTGGTTTTGTCTACTTGAAAGGCACATTTATTTGTAATTATGTGATGGAAATGTTTTAGATAGTGTCAAAAATGATGGAACTTTTTCCCATCAAAAATCATGCGTGAAACACAATAATATTCAATAGCGGGCAGAAACCAAAAGGAAATCAAGCTGAATTTTGGACAGCAATAATCAAATTGCACAAAGGACCAAATAAGTCTTGACAAGCAATGTTGATCTACTACTTTCGGCTAATTCAAATCTGCTGTTTCTTTCATGAAAACCTAATTTTGTGATCGATTTTGATATTTGAGATGACCATTTATGAATGAAATTTGTGCTATGACTTTAAGAGCTCCAGTGCTCTCATACTATAATCATATATACAACACAAGAGAGATCACTTCAATATTGTTATAATTAGCATGGAAATACTGTCTTTGCTGTATTCAATTTGCAATTGATTGAGCTTAACAAGAAAATTTAAAGAGAGAACACCTTGGAGGGACTTGATGATATGCCCTTGTTATTAAATTGGATACTTTATGCAAGTAGTAATATTATGCTTCTCAAATATTTATTTTAATTTTTTTTTCTAAATGATGTGGCACTATAATATTGATAATTCATTAAGTCATGTAATTAATGAGCCACGTTAAGACTCTATCATATTAATGTCACATTATTTCGTATAAAAATTTAGAAGTAAAATTTGGAAAGTGTAAAATTAGACACATGTAATGATTAAAGTAAGCATTTTGTCAAACCATGAGTTTCAATGTGGCATGGTTTTGGTCGTGAGACTGACCAATTCAAGTGTGCAGAATGCTTACTAGACACGAGAAAGAATGTCTTGAGAGAAGCAACCTTAGATTGCTTCTCTTACGATGTGATTTTTATCACAGGGGATGCAATCGTGTCAAGAAATGTAACCCTAGATAATAATTAAGATTTATAATTTCTTGTCAGTACCAATCAGAAATATGTGTGGCCGCAAATCTTTCTTTAATTTATTATATATCCTTTCGTATAATGATAATATTAAAAAGATATAGAAGAAGTTAGTCATAAATAAATCAAAAATCAAAAAGAGAAGGAAATAAAGGTAAATCCAACTAATTCAAGGTTTGAAAACTGAGAGGACCGGTACTAATTGATGTGATAACATTGCACTACTTATAATGAATACTTGACCAAACATCTATAAAAACGTGAAATGATGTTTCATATGCATGATTTTAAGGATTGGAGACCGGTAACAAAACACAGATCATGGCATGAAGCTTTTACAATTTGGAAAGACTATAATGGCCATGGAGCTTTAGGTGCATGTCAATCAATTAAGTCCATTTTTTTTCTTTTTCTTTACGGAATCATGACTAGCTAGCACTACAGTCACTCCAATAAATTCAAATGTGCAAAAATTTCAATCAAACAAATAATGACTCTATCAAAAATGAGGCCGCCCATTAGGAACTTTAGACTGTTCTTTTCTGTGCTCCAAACGAAGTGACTTCAATTGAAAGGGCTATGAATTTTCATTAAAGTTGATGGATTTGACAGAACTTAAGGGTCACTGTTTCTGAATAATTATATGAAAAGAAGTTGCTTCTATGACCAAACAAGGCATGAAATGGCCATGATCTTGAACGTAAGTACTGACGTGTAAAAAACAAAGTGGAAATCTGGCAGAATTTTGCAGTTATTTTAACGGTACCATAGTCTTAATTATTTCTGGATCCAAATTGGAAACAAATGTGAAAAAACTCTTTCATTTGAATTGAAGGAAATATATAATAAATACAAATGACTGTTAATCTGGTTAGCTCTTTGGATCAAAAATAGTAGAAGTAAAAGAAGAAGAGGCGACTTGTATTACAAATTTTTTTGAAATACCACGAAGATCCTTGAAATGTTGCAAGAGATCATTTTCGTCAAATAGAATGGCTACAATATTAAGTCGTCTATATATTTCTACGATCCAAGACCAATGGTACATTGCTGATTACCCAAGAAAAATCTCAAAGAGAGCATCATTCAAAACCTTGCATAATCATTTGGGAGACTACACATGGATGAATTCCTTATGCTCAACCAGTGCATATTTGTTTATATCCCATGACCACAACTGATGAGATAAGTGCAAAACTTACGTGATAATATCTAAGTCAGTCAAACTAACCAAAACGAATAAGAGTTTGAACCGCATATAAACTCTTATCATAATTATCACGATCCGCACAAATCTTGTGGATGCCAAACGGACTCGGATCCACACGATCCAATGTCCAACATCTCCCACTCATCCACATAGGTTGAGTACTAAGCTCTCTACATCACCTTCCACATACAAGAAATGAATCGTGTGACTAGATGAGAAGGATAGGGGTAGGAGTACTACATTAAGGTACCATCTGTCACGCCCCGAATTCCAGCGAACCCGAGGCGCGAGTAACGAGACAAAAAGAAATGAAATAATAAAGGAATAAAAGATAATTAAGGACGATCACATATATTCTATATACTGTTCTGATAAATACATAAGGTCTGGTCCATTTCTTCACCACTTACAAAATAAAATACAGTCGCGGGCTTATGCCCTTACACAATATCAAAAGCGCCCCTTGGGCCTAACATAGTCCCTAATCAGTTCATCTCCACGTCTCGTACAGTTGGGACATCATCTGAAATGTTTGCCCCACTAAAGGGGTCAGCTCAACATGCTGGTACAATATAATGCTAATGCAAGAAACAGAACTAAGGTCGTGGCATGTGCAAGTGTACAGTTATTTCTATATGGCATTCGATATCATGATGGCAGCATATAAACAATATGCAGTATATGAGCTGTATGCGTGACACACCCATGCAACTCTATGCCACCCATGTCTCATGATACGGTCATTCTCCGCTGGCATGAGTACCATCGCGTATGTCTCGCTTCACGGTCCGGAATCCGTCAGGCAGGCAAGTACCTATTGGCCGATTTTGGGTTTTTCACCACAGGATCTGCACCCTCATAATGCAAAGCACCAAGTGCTTACCCACGCCATGTCCAAAGAATCACACTATGCCAATATGCTCTGATTTCATCATGTCATAATGTAATCTCAAAGATGCATCTCATTCATACATAAAGCATGCCTTCAAGTACACAATTCATAATATCAACAGTTCTTCAAAGCATATGATTCACACACTACACTAACACATGCGATATACACATAATCATCATCCAACTTAACAAGATAGCATGTAGCACATAAGCATGTGAACACTCAAGCAACATGTGAACAATCAAGGCAGCAAAACAAGTATTCCTAATCTCAATTCTATTTCTTACTTAGCACAATATATCGTACCTGATAATCGATCTCAACTCAAGAAGGTGTACTCGAAGTATGGTAAAATCACAGTGAAAATTTCGAAGGTTAGATCCCCTTCTCCTTGCCCTCTCGTGTCCCTAAAATCATAACAGGTAATTCAGTTCATTGTCATTCGAATTTATTCTATTCATCAAATTTTATGTCTTTAATTCATAAGTTTCTAATTTGCTAATTTAGACTCCACCATTGAGTCCGGAACGTTGAAGAAACTAGGTTTGGGCTTTCGTAGAACTCAATTCGGACACCTGGGTTCAGAAGGGCAAAACAGTCATTTTGCACTTTACACGGGTCCTTAGATTTCGTGACCTCTTTTTACAAATCGGACTCCACGGTTGAGTCCGGAATGCTCGAGATACTAAAGTTTCACTATTTGTTTACTAAATTCGGAGCTCATTTGACTGTGTTTCAATTTAGGGGCATTTTGGTAATTTTAAAGGTTACTACGGGTCTTTTATTTTTTCGGGACCCCGTCTCATAAAACGGACCTCACTATTGGTCTCAGAATGGCCGAGATGGTCAAAATACACTAATGACTTGTCCCATTTGGACTCCGGATTATTTTAGAGTATTTTTAAATAATTAAATTAATTAATTAATTAATTAATTAAATTATTATTTTATTAATATTTAAATCTGGTGGGTCTAATTGTAATTTCTCTAAATTTTGGGGGTTAAAAGGTAATTTCCGAAAGTTCAGGACAGAATGGTAATTTTCAGAAAGTTCAGGGGCAATTTCGTAATTTGGAAAACCCTATTCTCAATTTGGATAGCCAAACAGTGGCTAATCCAAAACAGGGATAAGATATCCCTGTTCCCATTTAATTTTTAATTTCTAATCTCTTATCCTTGTAGCCAAACAGACCCATTGGGTTTTTAAGTTAAAACAGGGGAGCGACAAGTGGCAGGGGCGGACCGGCCCAAGCCCAACCCGACCCTAACCGACTCGACCCAAGCCCGGATCAGCCCCCCCTTTGTCCCCGATTTTTCGGCGATGGGCCAGTAGGGTTCCGGCGCCGGCGCCGGCGACATTTCCCGATCATTTTTCTCTACTGTTTTCAATGCCATTTCCTTCCTCCCTTCCCAAGGACTCTAAATCTACCCTCCATTTTCATCAAGACCCACTCAACCGTCTCGAATAGGGGGTTTAACATCTCCGTCCGGTTTTCCGGCGAGCTGATTTTTCTTAATTTGTTTCTCGGTTCTCGACTGTTTTGGCTCGTTTCTTTTTCTATCTTCTTTCTGCACTTCTTAGGATCATTTCTATCTCATTTAAACCAAGCTTAGCACATAAAATACCAAGTTCCAACTCATACAACCGAGACCTGCAACCTAGGTTTTCTCCCTAGTTTCTCAACCGTTTTCTATCATTCTTTTTGCATTTAAAAGCTAAAATCATGCTTTATAAAACCCTACGGTTTAAACCAAACAAATCATGCTTTTTAAATTTAAAACAGAAGCACCCACTTACCTAAAATTTTTGTTTTTCTCCTTGGGGGTTGCTTCTTCTCACTTCTGTTCCTCTTGGTCACCTCTGCCCTTCAGAACTCTCTCTCTCTCCCTTGCTCTCAGTCTTTCCTTCCTTCTCTTTTCTTCCCACTCGAGACCAACACCCATATATCACTCAAACACCTCCGTTTCTCTCCCTCAGTTACTCCCCCTTCACAGCCCCTTTTCTTGACTTCTCCCTCTCTTATCAGCCACCCTGTTCTCTTCCACCATGCAGCTTTGCATTTAATGCAAAGCTGCCCTACACTAGCCTATATATATATATATATATCACTCATCACACACTAGACACACACTAAACACACACACTCCCTCACGGTCTGGTGCCCCCTCACCTAGTGCACACATGCACTGTTAAATATATGTATATACCCATACATATTCATGCACATATATCACCCTACACATGTATACATACACACCATACATATACCATGCATATATATAACATATGCATCAAGAATTTAATAATAATAATGATAATAATAATAAAACAATTAATAATAACCATAGAAATTTATATATTTAAAAAAAAATTTCAGGTTATTACACCATCAAACTAACATAGTACCTCACTACAAATACATAACTGATCTCGTCTATGCCCTAGACTATTCTATTACACTAGATTCAACATTTGTTACCCTTTATGAGAACTAATCTCATCACGATGCATGGACCATCCAATCTGTATTGTACTCATGATCATATTGATAGACACAAAAACCAACATGATTCCCAAGCAATGAGTCACAACACAATAGTGTATTACAGAACCGTCTTCACTTACTACTTACGTTAATCCAATTGAACTCAATTATTTTCTTAGACATGCCCCGTTAGATCGCATCAATCATGGTCCTTTAGCAACATGCTAAAGTAGCAACATCAAGCTCTCTCTTCATAACGTAGTCTAGGTCATAAAGGGCGCAGTGGAACTCAAAAAGACTCCTAGAGATCATATAGTTATAAAATAGGGATACATTCGTTTACTTTCTTTTTTAAAGGTTATATCAATAGCACATACACTATATATTGTATGGCAAAACTCTCACTCAATTGGGTATGTCAAACTCATTCTCAAAAGTGTATAACGCAATATGAATCTTAGTCTAGACATTATCTCAGCACCCCTTGTCACTATCTCAACGCCTAACCCGAACAATCCAACCTAGTCGCTCTTCTAGCACTTGTTTGAAAGTTCACATTTAGCTTTCGTTAGGTTACATGAGGTGTGTTGTCAACCTTTATGCTCAATTCTTTAAAAAAATCTCATCTTGACCCTCATTGTCAAGGCGACATATATGATAAAGATGAATTCTCCCTCCAGCCAAGAAACAATGTCTCGTCTTGCTCGTTATCTAAGCACTAAGGCAATTGCTCGTGTGAGAGAGTCAATCAAAACCTGTTGACATATTTCATGTATGCTCACAACATAAAAAAATCATCTCAATATGAACACAAAATCATATAATGATGAAATAATATCACACAATGTCTAATATATCAAATCCAAAAATAAACCTAACTATTTAAGACAAGATGTAAAACATCACTAAGTATGGGCTTAGGACCACCTCCTTTTGAACAACTCTATCTCAAACATGTGTAGTGAAAAATAATGCCAATATGTTTGATTCTCCAATTACCGCTATTAGTCTACTAGCCCACTAACGAGCCTAAGCTTCTAGCCTAGTGCTGAGTTTGCACGATTTTTTCCTTATGGACCCAAAGTCCAAAAGACACCACAAAAGGGAAAGGCATCGCCTGCACTTATATCCCTCGAGCTTGTAAAGCTTATTAATAATGTGGAATAAAGTTACGACGAACGCAATACTTGTATATGCTAGAGTTGTCATACAATCACAGTTGATAAACATATCATCATGCCTACATGGCGCTATGTTAAGGCACTACTAAGATCTCCATAACCAAACTACTGCCTCAATTGCGACAACCGACTGTGTATTCTTGACATTACTTAGATATCAAAGAAACCAATTAACTATAATTCGATGAGCAAACAGTAAGTCACTCTTATAGTTTGACCATCTATACAAGAAAAGCACTAAGCTGCTTTAATTATTTGATAGAAGCAAAGTACTAAGTTGCTCTAATAATTTGATCATCAATAAGAGCTGCAAAAATAATCAAGTACACATCTTAGTGCACTTCAGAATCTCAACTGTGCTCAAATAGAAATTTTCACAAAATGTCTCCTTTACTATTAGTCCAATAACAATGATCAAAACTAAAGTATGCCCATATTAATCTATCAATAGGTTAGAACCATGCTACCAAGATTGGTTACAGATTTCTCAAGACAAAATGAGAAATCCCTCAAGGAAATCTTCATGGAACTCAAATCCAGGCAAAGTCTACTTTACTTATGTCTTCCTCAATATAGGACAACCACCTCCACGTGATGACAACAAATTTCATATATGTCAGCAATCATACAAAAGATCAAAATACTTTCTTTAGACCGTTCGTGGCTTCCTTGATCATCGTGAAGCCAATTGCTTGATAAAATCTAAGGTTCTACTAACTTGGCGATGGCTTTAGGTCACAAATGAACACTTGAGCAAGCAGACTTTGCGTTCTTAGTTCATTAACCTTAAAGCCCGAAATTGTATAGACGATTTTTAGGTCACAAATGAAAACTTGAGCAAGCATACTTTGCACTCTTTGTTCATTGACCATGAAGCCAAAACTTGATCCACATAGAATCATTGTCTAATTTTCTATAGAAAAGATCATGTCTAAGTCCATCTAGAAAGCTTCTAAGATCTAACATGTGCGACAATCATGGAAATAAAGTGAATGGATACAATTATCACCATTGGGAAGAATCTTTCTACATAGTCAATATCCCCTTTGGGATAAGTCATTTACAACAAAGGATAAGGCATCATTACTAGTTAATCAATCCTACACAAAATGAGATCAACCATTCTCAAAGTTTGCTTCTTTACTAATTTAGCTCAACTTATCACTCATAGCAGCCATTCATACATCTATTAACATAGAAAAATTCTACCTCTACATAGAAAATAATATTCATTTAAATAGGTGGAGTAATAGCTAAAATTTATCCCTTCAATCTCACAAAGACGATGAGAAGAGATTTTACATTTGTTTTTACACAATTAAGGATCTTAAGAATCTTTCTCTAGTGGTACAATTCAAACTAATGGTACAATCCTACTAGGCAGCAAGTCACTCCCACTACCCAAAACATCATCGGCAGTTACAGAATAAGATAACAATTTTTCACCCTCAACGAGAGATGGTGTGACTTGCATAGATTCCATTAACTCACATAGTTAAAGATCCTTTATAACTTTCTCATTGAGTCATTTATTAATTTGAGGTGTTCAATTAAGAATCCAATGATCCTTTAAACTTTCAAAAACAATATTTTTAAAAATTAGGGCCAATTTTTCACAAAAATGTTAAATAATGTGAACAAATGACATAAACCCCAAAAGTTAATAAGCCCTCCAAATTAGGCTTTTCACCATTCTCAAGTTTAAAGGAACAGACTTTTAGGGCACTCGGTTAAGGATATAGGCCGCACAAAACATAGTTACGCCATTATCGACTTAACTGTATTTAACAAAATTCAATTTTCTCATTTTTCTCACATAATTGTCTTAAACTAATCAGACAAGTACTCTTGCTTACAATGCAACGAATTTCTGAATTCTTCATTCTCGATACTCAACCTCTTTGAAAAATGCTTAAAGCAACTAATAATCATAGCGCAAGTAACAAAGTAAGAAAACAAGAGGTTCTACTATATGCCTAATTTTCATAACATTATGAGTTCACATATGCTATTAGGACTGGTTCTAATGTATAAGGAACATGTTTACCTTACAAAAAAGGTTTCCTATAGGCTTTTTAAATAAAATAGGGTTTACATATCGATTGACTAATTTTTACGAGTGACCCCAACAGGTCTTCTTAAGCTAATCTAGCCATCTAATCTAGTTCAACGTGTTCATGTTATTGCTCAAAAAATAATATCGTGAAAATTCAATAAGAGATAAGTACAAAACTATCAAATAATCTAGTGATACAAAGCCACTATCATACTCATATAATGAAGCTGTTTCTAACGGTAGATCAAACTAATCAATCTACAATGAACGATTATTCACAAAGAATAAATAGTTCTATTTAGTTCCAAAGACTGAAAAATTAAAAGATGAGAAAATGATAAAAAAATCAATTAGGTAAGAAGTGGACCAAACGACTAGTTAAACACCAATATCTAATTATTTTATCATAAAGCTATATGTTTCTTAAAAGAATTAATTAGCTCACTCTTGTGGTGATTAATTCTTATCCTACCACTTGTGTATAATGTACAAAACATTATGAGCAATGTAATGTTGCGCTCTTTACGCGTTATTTTAGGCCTCTTACTCAATCTCATCTCTATTTTGAAAAACTATGAGCAAAATAATCCCTTTTATTCTTAAATAACATCTCATTCTATAATATATCTCATTATATGTCATGCATGTCTCTATGACACTTGACTTTCTTGCCTACTTTCGGCGCAAGTTTCTCAGCCCCACCCTAGTTAGCAACTTTTCCTTGTCTATAAACATAGGCCCAAAAGCCTTGTTTGGCCCACCCTAGGCGACAAGGTTTGTAACACACTGACCCGAATAAATAATAATTAAGTCGCTAATTATTAATTAGTGACCCTTAATAGACTAATTAAGAAAATTCAATCGGGAACAAACAATAATTTCAAAAATAGTTCTGAGACCTTAAAATAACGAGGTCAACTCCGATAAAATAAATCCAAAAATAAGACTACGATTTTATAAAATCAATAATGAAGAAGCAAATAATAAATCTAAGTACATAAGGAAAAAAGTTGAAATAAATAATTAAATTGGCCAAACAAGGCCTAAGGGGAAAATAACAAAAAAATAAACCAAACTTGAGGCCAAGGGGTTTTGAATCCTTGACCAAAGCAAGTGAAGCATTTAAGTCCCAAAAAAATATTATTTGGGCTACTAACCATTTTGTGTTATATATTACATATGTTATATATATGTAAACATACGTGAGCAATTTAGAAAAAATGAAATAAAATAAGGATATAATAATCATAATATATATATATATATACACACATATATAAATATATATGGCTGCTGTAAGCAGCATGGCCAAGAAATAAATGAGATATGGTGTATGTCTGGAAAGCAGCAAGCAAGTGAGTCAAAGAGGGAACTAAATTGAATATATATATATATACACACACACACACACACACACAACCACAACCATTCGGCTGCTCTAAGAGATATAGAGAGTGAGAGAGCTACTGTGAGTGAGGAAGAGAAGAAGAAGGGGAGGAAGGAGACCAATGGCGGAAGGAGGTAAACTTTCTTCCATTTTCTTCTCTGTAATTTTGTTACTGTGTTTATTGGTTTTTTAGAAAACTGAAACTAAATGCCCAAAGAACCATAGGGTTTAAAAGAGTAGGAAAAATAATGAATTTAGGAAGAAATGAAAGCTTGTTTGGTGGAGAAATGAGAGAGAAAATGTAGAGAGAGAAAGGTAGCCAAAAATAATAGGTGGTAGAAAAGTGCCTTCCTTGAAGCTGAAAACAAACCCAAATAAATTATTGAGGTTTTTAGAGTCGATTTGATTTAAAATACGTCAAAAGGGTGGGGGTCATATTAGTGAGAAAAACTAACATAAAAATGTCGCCAGAAAATGGCTTCTCGCCGTAGCAGCCACTGGAACTGGCCGTTCGGCGGCCATCGGGTTACTCGAAGTCAAGTTTGGTTAGAAAAGCAGGATCCTTGAAAAAATTAGAACATTTGCACGTTTTTAAAATTTTGAAATTCCATCGGAAAACCATTGCCGGCGCCAAAGAAGACAGCGCTGGAAAAACTTATGAAGAAAAAGAAGAACTGTTGTATGGGTCAGGTCGGACGGTTCGGGTCGGGTCGGACCCGTCCAACTGCATCCTTTGGGTCGCAGAAACACAACACCGTTTTGGGGGCCTACTTATAAAAAATAAAAAATAAAAAAAAAAAGAGGAAGAAGGAAAGGAGAATTACGGTCAAGGGGATTCGAAGCCCTGACGCGCAACTCTAAGCCCCCACCACTGTGAACCTAAACCCAACCCCAAAGACCACTGAGCCACCACTGCTTATGTTACATAATATCAACATAAATAATATATAATATATAATTATAAAATTAATTTAATAATAGTTAAATAATTTGATGTCCAAAATAAATAAATAAATAGTATATTTTGACTATTTCAAGTATTCCGGACCTAATGGCGGGATCCATTTTATGAGACGAGATTCCAAAAAATTAGGACACATAAAATATAAATGACCGTTTTGCCCCTAATAACACCTGGGGCAAATTAAAAATAAAGGATAGCCTATTTTGACTAATTCGAACATTCCAGACCCAACGACAGGGTCCATTTTACGAGATGAAATTTTAAAAATTAAGACACGTAAAAGTATAAATTACCAAATTACCCTTATTATGCTTGAAGCCAAATAAAAAACTAAATTGACTTTCTTCGACATTCCGGACCCAGCAGTGAGGTCTATAATACTAAAATAAGAATGAAAAAATAATTCACGCAAAAAATAAAATTTATTAAATTACCATGAGTAGGCCGGTAAAAAGGGGTAAGACCAATCCTAGGAAATTAGGATACATTTGGTCAAAATTTAATGAAGAGCATCAAATTAGGGATGATTTAAAGTGAATGAAGAATTAATTAAAGTCTTGATGAATTGGATTTTTAGGAATTTCAAAGGAAAAGGGAAAGTCCACCAGTAGTGCTGACCCAGGAGAACAAGGTGAGTAATCCTGTACTTTGAAGTGGAGGTTTTTAATCTCCATGGATTTTGAAGTAATTTGAAGTTCAAATACTCTAAAGTGTTTTTATATTCAAACATCTACAGTATTTCAAATTTTAAATTCTCGTAATTATATGCTTTATATTTCAATGTACTATCACTCTATTTATAAATTCTATTATTGCATGCAAAACTCACTTCTTGATATTGCTGATAGTTGATACATTTACTTTCCGCACGTCTATATAAATGCAAATTTTATTAAATGTTTCTTGAAAAATAAATGTCTTCTATGCTATCTACGTTTTTATTAATTCTTGCACATCGTGATTTAAATTCTTGAAGCTCATGTGTTAGATGTTTTAACTGTTGTCCCCTAAGTAATTAAAAACTCTGTTAAATTGTCCATGTTTTAAATACTAGTGAAAAACATTCTTTTTTTTTATTAAAGCCATGTTTTTAAATGCTCATGTAAAGCATTTCTTGAAAAGTCATGTTTTTAAATATTCATAAAAAATGACTTTTAAAGAAATCATGTTTTAGAAGCCTTAAAGAGGTATCTTCAGGGAGGTAAAGAAATGTTTTAAAAAGCCTCCATTTTGCGAATCGGTAATGAAAGATAATGATGCATAAGCATCAAAATTATTGAGCTCCCTTCGGGTTCTCAATCTAGCAGATGCCCGGTAGAAGGTTTATCCCCCAAGCATGAGATCTCCTTGAAGTAAAACTAAGGTTTAGTTCGAAACGGATCCTCTAGTTAAAAAGTGAAAATATGAAGTTAAGAAATGCAAGCAGGACTTATCACCTATTTCCTAAACATGATTAATCTGTCAGTTTTCATATTTTATGGTAGCAGTTTTTTTAAAAACCCCCATTTACATGAATCAGATTTTTATTGTTTTTAAGAAAAAGGAATTTGCATCCTCCTATTTTCACGAAAAGGATTTTAATTATTTCTATGGCTTTCAAATGGTCTTCCCGCACATGATTATAAATTCTGCAACATATTAAATGCTTTAAAATGCATCTTGTTACGTGTTTTGAAGATTCTTGTATTATGTGATATTTGGAATATGTGCCAGCATGAATGCCTTGTATGCTTCATGCTTTCTGTTTTTAAAAGAATTCTTTATTCTGTATTCGAAGTATATTACACAATTGGTAGTGTGAGTTTATATGAACTCTCTTTTAACTAACCCACTACTAGTTGAAAACCCATGACAAGGTACTGGAATTACTCACAGGGTTTGTTGAAGCTCACCCTATTATCCTAACATTTTTCAGGTGAGGATGATGGATGGGAGCCTTGCCCAATTTAAGGATTGGTGATTGGCAGCTCCATTGTGATTAAGAGGATTTTGGAAGTATTAGGACCTATAGTTGGTTAAATTTTGTTTTAGTAATTTTGGACAATTATGTACTTAAGCCCAAGGGGCAAACAGAATGTAATATGTATAACTTTAAAAAGTTTTTAGTATGCTCTGAATATATGATATTTATTTACCACTCCGAAGAAGAAAAAACGACAATACCGAGTGGGTGTGCGAATAGTAAAAGAAAAATTTTCACGCTTCCGCAATTGCCAATCCTGGCCCCATCGCACCGCCATCTGGCGCCGCCGCTCCCAAGTCCGCCCGCCGGCCCGTGGGCCAAGGGGCAGGCAGTCGTGAATCCCTTAATCAGCACAAGGCGGGTTTCGGGGTCGTGACAAGGTTAGTTTAGGAGTTCGCCTCTTTGCACTCTACCTTTTGTCTCAAGATAACGCATTATTTGAAAAGTATTTTTATTTAAATAAGTAGTGTCATGTAGGAATTTTTATTTTTTTTTTAAAAAAGGTTTTTAAATACGAGTCAAGGTATTTGGAGAGAATTTGTTGCTCATCAAATGCAAGTCTATATTTGTTATAAAAAAAATCCAAACAATTTTTCAATGAGATTTATGTATATGCTGCTCTATATAATAAAGCGTATTCAACAACTTAATTAATTTTTTCAAGCTTCCATGTCTCAAGGTATTGGATTATTTTTCCTATTGGTCAATGTCTACGCATATGCTATATGTGTAATGTGGTCATTCTAAGCATTTATGTTCGTCAAGTCGTCATTCACATTTATTGAGGCTATTTCACTACTATCATAGTGCGCAGGTTGACATTTCAGCATACATTCATTATATTATTCTGCTACCAAAAATTCAGTTAAAAATATTATTCTGTTTTACACTATGAGATCAAAAATTTCACTAAGCTCCTAATCATCTCCCATTTATGTAAACATAAGTATATTTTTAAATAATTTTAAGCAAAATAATTTGAATTAAAATAAATTTAATTCATCCACATAATGATTTTGAATTAAAATAAGTTTAATTCATCAACATAACAACAATAATTAGTGTGCATATTCTAGAGTGCATGGATTCCACTTGAACCCAATTAGCATTCTAGTACATCACGCCGAAGTAATTTATGGACATATGAGTTTGCAGAGAAAACACATCCCCTTACAAGGCTTCATAAACAACCTTTCTAAAATTTATTACATTATAGAATGAACCTACTACATCAATCTACTAAAAATAATAAAATGGGATGCCGCGCCAATGACCTATGTATTTTCAAAATCAACCTTGTTATTCCCTACATCACAACAAACAAGTGTACTAGAACATCAATTAAATAAGCCAATCCAATCACAACATACATCCATATGCATAAAAATATAATGGGCTTTGATGGATGGCTTTACCATACCTCACCATAATGGGAGTGGGTATTTGGGCCTCACAATTAATGGGGATCAATATTAGCCAACAATAATGTACTAAATAATTATCCACATGATAATTAAAACAAAAACAATCCACTCATGACCCAAAAAATATGATCCACATATAGTGTAATCGGTCCTAATTTTCAGAGTCTTTCCAAGAATTTTCTACATTTAAAATAAATGTTTTAGAATTTTTACCCAATTTTTGGGATAGAAAACTAATTTTTAAAGCCCAAGAAAGATCAAAAACAGGTAAAAAATTCACCAAAAAATACGTTGGATCCCCAACAGTATACTAAATATTGATATATAATTTTAATCACAAATATAGCTCTCTGAAATTTTTGAAAAAGCATTTAAACACATTTTGACACTTTTTCATAATAAAAATTAATTTAAACTAATTTTCAGAAGCTAAAAAATTACAAAAATTATATCACAGGATCACAAATTCAATGAGTGAGGCACATTTTCTGGAGGTGTCAAACAATAGGCCCTGGAAGGTAATGCACGCTCTCACACGCACCCCACCGAGAGTAGGGGTTGCATTCATGTACAATTCAACTTCTTCAGAAACAAGGTTTGGCCATGGCTGCTACTAAACTTTAGGACCTCATATTTCATTTATTTTTTGACAAACAATTTTGTACTGTATATTGTTAGAAAGCTCGGGAACAAGGAATAAATTGATATAAGTTTTATGCACAATAATCGAGGTTTTACGAATCTTATTAAAACCCATAGATTTGAGTTAAAGTTGTGTTTTCTTAAAAAAATAAAAAATTTAAACTCAGATCTCTCAAAGATACAATGATGGATCGTCATGAAATTTTAAGGGCTACCTATTGGGTTTATAAAGAAAACATCCACCGTGGTGGATCGTTCAAAAAGTATTCTTATAATAATCTTTTAAAAAATAGCTGTCTGGGTTTAATGCATGATTTTCTTTCTTAAAAAATATACATGCATAAACACATATATTAGCGAACACAAGCCTATGGCTCTGATACCAATGAAGGAAATACATAATAAATACAAACGGGTGTTAACCCCGGTTACCTCTTCGGATCAAGAACAACGGAAGCGGATGAGGAAGAGGCGGCTTGTATTACGAGCTTTCATGGAACACCACAAAAATTCTTGAAACGCTACAAGAGATCTTCCTCGTCAAATAAGATGGCTATGTGATAATATCTAAGTTGATCAAACCACCTAGAACGGATAAGAGTTTTAACCACATATAAACTCTTATCATAATTATCACGATCCGCACAAATCTTGTGGATACTAAACGTACTCGAGTCCACATGATCCAATGTCCAACATGAATAAAATCATTTCACTAATACAATCTATAAGTGTATATATATATACACACACACATAAGTATGTATATATATAAATAGAGTGTGTGTGTGTTAAGATATGCATAGCATTTGGGTAGATAGTTTCCATGTGTATCCTAGGTACAATTTGATGCAGCTAAAGCTTATTCATTTAGTTACATTGTTTATCCTACTTTTTACAACTTTAGCTTTTAGAATAATAATTCCAATCAAAAGATGGTGGATTGTGCATAAGTCATAATGGCGGAGCTACCCCATTTGATTATTTGACCTCCAAAAACTATAATTTAATTATTAAAAAAATAATTTTTTGAAATGCAATTCAATAAATTGGGTGTGATTAGCTACTCTCATACATAATTATATTATTGTAATGTAAGGACCTATAAAATTATCAAAGGGAAATTTACTAAATTGCTAGCATAAACTGGAAAATAATTGAAGAACTGTCAAAGAGACTGTGAAATGAGTTGATAAGTCATCAATATGAGATAGTGAGCTAAAAATTAAATTTTTGTTAATTTATTCGGGACTAGTGTGAGTTATAGGATTACACAATCATCTACGGGACACAGATAGATAAGAAAATCCAAAAGATGGAATTTGGAGAAACATACTGCATATTTGGAATCAAAATGTCGAAATTAGCTAGGGTGCCAATTTTGGTGTCATTCCAAGATAGTTTAAATTTAGACACAAGCGCTCGCACAGTTGGCCAACTAGCCACGGGGCACATAGGGATGAGTGCAAGGCTTCTCCTAGAAGTTAAGTGGAGATTCTAGAAGGGGGACATGTGTCAAGAATAGGGTGGCGAAAGAGGTGTGTTAGTATGTGTAAAGGTGCATAGTAGAAGGACATGGATGGAGTGATGGGACACATCACTCTCATCACCTTTTCTCTCTCCTCCTTTCTCTCACCCTTTTTTGCTTTCCTTTCTCTCCCTCTCACATAATTCTCTCTCTCTCTCTCCCATTTGAATTTCTCTCTCTTTCTCTCTCACTTTCTCTTCCAGCCGAGTGAATGGTGTGTGTGTGTTTGAAGGTGTATCGTGTGTGTGTGTTTGAGAGAGAGAGAGACAGAAATAGTGTGTGTATGTGATACAAAGTGTGTACGTGTGTGTAAATCAGTGATGTGTGTGTGTGACACACATAAAGAAGGGTCGAACTACAGACAAAGAAGTAGAAGAAAAGGAAAGGAAAAGAAGAAGGAAAAAAAGGAGAAAGAGGGGGACGAGACTAGTCTGAATAGAGGGAAACCATAGAAATGGATGGAAGCTCGTTCTCTCCTCGAAACTTTCTCTCTCTAGCCAAACTATGAGGTAGGGAGTTTCTAAACAAACCTAGGCTTTCATTTTAGACTAGGACAAATTACTGCATGTTTGTAGTGTCTGTATATGTGTTTCTCTAGCTTTGTATATGTATATACATATATATATATATATATTTATTTACACTATTCTTAGAGAGAGAACCAAAGCGGGGTCTCTCAGATTTTCTTCGATTTGATCCCCTAAACTGAACAGAAATGATGATAGAAAGACTCCACGTTTATTTGGAAAAATTCGAAGTTAGGTGGTGGCAAAAGAGTGATAGATTGGCTGAAGAACCAATTCACCAGAAAAGTGGGGGTCATCAGAAAAATGGTCACGGTGGACCCTTTGAATCATCAAAATGTCCCTAATAGTTTACAAGAATGCTTAAATGAAGTTTAAAATGGAAAAAAAAAAAAAGAAAGGAAAACTGAGCAAGAAAATTGTCGAAACAAAATACAGGAAATTAGGTTTCTAGTGAGATTCGCTAGAGATGGTGATCGGCGATTCACTGGTAGCGGTCAACACTAGCGTTGGTTAGTCAATAGGTTAATGGTTGATCGTTGACCAGTCAACAATCAAACTAGGTCAGTGGTTCGGCTGATCAGGCATTCAGGTCGGGTTTAGGTCATTGACTAAGTCAAAGGTCACTGGTCTTTAGGCGCTGTTTGGTTTCACAAATTGAGAAAATTTGATTTTTTATAAAAGGTTCAAATGAATCAGTTTAAAATGGGAAGAAGGTTCACTATTGAACCAGTTCAAAAAGATAAAATTATGAAAATGCCCCTCCCTCTAATATCATGAATTTAAATGCAATTAAAATGAAAAGGGAGACTTTCATATGATTTTCAAGCATTCTGGACTCAATGGCAGTTTGGACATTCAGGGATCCAAGGTGGTCCCACATAATTATGTAAAATTATAAAAGTACCCCTAATGATAGTTTAAGCAACTTAAAGGCTAATTAAGATATAGAAAGGGCTATTCCAAGGTTGTTGGATGCCCAAAATTCAAATATATGATTAGATTGGATAAATTAGGACCTGGTAACGGTCCCACCTAAATTGGTAAAATGAAAATTATACCGCTAGACTTATATTAAGTAATTAAAAGTCAAATTAAGATCAAAAAGAGATGTTTGCAATATTTTTGGAAGCCAGAAACTCAAATATGATATTGGAACAATGAAATGAGGATTCGTGGTGGTCTCACATGAATATGTGAAATTACTAAAATTCTCCTAGGCTTGAAATAATTACCTATAAAAGTTAATAAAATGTAAATAGGACACCTTTAGGGATTTTGGATCTTCTAGATCCGATTCCAAGGTCGGTGTCACGCCCCGAATTCCCGACGAACCCGGGACGCGACTGACGAGACAGAAAATAAAATAAATAAAAGGACAAGGTAAATAAATTCACTAAACATGCATCCATTCCCATCAATACATAAGATAACATAAAATACATCGTTCATAGGTCATTCGAGCTTAAGCCCTTACATTACAAAACATTGTCCCACGGACCAAAAAGATAACAAGTGCTTCACCCTATCAGAGTATCATGGAGTCTCAAGTAGCTGGTGTGTCCTCATCTGAAAAATGTTGCCCACGAATGGGTCAGCTCAACTGCTGGTATGATGAGATGCTAATGCAAGAAATAAAGCTAAGGCGTGGCATGTGCAAAGTGTACATTTATTTCTAAATGACATTCAAAGCATCGCAGTAATATATATATGAATGGTATGCATGACGCACCCATGCACAACTCTATGCCACACCCATGTCTCATTTACGGGTACTCCCCGATGGGAACAGAGTACCAATGCAATGGCCAATTTTGGGTTTTTCACCACAGGATCTACACCCTCATAATGCAAAGCACCATGTGCTTACCCATGCCATGTTCTCAAAGGATTCATCATATGCCAATATGCCAATGCAATGTCAATGAAACATGGTTCCCACAATATAGTATGCTCGAGACACTAAATACATAAATCACCAGCTGATTCCACATACAAGCATATCTCATATAATCAACTTAAACACATGTCATGATTCACGTTCATCATTCACTAAACATTCATAAAGTACGAGTGACATGTAAGCATGTGAACAACCAATTCTAAATCATCAAGTAAACACATTCCACATAAACACATAAGTCATGCCAGTCATTCACAGAACATTCCTAACTTAACTTCATTTCTAACATTAGCAAAACACCATACCTGATGGGTTGGTCTCAACCCTAGAAGAACGTGCATGATATGTAACTGAACTAGTCGATGAAATATAAGAGGTCAGATCTCCCTCTCCTGTCCTGTCAGTGTTCCTAAAAGCATGAATCACAACTCAGTCTATTGTCATTTGAATTTATGCTATTCATCAAATTTTATGTCTTTTAATTCATAGGTTTCTATTCTGCTAAATTAAACTCTGCCGTTGAATCTAGGACGTCGAAGAAAATAAGTTTAGGTCCTCGCAGAACTCAATTCGGACATTGGACTCAAAAGGGCAAAACAGTCATTTTGCACTTTACACGTGTCCTTACATTTCGTGACCTCTTTTCACAAATCGGACTCCACGGTTGAGTCTGGAATGTTCGAGATAATAAAGTTTCACTATTTGTTTACTAAATTCGGAGTTCGTTTGGCTGTACTTCAATTTAGGGGCATTTTGGTAATTTTATATGTTACTACGTGTCTTTTATTTTTTGGGGACCCATCTCATAAAACGGACCTCACCATTGGTCTCAGAATGGTCGAGATAGTCAAAATACACTAATGACTTGTCCCATTTGGACTCTGGATTATTTTAGAATATTTAATTAATTAAATTAATTAAATTAATTAATTAATTTAATTAATATTTTATTCATGAGGGGTCAAAACAAAATTAATCAAAAGTTCTGTGGGTCAAAATCAGATTTCTTAAAGTTCTGGGGTTCAAATTTAATTTCCAAAAGTTCAGGGTTAAATTCGAAATTTTCAATTCTTCCTATTCTTAATTCGGATAGCCAAACGGGGTTTAGCCCAGAACAGGGATAGGATATCCCTGTCCCTGTTTCAATTTCAATCTCAATTTCTTAGACCCGTGGCCAAACACTCCCAATCTCATTTTAATTTAAAACCAGTGAGTGACACGTGGCAGGGGCGGTTCACCCCCGCCCGAACCGGACCCGACCCGGACCCGAAACCCGACCCGAACAGTGCCCCTTTCTTCCCCGTTTTTTCGGCGATGAACCAGTAGGGTTCCGGCGCCTTCTCCGGCGCCGTCGACATTTCCCGATCATTTTTCTCTACCGTTTTCAATGCCATTTCCTTCCTCTCTTCCCAAGGACTCCAAATCTACCCTCCATTTCCATCAAGACCCTCTCAATCATCTCGAATATGGGGTTTAACAGCTCCGGCCATGTCACGCCCCGGATTCCCGACCGAACCCGGGGACGCGACTGAAGCGAAACAAAAGAAGAAAATAAATAGACGAGTAAATAAATAAATAAATATTTAACAAATTTTACTAATTTAGATACAAGCCTATTCCACTAACATAACGCTACATCCATATATCTCTGTCAATACACATACATTCCCGGTTTATAAAAATTTCGGCAGAACCTCCTTTGTTTTTCGAGCCTTGTTCTCCCTGATAAACACAATACATCATATATATACATACAACCACAATCCATCCTCACTCGATGGCCACAACTGTATCAAAGTTAAATATACATCGCCTACTTATCCAATCCATCACATCTACTCCTACACTTAAACTAAAAGATCATTTATTACAATATACAATACCATTTCCATTCTTTTTAGAAATACACCAATCTTTGATAATATCAAAATACGCCCCAAGGCCCCAAATATTTTTCCAAATTTATTTCCTCTCCTTTCTCCAAGACTTCATCAAGTCCCGCGTACCAGGAGCTTTATCTGAAACCTGTGCCCACGAATGGGTCAGCGCCAACATGCTGGTATGGTACAATACTAATGCAAGGAACAAAATTAAGTCGTGGCATGTGCAAGTGTACATGTATATCTACATGCCTCCCTAATCATGCATACAATATATAATGGTAATGTACAAACTACATCTGTATAAAACTCTATATCACGTTCACAAATTCATCAACACAATGCACAGGCAACATGCGTGACACACCCATGCATCTCAATGTCACACCCATGTCTCGCTTCACGGTTCTTCCCCGTTGGCATGCAAGTACCAATATATGTCTCGCTTTACGGTCCGGACCCCGTAGGCCTGCGAGTACCTAATGGCCAATTTTGGGTTTTTCACCACAGGATCTGCACCCTCATAATGCACCAGCACCTCGTGCTGACCCACACTATGCTTTCGAAGAATCACACTATGCCAATATGCCATGCTTTCATCATGCAACAATACAGTCCAAATGAAACGTCACTTTCAAAAGCACATGCAACATACTTTAAATAATGCATCACAATGAAGATCAAATCACAAGACTTCATCCACAATGCTACGTGTCATACTCAATCAATCTCAACACTTACGCAAACCCATGTGTCACAATATCAACAATCCTTCTAAAACAGAAATCACATATGATGACAATTCAAGAAGTAAATCACAACTCCCAAATAATCTTAAAGAACACGTAAGCATATAAACAAAGTGTCTCAAAGCATCTCAAAGCAATAACTCCTATGTGATCTTCTATCAGCAGATAAGCACAAGAAGCATTCAAGCAATATGCACATCAATCCTAATTTAATTCTATTCCTTACTTAGTAAAGTACCATACCTGATCGGGTTATCTCAACCCCAAGAAGTCATGTCCACTACTCAGTCAATTGGTGAATAACGCAATCCTCCTACTGTAGCTGTTTAGAGAGTCCTCGCCTTTCTCTTCGATGTTCCTAAAACCACAAAATGTAACTCAGTCGGTTGGTTACTTGAATGATGCTATTCATCAAATTTTATGTCTTTTTATGATTGGTATTTCTTTTACTCAATTAGGCTTCACCATTGAATCCGGAACGCCGAACAAAGTCGGTTCAGGCTTTCGTGGAATTCAATTTGGACATTTGTACCCTAAAGGGTAAAATGGTCATTTGGTCCTTTCACGGTTTCCCAATTCCCGAGGTCTCTTTTCATAAATTGGACCTTACCATTGAATTCAAAACATTCAAAATAATAAAAATCCACTCTTCTCTTGTTTCAATCAAGGTTCGTTTGATTAGTCTTTCAACTCAGTGGCGTTTTGGTCATTTTACCCTTTAAATTATCATTTAATTAAATATTATTTTATTCACTTGGATCAATTCACAATTAACTCAAATTTCGCGTATAATTAAAATCTCACGAGGTTCTATTCATTGCCCATAATTTTTCCAATTCCTATAAGTTTATTTATATTATTTTTCCCGTACGTTTCCAATTTAAGCCAATTATTGGATAGCTTCTCCTTTTCAACCAAACACTTCCCGAACTCAAATCTAAAATTTTACCCATACAGTAATATTGTTAGGCAGCTATCTGAATGGTTGAGTTGGGTCGGACTCAACCCGGTTTGGCCCGAATAAAAATACAAAACTCAATCGTTAAATTCTGTTCGGATTATTTTTTCTGCATTCCTATTTGATCTAAAACAATTTCTATATTTAATGAAATCCCACAATCAATTTAATTATTCATGTTTCTAAAATCTAAGACTAAAATTCAGTATTTTACCATGTTGCTACCTCTTCTCAGTTTGCAGCTGACTCTACAACAACGTCTATCCAACCACTGAATAGCATCAAAATGCTGTAGACCTGTAGCAACCAACCCATTCAACGGATCAATCACCACTGCACTTCCATCCCTCCTCCATCTCCACAAAACTGCAACATCCACACACAACCACAACACCAACATGCTGCTACCATTGAGCCAAAATCACCACAATTCGAACAAAAACACTGCCACGGTTCAATTTCTCATGCTACTACCCAAGATATGCAGAACATCCCAACACCCTGGCGTAAACTAGATTCAGCCGAGAGAAAATCAACCCAAATCCAAGTCAACCGACCATACCACTGCTCCTCAACTTCCTCTGTTCTCAACTGAAACGGTCGAAACAGGGAAACCCCACAAACCGTGACATCCACTCACACAACTCCAAACCGTAGCAGAATCCTCCCTGTTACACCGAAATCACCACATCAGATCTCTCTCTCTCAATTCTGCATATTTGCCAAACTAACCAATTTCTGCATCGTCCATACCTGCTGCTGCTACGCTACTGTCATCTTTGCCAATTTCGTGATACCCAAATCGATTCCATCCAACTTCTCACAACCAAATCCAAATCTTCCCTGCAACGCAATACACGCACATATATATATATAATTTCCTGCGGTAGCACATGATCGCCCCCTTCTAGCTGCAAAGATCTCAGCCTTCCTTCAGTTCTGCGGCTCACCGTTGCTTCGTCGCCTCTGCCTCACTTTTCCGAACACGCTGCTGGAGTAACCCCCCATGGTCCGAATTGAGAGCTCCCCTCTCTTACGCTCTCGCTCTCTCTCCCTCTCTCAGTCGTGACCACTGCCCTTCAGCACCCTTTCTCTTTTTCTCTTTTTCTCTTTTCTTCCTTCCTGTTTTCACGCGACCTGTCCGCCCCTCCTTTATTCACTTTTCTTTCCTTTTCTTTTGTTACACCCTTTTACAACCACACACTTCATATATCATATTCATATATTTTTCTACTGCACCCTACAACCACATATTTGCACCGCCCCTCTATTCCACCGTCACAACACATATGTAGCTCACTCATGCAATATATATATATATATATATACACATTTATATTTATATAATTAAATCTCTAAATATCTCTTTTTCTCGGCTGTAATCTCAAGCCCACATTTATTGATTTTTTTTTTTTTTTGTCTGGATAAATTTTATATTTCTTAATAATTAATCCCCTCATGGCGTACTATATATTCAAGTCTATCTCCAATTATTATCGTCACATACCCTTTCTATTCATTCATTTATTTTATTTTATTTTATTTTTTTTTCAAATCTCTACAGGCCAGTTTTCCGGCGAGCTGATTTTTCTTAATTTCTTGCTCGGTTCTTGACTATTTTGACTCATTTCTTTTTCTATTTTCTTTTTGCACCTCGTAGGATTATTTTAGGACCATTTAAACAAGGTTCTATGCATAAAATATCAAAAATTCGATTATCCTCCAAAACCTGTAACTCCATTTTTCTTACTGGTTTCTCAACCATTTTGACTGATTCTTTTTGCTATTTGTTCTACATTTTATGCTCTTTAAAACCCTACGATTTAAACTAAACAAGTCATGCTCTAAAATTTAAAACAGAAGCAACCCACTTACCTTGAAATTTCTGATTTTCTCTCGATGGGTTGCTTTCTCCCCCCCCCCTTCTGTTCCTCTTGGTCACTTCTGCTTCTTCCCACTTCAATCCTCTCCTTCTATTTTCTTTTCTAACCTAACACACATGTCCGTATGTATGCACAAACACAACCGACCCTTTCTCTCTCCTCTCTTTCTCTCTCTTATTCCTCTCCACTTGCAGCCTTCCTTGACCTGACTCTCTCTCTGTTCAGCCCCTTACTTCTCCCCAAATGCAGCTTTGCATTAAATGCAAAGCTGCCTATATAAGCCTATATATATATATATATATATATACCACTCATCACACACTAGCCACACACACTAAACACACACACACTTAGCCGACACCTCTCACACACACACACTCATCCGGTTTTCACCCACACACAGTGCACACATGCACTGTTCTATATACATATATACATACATATTCATGCACATATATCACCCTACACATGTATACATACATACCATACATGTTCACCTACATATACATACATCCATGTATATAATAATAATAACATACACATTAACAATTTGTAATAATAATAATAATAAAATTATTTAATAACCAAGAAAATTTATTTATATAAAAAAAAAAAAAAATTTCGGGTTATTACAGTTGGCTTTGTAAGATTGTGTCTTTGTAGATGCATAACTTGCCCAATAAGTTACAAAAATGTCCTTATGAGTTTAAAAGACATTCAAATGACTTAGAAACTATACGATAGGGTCTCTTTAGGGTTTTTGAAGTTTGAGAACACATTTTTTATATCCGTTTGAGCAAACGGGTACCCGATATTTGGGCTAATGTGTAATTCGCCATAAAGAACCTTAAGAATTGACAATATACCATACTATTAAAGGCCGAGGTGGGACTGGGGATGGAACAATAGATGCATAAGGAAATTGATGAACTTTATGATAGACATGTAGTGGAATAATTATTTTTTTCTTTTTTTATATTCATAAGGTAAACCACATAGCCTAATCAGTCATTTAACCATTGTCTCCGAATAATATAGTTTCCATGTCTTAATGCAATAGTGAGTAGTTTTAAATTACACAACTGAACTAGTTCGATCATAACACATCTATAATTCACATAGCCAAAAATGATCTAATCCATCTTCTATTAAGGATCCATCAAAACAACTCGTTTTATTCTTTAAGCACTTAATCTGCATTACCTGAAACGAGCTTGTCTAATCCTTGCTTGAAAACATGGTAAACATTTCTAATAAGCTCGACGGCTACGTGAGAATTCCATAAAATGCCAGCGGTTTCAAAACTACTATGTAGTTCTACACTAAAATGTCTATATTTAATTAGAAATAGAATACGTCATATCCATGTCTATAATTAAGTCAAAGCACAAGAGTTCAATGAATAATATCAAATTCCTTTTCTATAGTTCTTAGTTCAATCATAGTCGTTATTCAATAATCAATATTATAGTTCAATCATAGACATAGTTCAATAATCAATATCATAGTTCAATCATAGTCATAGTTAATATTCAATATTATAGTTCAATCATAGTCATAGTTAATAATCAATATTATAGTTCAATCATAGTCATAGTTCAATAATCAATATCATAGTTCAATCATAGTCATAGTTTCAATAATCAATATCATAATTTAATATCATAGTTCGATAAACATTATCATAATTCGATAGTCAATATCATAGATCAATCTTAGTCATAGTTTAAAAACAAGGTTCAATAAACAAAATCATAGTTCAGTAGTCAATATCATAGTTCAATCTTAGTCATAGTTCAATAATCAATATCATAGTTCAATCATAGTCATAGCTCAAAAACATGGTTCGATAACAATAGTCATAGTTCAATAGTCAATATCATAGTTCAATCTTAGTCATAGTTCAATAATCAATATCATAGTTCAATCTTAATCATAATTCAATAATCAATATCACAATTCAATCTTAATCATCGTTCGATAAATCAAATCCATAGTTCAATAGTTAATATCATAGTTTAATCATAGTCATAATTCAATAGTCAATATCACAGTTCCATCATAGTTATAGTTCAATAAATCAAAATCATAGTTCGATGGTTCAAAGTTCAATTTTGGTTCATATTCGATATACACAAGGGTTCAAGCCTATAAATTTCTCTTCTATGGTGAGCAAATTAGAATCTCGCTGATTGAGATCTATATTCGATGAAACTAGTTCGATAACGCTGTTCTGTCCGACTTGTCACCAATATACCTTGTGGTTAGGGTTTGATAAAGTCATAATCTATTCAATAATGACCATATATAGAAGATTCTATGATCAAAAAATTAGAACTTCGTTGACTGAGATCTATATTCAATGAAACTAGTACGATAACGCCGTTCTGTGCTGCTTGCCACTAATATACCCCGTGGTTAGGATTCGATAAAGTCACAATCTATTCGATAATAACCATACATAAAAGATTAGTCCATTCAAAACATCAAAATCAATAATCACTAATCACAAACTCAGTTATCCAAATAAGAGTTTTATATCTTGTATTTAGTTAAAACAATTTAAAGGTCGGTAAGAAATTGTATAATATTTTGAGTATCTCATGAAACATTTTCTTGAATCAGAAAGAAGATAATATAGGTATCGATAAATCATTCAAAACATAAATTAGGTACAATGTATATGTTATCAAAAGTCATAAAAAAATGACAATGTATATCAATAAGTCATTCAAAATGATATTAAGTGAAAGGCGTCTATTATCAAAGTCATAAAGGAATTCAATATTTATATCTATAATAAAATCTACCTTAAACATTGCTTGAAATACTCACCTGAAGTCCAAAAATCTTATGCCCAAAATCCTTCCTTTAGTCGTTGTTCTCTATAACACAATTTAAGATCTTATTACATACTTTTTTTAAAATGTTACCTAATTAAATCTCTAATTTAGAGCTCTTTATATTCCAATTTAACCCTTCTGATAGCCTCATTAAGTCTTAAGGACGTATTGATCATTTTTTTAATTTATTACCAAGTTTTTTTTTCTCTCAAATGTATGTCACCATTAGGTCCAGAGTGCTGAAAAAAAAAAAATTTTAGGCTTTTCCAAATCTTAATTTGCATACATGTAGCTTATGTTAAGCCTAGGGGCATTTTCATAATTTTATATTTTTACGTATCATATTTCTCAGTGCTTCATTTTTCTAAAATGGTCTCCACTATTAGGTCTATAATGTCTAAAAATTTCATGTAAGTATTTTCAAGGTCATCGGAGTTCAATTGGTAGCTTAATTAATCACTTAGGACATAATTAAAATTATTCAAGTTTTTCATTCATATTTTTTGGGGTCTGATTTCGTAAAACAGACTTCGCCGTTGAGTCTGGAGTGCCAAAAAACATAGGGTTAGACTCTTTTTCCATTTTAATTGGCCTTCGTTTGGCCTATTTTTTTGCTCAAGGGTGTTTTGGTAGTTTCCCATAATTAATTTGGATTTAAAAATAATTTTTAATTATTTTTCTAGGTCTTTTTGAAATTAAGAGAAACATTTGGGGTCAATTTGTAATTTTAGGAAAAGGTAAAAAAAAACCAACCGGTTCAAGGGTTTCAAGGTTGAACTGGTTCAAAACTCTCAAGAACCAACCGATTTAGATCTAGCTATTGTGTCATGTTGACGTCACAATTACTTCAACTCATTTTATTTTTTTATTTTTGAAAGGTTCAAAATGGCACCGTTTAGTTTAGGCCCAAACCCATTTAAAACATTCGGTCAGGATCCGACCCAAATTTGAAGACTCGACCCATATCCCGACACTGTTCATCATCCCTACCAATTAGGGTTTACTATAGCAGTGAAATTCTTAAAGTTTCTCTCCAATTTTGTGACTTTTTCGGCCTCTATTTTCTCTGTTTTCAAACCTATTTCACTCCTTAGAATCTTAGCTTTCATTTGGCGTTGGTTTCATGGATTAAAATGAGCTATTTTACTCTATTGGACTTCGATACTTGAGACTATAAAAAGCTCGATTTGAGCTTGTTTCTCTACCAAATTCAATGGCTTTTAGTTTGTTGTGATCCTCTCAACATAAGGATTCAATCCTCATTCTAAAAATCGGGCTTAAAGTTGTATTTGTGAGGTTGGGTTGGAAACCCGTAAGTTGCAACTTCGATTTTCTCTCACATTTCGGTTCCATTTAACCTAATCGTTATGGTTTTGGGATCCTTAGAACCCTTGGTTTAAGTCCTCACCTTTTAATATGTGTTTAGTTTGGGTCGAATCAAACCCATATTCTGAGCTTCAACAATGGTAGGTCTATAGTTCTTTATGCTTTCTAACTTAATTTTCTTGTTTTATTTACGTATAACATACATATATATATATATATATATATATCATTGCATATAATTATAAACAAGAATGTTTCCTTCAAACAGTGAGCTTCTACTTGAACTTTTTAGAAAGAGAAAGTTGCACTAGGTTTACCTTTAATGGCAATGGCCTTCTCCTCACCCTCGATCCTAGACTCTCGTAAGTTCCTATTTGATCTTCTGGGTTTGGTTTATGATGCATGCAAATCCTCCCCCTTTTCTTCTTCTTCTTCTTCTTCATCTCTCTCTCTTTCTCTCTCTCTCTCTTTCTTCACCTCTTTCTAGCCTCAATACCCAAGGTTTGATACACAACTCCTCACGCAAAGTCTGCTTCCTTCTCTTTTTAGGTTGAGTTGACATGCATCATGAGGTTTGGTCCATGAAGTTTCATTGGGTGATAGTTTGGTCCAATGAGGTGATGACATATCATCGTTTTAGAATTTCCCCTACCTAAATCCACCTTATGTACATATATTTTGGATGTCATAGCACATAAGTGCTGATAGCCTAATTGGTTTAGACTTTGGGTAAGTCTCTCTATGGTTTAAGGTCTTGGGTTCAAATCCTTGTGCTAGCCTTTTTGGTCTACATTCTTCTTTTCTTCTTTTGTTGTGTTGGTGGAGAATTTTGTACTTTTATTTGGTATTTTATTTTATTTATTCAATACACTTAATCTCTATATTTCATAATTACTTGATGTATTTCACGTTCATGAAGGTTTCTCTTTTCTGTATTAACATGATTAGTTATGGTAGTTACTTAAACATCTAGGCTTAACATTCATGTATTTCTTTATTAATTTCGTCATCATTTTTTATATTAATTTCTTTTATCTTAATTCACTCAAGAACTATCATTACGACATTAGTGTTATGAACTGATTATACACTAATGTTCTCTTAAATCTTACTAAGCATCCCTAATTATGTAGTAATTAGGTTGAAATGTTACAATATGTTTGGCATCACTATCATATATATCGATATGATATGATTATCATATTGATTGCTATGATGTTGGACTACTACATGATATTACTGGATAAATTCTATTGCCATGTTGATACTGACTGCCATTTCTATTCCTATCATAGATATATGTGATCAATGTTGCTTCTGTACTTATTTGCTAATCATATATGCTCTTTTATAGTTGTTGGTGATTATTGTGGAAGTTGATGATATTGATATACATCTTGTTGAATATACCTAAGTGGTGTGAGACTTAAGGGGATAAAATGATGTCAAGTATCTGAGTGGTGTGGAATTAAGATATTTGGGATTATGGAAATGGATGGTTTATGAGAAAAGGACTTGGGATGGGAATTAGTCACGCCTTTTGTGTGTTCTTAAGCGTGGTGTGATTGCACTTTACCCGAAATTCTATTTATGATAGGGATGTTGTCTCCCATCGACTTGCGAGCCATAAACCTGTGTGGGCAGTTGTTTGTCTCTATCGGGTTAGTAGCCCGTAAAGCACATAAGCTTACCAGAGCCAAATTAGGTGGATATTTATTAAGATTGGGATTATTGAGATAATGGAATGAGTTGAATAAGGCTTTATCCCTTTTTCTATGGATTTATCGATTTGAGATTATTTCCCCTAACACTCATGTGATAATTGTTTGTGTTTATTGATGGACTATACACTGCTAGTTTATGATATTGTGAAAATTGTGGCTGGTTGCATAGCTATTAAAACTCTATATTGTTCTTGTGGATTTGAACAGGATATAGAGGTACTTCGTAGGGTTGGTGAGCTTATACTTATACATTGTGATTGGTTATGTGCATATATATTATTGTTGTGGCATTAAAACAAGAAATAAAGGTGCTTCGTAAAATTGTATGTTTACACTTTTGTCATGTGTCTGACCTTCCATATGTTGACTACTTAGCTATTATTGTTAAACCATATGTAGTGGTGCTATACCTTCTTGATACTTATACTTGTGCCTGTGTTTGGGATATGTTGATATTGTGTGCCTATGATGCATACTGGACTTTAGGGTGTGTCCTCTTCAGGCTTGCTTTAGTTTTTGCATGTTACTTGGTTGTATGTTTTGGGAAACCTTACTGAGCATTATGGATCACTCCTGCTATTCATGGGAATGACAGGTATTGGCTGGATAGAAAATAGTTGTAGGAGCAGTATAAGATGGACTGAAGTGTCATTGTAGCATTTAGTTACCTTTTTGTATTTATTCATTATATTTTTTAAGGGTGCCTAACCCTTCTAAGATATTCATGTATCTGGGATGTATATATATTGGACTGTAGAGTTAGCTCTAAACACTACCATATTGTACACTGTTGTTAGATGGTCAATATAGTGTTATTGACTGTAATTATTTTTATTTAATCCTGTTACGAGACTTAAACAAGTTTAATCATGGAACTGAACCGAAATCGATTAAAGGAAATTAATTAAAAGAAATCAATTAAAAAAATATGGCCTGTATTTTATATACTTGATCAGGATGGTTAGTCTAATTACCTTCCTTTTGGGGTCCCAATGATCCCTTAATCCGGCCCTTCGGGGTAGAGGCGTGACAGAATGGTATTAGAGCTTTAAGTTTTTATCATGTTCCAAATTTTCATACACCCAAGGTGTGAATGAGAATGATAAAATAAAGGCATTAAATTAATATATTTGTTTTTAATTGGCTTTACTCGTTAATCTCTAAGATCATGTCTTATAATGGCTAAAAGTGTGGGCTAAACATAGCCTCGATGCTTTCAAAACCCAACTGCAAGGTGGTGACCAAGCATGGTCCAAGTGGTTGCTTAGCATAGCCTAAAATAATGACAAAGTGTGGTCAAGGTTGATGGTCCAATATGGCCTAAGTAAAGGTCAAATATTTTCCTAAGTAGTGACCAAACATGGTCTTAAAAGGTGGCCAAACATGGCCCATAAGGTTGGCTAAACATGGCCTAAACAAGTGGCCAAACGTGGCCCAAAAGGGTGGCCAAACATGGCCTAGGAATTGGCCAAACATGGCCTAAGGTGGTTGGCCAACATGGTCTAGGGGTTTGCCAAACATTGCCCAAGGCAAGTGGCCAAAGGCTGGTAGCAACGGGTGCAAAGGGCTGGGCGTGAAAGGGTGTAGGCGCGAAAGGGGGGACAAGCGCTGCGCCTAAGCATTTTCCACCTAATATTTTACAATAAAATCCATCGCTCTTAAACTAACTACCAAACTACATCCTCCTACTCAACTAAGTTATTCATATATGATTTAAACAACAAGCCATTCATGCATAATTTAAAACATACATCCACCATATATGTATACATATATGTACATGCTTGAAGCTTAAGTGTCATGAGCTTTATGCTCACTACAAATTTAGGGCATTGCCCATTGTTTCAATGCTATACAAAATTTTACAAGTTAATACATATGTTCTAGGGCTTATGTCCTTACACAACCAAAAATATGCCCCAAGGGCCAAATGTTCTTCAAGGTCCACTTCCTCCTCCTTGATTCAAGACTTCATCAAGTCTCATGTGCCAGAACTTTCATCTATAATATGTAATCCCATATAGCACAAGCACGACAACTTGTATTATATAATGCTTGTATGACATAATGTAAAGAACAAAGATATGGCATGGCATGACATGTGCATAGTGAACATTTAATTGCTATATGCCTTCCAATTCATCAATGCAAAGCAATGGCAATATGCATGACACACACATGCAACTTTATGCCACACCCATGTCTCGCTTCACTGTCCTTCCTTATTGGAACGCAAGTATCAATCTTATGTCTCGCTTCACAATTCGTCCCCATTCGAACGCGAGTATCATGGCTAATTTTGGGTTTTTCACCACAGAATCAACACCCTCATAATGCAAGAACCAAAGTGCTCAACACACGCCATGTTTTCAAAGATTCAAGTATGGCAAGATGCCTTGATTTTTCTATGTAATTTCAATGAAGCAACTATCAAACCCATGGAGTGTGCCTTAAATAATGCATCATACATAAAGTAAACTATAACTTTTAAACCACAAAACTTTGTCTACATGAACATAACATATAATCCAATCAATTATACATATAATCATGTTACATATTCACACTTCCCCAAATTCTCAAAGATTACACAAAGCACCAATACATTGACCAACCATAACTTTCAAACTACAAGACTTTGTCTACATGAACATAAGTTAGAATGCAATGAATTATACATATATTCATGTTACATGTTCATCACATCACCAAATTCCCAAAGAATACATAAGTACACAAGGTACCAACCCTAAGTTTTCAAAGTAACTATATGCTAGGTGGTTTTCTAACAACAAGTAAGCATGTAAGTCATACAATCAACTTATAAAAACACTACTAAACTTAACTCTATTCTTTACTTAGTAAAATATCATACCTAGAAGGCTTTTTCTCAACCCTAGGGAGTTGTGCTCACTTTTCAGCCAAACCAATTGGTAGGATTATGGCCCTTGTGGTGGGGAACAACTTCCTAGAAGGAAGCCTTGTGAAATTCCAAGACTAGAGATGTGTTTTGAAAGATAGAAAGTTGAAAAACCTACATTTTCTTCATCTTTTCTCTCCAAGAACGAGCTGTTGTATATTCTCAGACCAATTCTTAGAAACTTAACTCTCAAGGATCATATTTATACTAAAGGGGTCAAGGGGTGAAAAGACCCTTTTGCTCTTAATGAGCCGCAGAACCCCATTACACCACAACCTATCCCGAAATGCCTCAATTCGATATTTTGCTTTAACCAAAGTTCTTAAAATTATTTTAAATGATATTTTACCTAAAAATTTATTTTCTTTTGTTGACGGGTGTGCCCGGGATGCCCTTTTTGGTCCATTTTTCAAACTATCTCCGATTTGGCTCAAATTCTCACAAGAGGTATATTTTAACAATATAAGCATATTTCCCTTATATGGAATACTAAAATTATGCTTCTAAATATGACTTATTCTAAATAATGCATGTATAGTGCCCTACTAGCAAATAGTACATAAATAGTGTCTTACAGGCAAAAATGAAAAATTTATCTTGATTTTTCAGATCTTTACATTCTTCCCCCCCTTAAAGAAATTTCATCCTAAAATTTAGAAATGTACCTCTATGAACAAACAACTCTAGATACCTAGCGCGAACCTCGGCCTCGTGCTCCCAAGTGGCCTCCTCGACTCCGTGGTGGCTCCAAAGAACCTTGACCAAAGGGATGGTCTTGTCTCGCAAAACCTGGTCCCTCAATTCAAATATCTCTACAGGCCTCTCATCATAAAAACATCACCCTCCACTTGAAGATTGACCCAATCGAGCACATGTCAAGGGTTAGGCTCATACTTCCTTAACATTAATACATGAAAGACATCATGAACCCCAGATAACTGTGGTGGTAGCGCCAACCGATAGGCCACTTTGCCAACCCTCTCAAGGATCTCAAATGGCCCTATAAACCATGGCGATAGTTTCTCGCTACGCCTGAATCTCCTCAATCCTCGTCGTGGGGCTACTTTGAGGAATACATGTCCCCCAACATCAAATAACAGAGGTCGTCGCCTCCTTTTTGCATAACTCTTTTGGAAACTCTGTGCTATCAACAGACGCTGTCGAATCATTTGTATCTTCTCCGTGGTCTCATGGATTATGTCAGGCCCTAAAGTAGCCATCTTGCCTACCTCGGTCCAACATATCGGTGAATGACACAGCCTGCCATACAATGCCTCGAAAGGTGCCATCTTGATACTAGATTGATAGTTTTTTTTTGTAAGCAAACTCTACTAGAGCAAGATGATCCTCCTAACTACCCCTGAAATCTATAACACACGCCCTAAACATATCCTCAAGTATCTAGATAGTACGTTCTGACTGACCGTCAGTTTGAGGATGGAAAGCAGTACTAAATAGTAGCTGAGTCCCCAAGGCTATCTGAAGACTCTGCCAAAACCATGCAATGAAATGTGGATCTCAGTCTGAAACAATGGACACATGAATCTCATGTAGTCGTACTATCTCTCGGATAGACAACCCACTGAGAACATCCACTAAATTAGTCACTCTAATCGGTAGGAAATGTGCAAACTTTGTCAACCTGTCAAAAATAACTCAAACTAAAAAGATCTAAAAAATCAGGATAAATTTTTCGTTTTTGCCGGTATGGCACTGTTCATGCACTATTTGTTGGTAGGGCGTTATACATACATTATTTAGGCATAAGTCATGTTTAGAAGAATATTTTGAGTATTCCATAGAAGAAAAATATTCTTAGAATATTAAAATAGACCTCTTGTGAACATTTGTGCCTAATCGGAGAGAGTTTCAAAAATAGACCATAAAGGGCATCTCGGGTGACCCGGGTGGACCCGGCCGCACCCGGCCACAGGTGAAAATAAATTTTTTAGAATATTTTTATTTAAAATAATGTTAAGAACTTTGGTTAAAACAAAATTTTGAATTGACACGTTTCGGGACGGGTTGTAGTGTAACGGGGTCCCGAACGAATTAAAGGAAAAAATGGTCATTTTACCGCTTAGCCCCTTTACTATAAATAGGACCCTTTAATGTTAAAAATACAGAATATGGGTCTGGGAAAGAGTAGTAGGTTGTGCATGGACAGAAAATGTGAGAAAACCTAGGGTTTTCCAAGTTTCAAGCCACTAAAACACATCTCTAGGCTATGATTCTCACAAGGATTCCTTCTAGGAAGTTGTTCCCCACATCAAGGGCTACATTCTCAGTAATTGGTTCAATTTTAAAGTGAACACAACTCCCTAGGGTTGAGAAAAATCCTTCTAGGTATGATATCTTACTAAGTAAAGAATAGGGTTAAGTTTAGGAGTGTTTTATAAGTTGATTGAGTGATTTATATGTTTACTTCTTGTTAAAAATTCACTTCAGATATAGTTGCTTTGAAAAACCTAGAGTTGATAATTTGTATACTTGTGTGTTGTTTGAGAATTTGTCAAAATGATGAACATATAACTTGAATATATGTTTGATTCATTACATTGTGGCTTATGTTCATGTGAGTAGACCTTGTGTTTTGGAAGTTATGATTGTTTAATGCATTGATGCTTTGTGTAATTATGTGTTCTTTGAGAATTGATAATGTAATGAACATGTAACATGAGCATGTATTTAAGTTGATTGTATATAGCATATGTTCATGTGGAAGAAGTTGTATGGTTTGAAAGTTAGAATTTACTTTATGGATGATGCATGATTTAAGGTGTATGCCATGTATTTGATAAAATGCCTCATTGAAATTGCATAGAAAAATCAAGGCATATTGACATATGGTGATTCTTTGAAAATACAGTGTGGGTTGGGCACTTGGTGTTATGCATTATGAGGGTGTAGATCCTGTGGTGAAAAACCCAAAATTGGCCATTGCATTGGTGCCTTCTTATCCAACGGGAGTGATCCGTGAACACAGGCGTTGGTACTCGCTGATCCAACAAGAGCGATCCGTAAACCGAGACATGCTGGCATAGAGTTACATGGGTGTGTCACGCATATTGCCATTGCATTGCATTGATAAATTGGAAGGCATGTAGATTATAAATGTACACTTGCACATGCCATGCCTTAACTTTGTTCCTTGCATTAGCATTGTGTCATACCAGCGGTTGTGCTGACCCCTCGTGAGATATCATATTACAAATGAGACTCCCGGTACTTGAGACTTGATGGAGTCTTGAAGAATGGAGAGGACATGGACCATGGAGGATATTTGGCCCTTGGGTCATATTTTGAGTTGTATAAGGGCATAAGCCCTAAACCATATGAAATAAACTTGTAGAAATTTTGTATATTATGAAAACAATGGGCAATATCTTATATTTCTAATGAACATGAAGTTTGTAACATTTAAATTTCAAGTATATGAGAACATATGGTGGATTATATATTTAAATGATGTATGTTTAATTTCTATGAAATTTAGGCCATCGAGTGAGGATGGGATGTATAAATCCTTATTTATATGAAGCACTATGAATATTATATGGGAAATGACTTAGAAAACAAAGGGGACTATGTTAGAATTTTACAAAATTAAAAGATTTTTTAGGTCTGTAAAACACCCTATAAATAGGTAGGAAAAGTGCCAAAAAGTGCGGGTTAAAAATCTTGAGAAAATAGGCTAAAGAAATGGAAAAAAGTAGCTTGCAAAACTTGGGAAAAAAAATTTACAAAACAGAGAAAATCAGTACAGCAAATAGAGAAATTCAGTTGCAATAAATACACTGTTGCTACAGTGAAACCTGCAGGAAATAGCCCGGGACGCCCAGCCCCTGACCAGACTCGTGCGCCTGCTGCCTGCCTTGCCCCGCGCGCATGCTGCCTTGCCCCATGTGCGGCCAGCCTGACACCCCTTGACACCAGCCCTTTGGCCACCCTTTTGGGTCATGTTTAGCCAATCCTTGGGCCATGTTTGGTCACCTTTCTAGGCCATGTTTGGCCACCCTATTGGGCCATGTTTGGCCACTTCCTTAGACAAGTTTTGGTAGACTTTTTGACCTATTCTTGGCCTATGTCTTAGCGCATTTGGGGCCATTTGGGCCATTGTTTCAAGGTATATTTAGAGATATTTTGGGGCTATTTTGAAGGCCATTTTTTAACATGACTTGGACTTATTTTGACTATTGATTGGAAGAATGTTTGAGTGACATTGGGAGACCATTTTGATTAAGTCCCATAGCAAGTTGTCATTTCGAATCTTTGGAAAACATGGGAAAATTAAAGTGTAATTAATTAAATCCATTGAATTACCTTTCTTTTATTTTTCTTAATTCATTTCACTCACTCCTCGGGTTTGTGAAAATCCGGGGTGTGACACAAACTGCATCGTGACCTCTAGGTGACCTTGGAAGACCCATCAAAAAATCTATAGTAATAAACTCCCACTTTCACTCGGCCACTAGCAATGGCTGTAATAAACCCCCAGGTCTCTAGAGCTTATCCTTAACCTACTGGCATGTGAGACATCTCGATTTTAACTGCACAACATCTCCCTTCAACCCTGCCCACCAATACTGGAGGCGTAAATCATGGTACATCTTAGTGCCCCCCTAGGTGCACTGCTAGATGTGAATGATGGAAATCTCAAAGAACATCAGCCCTAAGGGACTCTGGAACAAAGACTTTACCCATATACCTCAGGCTAAGGTTAGAATGAACTGTCCATCCTTCTAAGCCCTCGGTACTAACAACTCATGCTCAAATCTGCTATGCTTCTGCGTCTTGTAACTGTGCCTCAATAACCTTATTCAACAGTGTAGGCTGTGCACACAAACGGAATAGTGTGGCATGTGGCATGTCCTTTAGACTCAAAGAAATTCAAGTCAAACTCACCAGTATCTCCCATCATCTCCCATTCCCTAATAGCAATGCTAGCAACAGTGCTTCTCGGTCTCTTTCTAAGTGCATCTACTACAACATTGGCCTTCCTAGGAAGGTACTAAAGGTCAAAATCATAGTCTTCCATATGCTCCATCCATTTCCTCTACCGAAGGTTCAAGTCCTTCTGTGTAAAAATGTGTCTGAGGCTCTTGTGATTTGAAAACACCTCAAACCTCTCCCCGTATAAGTAGTGTCGCTAACTCTTAAATGCAAAGATGACGGTAGCTAACTCCAAATCATGTGTAGGATAGTTATGCTCATGATTCTTCAACTGACGAGAACCATAAGCTACCACCTTACCCTCTTGCATCAACACACAACCTAGTCCCTCTCGCGACGCATCGCAATAGAATGTATAGCCAATACCTCCCTCAGGTATGATCAGAACAGGTGTTGAAGTCAGTGTCCTCTTTAACTCCTGAAATAACTGCTCACAGTCATCATTCCACTAGAATCTAATGCCCTTGCACGTTAGATGAGTCATCGGTGCGATAAGATGAGAAAATTCCTCTATAAATCGACGGTAGTATCAGGCCAATCCTAAGAAACTCCATATCTCAAACACATTCTTTGGCCTCTCCCAACTCATAACAGAGTCAATCTTAGAAGGATCCATGTATACCCTGCTACCTAATTCAACATGGCCTAGAAACTGTACCTCTTGAAGCCAAAACTCACACTTCAAGAACTTAGCAAACAAACAATGCTCCCTCAAAATCTATAATACAATCCGTAAGTGGAAAGTATGCTCCTCCTCAGAAGGTGAATAAATCAGAATGTCATCAACAAAGACCATGACAAACTGATCTAAATAAGGACTAAAGATGCAATGCATCAGGTCCATAAATGCCACCGGTGCAGTCGTGAAACCAAATGGCATAACTCCAAACTCATAATGGCCATAACGAGTGTGAAAAGTTGTCTTTGCCACATCCTCGTCCCGTACTCTCAACTGATGATACTTCGATTGAAGATTGATCTTCGAGAAACATCTCAAACCCCTAAGCTGATCAAACAAGTTATCTATCCTCGGTAGCGGGTACTAATTCTTGATAGTGACCTAGTTCAGCCTCCTGTAATCCACAGACAAACGTAATGTCCCATCCTTCTTCTTCGCGAACAATGCCGGAGCACCCCACGACGTACTAGGATGAATAAAACCCTTACCCTGTAAATCAATCAACTGCTCCTTCAACTCCCTCAGCTTAGTTGGGGCCATACGGTAAGGTGGAATGGAAATAGGCATAGTGCCTGGGATAAGCTCTATCATGAACTTTATCTCTCGTCTCGACGGTAGACTAGTCAAGTCATCTGGAAAGACATCTGGAAACTTATCCACTACTGGCAGTAATACACTTTCTGTAGTCCCACTCCCATCTGCTATCAAACTAGCCAACAAGTAGCTTTGACCTCCTCAACTCCTCGAGTCGTACAAAGGTGGTACTATGAAATCTCCATGATCCCTCGTGAAATAAAAGCTATCTCCTTCCGGAGTACACACTGTCACTCTCCCCCTGTAGCAGTCTATACTCGCCTAGAAAGTAAACAACCAGTCCATCTCCAATTACATGATAAGTAAAAATTTGAAATCATACTTCCCACAAGCTTGACCTAACCATGCCATTCACAATTTATTCTCTATATTAAACAACACAATCATTTTGTTTATTATTATTATTATTTTTTAATTTATTTTTTAATTTTATTATTATTATTATTATTATTATTATTATTATTATTATTATTATTTTCAATCTACTAATAATTTAACAATCTAATTCATAATTTTCTTTTTTTATCGAGTTTAAACACAATCTTTCGCAAGGAAAAATTCATTTAAGCAATACAATATACACATGATCAAGTTATGCTAGTGTTCAACTAGGTCAACTAACCTGAGGTCTAAATCCCATCCACTGTTCCAAGACATTAAATCCTAGATCTCACTTCAATCGGGGCCACCAAGGTTGATAAAGGTTCGAGAACTAAAGGTTTTCCTCTCCCTCGACCTACTCTGCCTTAGTCCAGTGTTTTAGATGGCATCCTATAGTAGGAACAAGTATTATTTAGAAATTCAGCTTCTACTCATTTAATGTATTCCACATTCCATAGCATCCTCCTATAATGCTACATGATATTAGGAAGGCAAACAAGTATCAATCTATCATGTATGTAAACATATACCAAGTTACCACATACGGTCATGCCAATACACACATTACCCATATCATGCATCTCACGGCACCAAATCATGTAACCATGCATCATAGTGTAACATTAACTAACACATAATCATAACATGTGATACGTCTAGTATAATTAGCCACATAACGTACAAGATCCTATCACATACCACAGATAGTTCATACTAGGTCACACGTTTTCCTTTAGGGTCCCATGGTGTTCAAAAACATCCTATCGTCGTCAGTTATTCTCAAACTAGAGCTCTAATACCAAGTTGTTAGAGCCTACACATTACACAATGTTTACAAAATTTTTTAAATTATACGTCGTGGTCCCATTGTGTTCAACAACACCCTACGGTCCCTAAGTATTCGAAACTAAGCTCTGATACCAAGCTGTCATGCCCCGAATTTTCATAAATCCGAGGTGTGAATGGGAATGATAAAATAAAAGAATCCAATTTGTAATTTTTTTTAATTGGCTTTTACTTGTTAATCTCCAAGATCATGTCTTATAATGGCTTAAAGTATGGGATAAACATAGCCTAGGTGCTTTCATAACCCAACTTCAAGGTGGTGACCAAGCATGGTCCAAGTGGTTGCTTAGCATAGCCTAAAATAATGACAAAGTATGGTCAAGGTTGGTGGTCCAATATGGCCTAAGTAAAGGTCAAATATTTCCCTAAGTAGTGACCAAACATGGTCCTAAAGGGTGGCCAAACATGGCCTATAAAGGTGGCCAAACATGGCCTAAAAGAGTGGACAAACATGGCCCAAAAGAGTGGCCAAACATGGCCCAAAAGGGTGGCTAAACATGGCCCAAAAGGGTGGACAAACATGGCCTAGGGGTTGGCCAAACATGGCCCAAGGTGGTTGGCCAACATGGTCAAATATTTCCCTAAGTAGTGACCAAACATGGTCCTAAAGGGTGGCCAAACATGGCCCATAAAGGTGGCTAAACATGGCCCAAAAGGGTGGCTAAACATGGCCCAAAATGGTGGACAAACATGGCCTAAGGGTTGGCCAAACATGGCCCAAGGTGGTTGGCCAACATGGTCTAGAGGTTGGCCAAACATTGCCCAAGGCAAGTGGCCAAGGGCTGGTAGCAACGGGTGCAAGGGGCTGGGCGTACAGAGGTGTAGGCGCACGCGCACGGGTGCGGGCTCGTGGGCTGGGCTGCTGCTGCCGTTTTACTGTAGCAATAGTGCATTTGCTGTAACCTGATTTCTTTATTTTCTGAATTTTTTTTCAAAGTGCTGCAAGCTAATTTTTTCAATTTTTAACCTATTTCCTCAAGGTTTTTAACCCCCACTTTTTGGTACTTTTCCTATTTATATATGGGCATTTTACACACGCAACAATTCTTTTTAATTCATAAAATTTTGACATGGTCTCTTTAGTTTTCGGAGCATTTTCCACCTGATATTTTACAACAAAACCATTACTCTTAAACTAACTACCAAACTACATCCTCCTACTCAACTAAGTCATTCATACATGATTTATACAACAAGCCATTCATATATAATTTAAAACATACATCCACCATTTATGTATACATATATGTATATACTTGAAGCTTAAGTGTCATGAGCTCCATGCTCGCTACAAATTTAGGGCCCTGCCCATTTTTTCAATGCTATACAAAATTTTACAAGTTAATACATATGTCCTAGGGCTTATGCCCTCATACAACCAAAAATACGCCCTAAGGGCCAAATGTTCTTCGAGGTCCACTTCTCCCTTCCATGTTTCAAGACTTCATCAAGTCTTATATGCCGGGAGTTTCATTTGTAATATGTAATCCCATATAAGGTAAGCACGATGACTTGTGTGACATAATGCTAATATAAAGAACAAAGATAAGGGGTGGCATGTGCAAAGTGAACATTTATAAGCTATATGCATTCAAATTCATCAATGCAATGAAATGATAATATGCATGACACACACATGCAACTCTATGCCACACCCATGTCTCGCTTCATGGTCCCTCCTCGTTGGAACGCAAGAACCAATCGTATGTCTCGCTTCACGGTCCATCCCCGTTGGAACGCGAGTACCATGGCCAATTTTGGGTTTTTTACCACAGGATCTACACCCTCATAATGCATAGAACCAAAGTGCTCAACACACGCCATGTTTCCAAAGTTCAAGTATGCCAAGATGCCTTGATTTTTGTATGCAATTTCAGTGAAGCATTTATCAAACTCATGAAATGTGCCTTAAATAATGCATCATACATAAAGCAAACTATAACTTTTAAACCACAAAACTTTGTTTACATGAACATAGCATATAATCTAATCAATTATACATATAATCATGTTACATATTCACACTTCACCAAATTCTCAAAGATTACACAAGTACACAAAGCACCAATACATTGACCAACCATAACTTTCAAACTACAAAACTTTGTCTACATGAACATAAGCTAGAATGCAATGAATTATACATATATTCATGTTATATGTTCATTACTTCACCAAATTCCCAAAGAATACATAAGTACACAAGGTACCAACCTTAGGTTTTCAAAGGAACTATATGCTAGGTGGTTTTCTAACAACAAGTAAGCATGTAAGTCATACAATCAACTTATAAAAACATTCCTAAACTTAACTCTATTCTTTACTTAGCAAAATATCATACTTAGAAGGGTTTTTCTCAAACCTAGGGAGTTGTGCTCAGTTTACAGCTGAGCCAATCGGTAAGATTGTAGCCCTTGTGGTGGGGAACATCTTCTTAGTAGTAAGCCTTGTGAAATTCTAAAGCTAGAGCTGAGTTTTGGAAGGTAGAAAGTTGAAAAACCTAGGTTTTCTTCATTTTTTTTCTCCTAGAATGAGTTGTTGTATTTTCTCAGATCAATTCTTTGAAATTTCACTCTCAAGGGTCATATTTATACTAAAGGGGTCAAGGGGTGAAAAGACCCTTTTACCCATAATAAGCCGCAGGACCCCGTTACACTACAACCCATCCCGAAATGCCTCAATTTGATATTCTGGTTTAACCAAAGTTTTTAAAGTTATTTTAAATGATATTTTCTCAAAAAATTTATTTTCTCTTGTTTGCGGGTGCGACCGGGTCTACTCGGGCCACCCGGGATGCCCTTTTTGATCTATTTTTTTAAACTATCTCTGATTGGGCTCAACTTCTCACAAGAGATTTATTTTAACATTCTAAGCATAGTATGTGCAGTTGTACACTGTGCTTGGTTTCCCGATTAACTAGGAGTAGGTGATGTACTTGATTTATTGATTGAGAAAAACTTAATGCTTGTGTTTATGAGGTAGACCATATATTTTGTGGGATATGCCGTATGCTTAATTATCTATAAGACATGTTGTATGCCGGGGTATTTATATGACTGGTTGTGTGCCTAGTTATATACATGGGAGGCTGTATACTCATAAATCTTATTTAACAAAAATTATCTGTTGAGTGACAGCTTTGACATGCTGTTGTAAAATAGCCATATCTTGTCGTAAAAAAATCAAAACTAAGCTCCATTTTTTTTGGAAAGTAAATTCAAAGATATTTTTAGTGATATAAGATTTGCATCCTAATTCATTGGGAGCATATTGCAGTTTTAATTTGAATACAACCCAAAAATATTATTTAACAAAAATTTTCTATTGAGTGACAACTTGAACATGCTGTAGTAAAATGTTCATATCTCACTCTAAAAAAATCAAAATGCGCTCCATTTTTTTTTTTTTTTTGTGTGTGTTGAAATGTAGACTCAGAGAAATTTTTAGTGATTTAAGATTTACTTTCTAATTCATTAGGAGAAGATTGCAATTTTAATTTGAAAACACCCAAAAAATATTATTTAACAAATATTCTCTGTTTAGTGACAACTTGAATATGTTGTGGTAAAATAACCATATCTTGCTTTAGAAACATCAAAACTGAGCTCCCTTTTTTTGTTGGAAAGTAGACTCAGAGAGCTTTCTAGTGATATAAGATTTACATGCTAAATCATTAGAAGCAGATTGCAATTTCAATTTGAAAAAACAGCCCAAAAATATTATTTAATAAAAATTCTTTATTGAGTGACACCTTGAACATGCTATGGTCAAGTGGCCATATCTTGTCCTACAAAAATCAAAACTGAGCTCTAATTTTTTTTTTTTTGAAAGTAAACTCATAGAGATTTCTAATGATATAAGACTTGCAAGCTAATTCATTGTGAGAAGATTACAATTTTAATTTGAAAACAAAACAAAATATTATTTAAAAAAAAAATCTCTGTTGGGTTACAACTTGAACATTTTGTGGTATAATTGTCATATGTTACCCTACAAAAATCAAAATTGAGCTTTGTGTTTTTTGTTGGAAAGTAGACTCATATAGCCTTCTAGTGACATAAAATTTGCATGTTAATTCATTGGGAACAAATTGAAATATTAATGTGAAAGCAACCCAAAAATATTATTTAACAAAAATTCACTATTGAGTGACACTTTGAACATGCTATGGTAAAATCACAATACCTTACTCTAGAGAAATCAAAACTGACCTCTGTTTGTTTTTGTTGGAAAGTAGACTCATGGAGATTTTTGGTGATATAATATTTTCATACTAATTCATTGGGAGCATATTGTAGTTTTAATTTGAAAACAACCTAAAAATAATATTTAATAAAAATTCTCTATTGAGTGATAACTTGAACATGCTATGGTAAAATAGTCATATCTTGCTCTACCAAAATTGAAATTGAGCTCGGTTTTGTTGGAAAGTAGACTCAAGGATATTTCTAGTGATATAAGATTTACATGCTGATTTTTTTAGAGTGGATTGCAATTTTAATTTGAATAGAGCCCAAAAATATTATTTAACAAAAATTCTCTATTGAGTGATAGTTTGAACATGCTATGGTCAAATGGCCATATCTTGTCCTACAAAAATCGAAACTGAGCTCCGTTTTTTTTTTTTTTTTGTTTGAAAGGAGGCTCATATAACTTTTTAATGATATAAGATTTGCATGTTAATTCTTTGGGAACAGATTGCACTTTTAATTTGAAAATAACACAAAATATTATTTAACAAGAATTCTCTATTAAGTGACAGCTTGAACATTTTGTAGTAAAATGTCAATATCTTGCTCCAGAGAAATCAAAACTGAGGTTCACTTTTTTTGTTGGAAAGTGGACTTGGTGATATTTTTAGTGATATAATATTTTCGTGCTAATTCATTGGTAGCATATTTGAGTTTTAATTAGAAAATAAACCAAAAATAATATTTAACAAAATTTATTTGTTGAGTGACAGCTTGAACATGTTGTGGTAAAATAGTCATATCTTGTTTTATAAAAATTGAAACTGAGCTCTATTTTTTTGTTGGAAAATAGGCTCATATAGTTTTCTAATGATATAAGATTTTCATGCTAAATTGCTAATTCATTGGGAGCAGATTGCAGTTTTAATTTGAACATAACCCCAAAATATTATTTAAAAAAGATTCTCTGTTGAGTGACAGCTTAAACATGCTATAGTAAAATGACTATATCTTGCTCTAGAAAAATCAAAATTGAGCTTTGCATCCTTTTTTTTTTTTTTATGGAAAGTAGACTTATAGAGATTTTTAGTGATATAAGATTTACATGTTAATTCATTGGGAGAAGATTGCAGCTTTAATTTGAAAACAACCCAAAAATAATGTTTAACGAAAATTCTCAGTTGAGTGACAACTTGAACATGTTGTGGTAAAATATTTGTATATTTCTCTACAAAAATCAAAAGTGAGATTTGTTTTATTTGTTGGAAAGTAGGCTGATATAGCTTTCTAATGATATAAGATTTTCATGTTAATTCATTCGGAGTAGATTGCAGTTTTATTTTGAAAGCAGCCCAAAAATATTATTTAACAAAGATTCTCCTTATTTGTTTGTACTTGTCTTGGTCTATAATTAATAAATTTGTCTTTTCCCAAAAATTGAACCACCACCATAGTCTGACACCCAATTTAACCAATGAAGAGTAGAAAACCAACAATAAAATGCAGTCGCAATTAAACAAATCAACTAAGGGCAATCATGTAATTTTGGGTTATAATTAATTAACAACAAATCATTAAACTATTTAACAATTCCACATAGTTAACACAATAGCTCCAAATAAACTGTCTAATTAATTCTCATAATTAATAGGATAGGAATCAAAGAACTTAAATGGATTTACTAAGTGTTCTTAGATGATTATTTAATTATTCGATTCCTATTTTAGTATGGCCATTCGTTTTATTATCAGTAAAGAAAATGATTTTATTGATGTAACAAGAATGTACAAGATATACATAACAAATACATGAAAACAAGTTAAATGTACGGGGCATCAGGGCAACCAAGCTTCATCCTAACTAGGTTGGCACTAAGCGAAGAGTACATCTGTCACGCCCTGGACTTTCATAAACCCGAGGTGTGAATGAGAATAAAAAAATAAAAGAATTAAATTAATATATATTTTTTTAATTGGCTTTTACTTGTTAATCTCCAAGATCATATCTTATAATGACTTAAAGTGTAGGCTAAACATAGCCTAGGTGCTTCCATAACCCAACTTCAAGGCGGTGACTAAGAATGGTTCAAGTGGTTGCTTAGCATAGCCTAAAATGATGAGAAAGCATGGTCAAGGTTGATGGCCCAATATGGCTTAAGTAAGGATCAAATATTTCCTTAAGTAGTGACCAAACATGGTCCCAAAGGGTGGCCAAACATGGCCTATAAGGGTGGCCAAAATGGCCCAAAAGAGTTTCCAAATATGGCCTAGGGATTAGCTAAAAGTGGCTCCTAAAGGTGGTGTCAAACATAGGAGAGAATGGTCTTAAAATGACCTTGGAAGACAAGTCATGGCATGCCCACGACATGCCCTAGGCAGCAGGTGTGCCCGGGCAAGGCAGCAGGCGTGCACACTGGGGGCGGCCAGGCGCGCAGGCGCATGCACTAGCACGGTGCGGGACATAGCGCACGGGAGTCGCCTGGCTGTTGGGCTACTATTCTTGTAGCTATAGTGTAATTGCTGCAACCTATTTTTTTCCTTTTCCAAATTTTTTTCCAAAGTGTTGCAAGCTAATTTTTTCACTTTTTAATCTACTTCATCAAGGTTTTTAACCCCCACTTTTTGGCACTCTTCCTATTTATATATAGGGCATTTTACACACCTAACAACTCTTTTTAATTCACAAAATTTTGACATGGTCTCTTTCATTTTTTAAGCATTTTCCAGCTAATACTTTACAACATAATCCACCACTCTTAAACTAACTACCAAACTACATCCTCTTACTCAACTAAATCATTCATACATAATTTATACAACAAAGTCATTCATACATAATTTAAAGCATACATCTACCATATATATATGTATATACTTGAAGCTTAAGTGTCATGAGCTCTATGCTCTCTACAAATTTAGGGCATTTCCCATTGTTTCAATGCTATACAAAAGTTTACAAGTTAAAACATATGTCCTAGGGCTTATGCCCTCATACAACCAAAAATATGCTCCAAGAGCCAAATGTTCTTCAAGGTCCATGTCTCTCTCCATGCTTCAAGATTTCATCAAGTCTCATATGCCGAAAGTCTCATTTGTAATATGTAATCCCATATAAGGTAAGCATGATGGCTTGTATGACATAATGCTAATATAAAGAACAAAGGTAAGGCGTGGTGTGTGCAAAGTGAACATTTATAAGCTATATGCCTTCCAATTCATCAATTCAATGCAATGGAAATATGCATGACACACACATGCAACCTTATGCCACACTCATGTCTCGCTTCATGGTCCTTCCTCGTTGGAACGCAAGTACCAATCGTATGTCTCGCTTCATGGTCCGTCCCCATTGGAACGCGAGTACCATGGCCAATTTTGGGCTTTTCACCATAGGATCTATACCCTCATAATGCATAGCACCAAAGTGCTCAACACACGCCATGTTTCCAAAGATTCAAGTATGCTAAGATGCCTTGATTTTTCTATGCAATTTCAATGAAGCATTTATCAAACCCATGGAGTGTGCCTTAAATAATGCATCATACATAAAGCAAACTATAACTTTTAAACCACAAACATTTGTCTATATGAACATAGCATATGATCTAATCAATTATACATATAATCATGTTACATATTCACACTTCCCCAAATTCTCAAAGATTACACAAGTACACAAAGCACCAATATAATAAGCAAACCATAACTTTCAAACTACAAGACTTTGTCTGCATGAACATAAGCTAGAATACAATGAATTATATATATATATATATATATATATATTCATGTTACATGTTTATCACTTCACTAAATTTCCAAAGAATATATAAGTACACAAGGTACCAACCCTAGGTTTCCAAAGTAACTATATCCTAGGTGGTTTTCTAACAACAAGTAAGCATGTAAGTCATACAATAAACTTATAAAAACACTACTAAACTTAACTCTATTCTTTACTTAGCAAAATATCATACTTAAAAGGGTTTTGTCGAAACCCTAGGGAGTTGTGTTCATTTTAACGCCGAACCAATTGATAGGATCGTAGCCCTTGTGGTGGGGAACAACTTCCTAGAAGGAACTTTTGAGAGATACCAAGGCTAGAGATGAGTTTTGGAAGGTAGAAAGTTAGAAAACCTAGGTTTTCTTCATGCTTTCTCTCCATGCATGACTTGTTGTAACTTCTCTAACGTTTTTTGAAGGTTTTAGATCCCAAGAGTGTTGTTTATACTTAAAGGGCCAATAGAGACCTGAAAAAAAAAAAAAGAAAAAAAAAAGGAAAAGAAGTGGCTGATGTGTTTGGTATATGTGTCGGTTGAGTGTGTGGTGTATGTGTAATATAATATATATATATATATATATGACACCAAATACAAGCAAACATTAAATGAGAGCGGGAAGAAAAGAAAGAAAGTAGTAAGAAAGAAAAGAATAGAAAAATGGGGCATAGTGCAGCCTGTTGTGTGGTGTTAGTGGGTGTGATTTTATATATTATATAATGTATATATATAATACCAAGTGAGACCACAAGCAGGAAAATGAAAAGAAAACAGAGAAGAAAAGGAAAGTCAAGAAAGAGGGGCTGTAGCTGTACGTGTGTTAGTATGTGGACTGCCAACAGCCACATCCTACCATGCAAGTGGTTATATATGTATAATATAATGTATATAAATGTAATACCCCGACCCAAAAATATCGGGTCATATGGTACGTATTACGAGGTTATGAAAAATTAGTGTAAAGATTTTACACTTAAGAGAATAATTAATTAATTTAATATAATTAATTGATTAAATATAAGAAATTAACTATTAGTTATAAGTAATAGAAAATATGATGACACACATTAAAGGTGTAATGTGTGTGAGTACATGGCCAAGTATGTATATGTGTAAGTATAAATATATATATATATATGTATATACATGGTTGTATATAAGAATAATTAAATATATATATATATATGTAGTATATAAATATCTAAAGGTGTGTAGAAAGGTGAACTTTATGTGTGTGTGTGTGTCGGTTGAGAAGTGTGTGTGTGTGTGTCTCCAAGTGTGTTAGTGTGTGCGAGTTATATTCTATGCATATATATATATATATATATATATATATATATACAAAATACACACACACAGAGCCAAATGATGGCCTGCCCCAAACAGTAATGGGAAACACTCATTTGGGGTGCTGCAACAAGCAATGGGTAACCTAGTGGTTGGAGCAACCAGGAGGGGTAATAATCATGTGTATAGTTATATACACATATATACATAATTTTATACATATGCCCACACCACCATTCAGTCACAGAAAGAGAGAGAGAGAGGGAGAGAGAGTTCTAAGAAGAATAAGGGAGAAGTCAGAAGAAAGGGCAAGAGGGAAAGATACTATTTTGAGGTAAACCCACAAAATCTCATATTTTCTCTCTCTAAAAATGTAAGCATGTAAGTAAATTGTTTTAGTGTTACTCATGCATAAATGATGTTTAAAATAGATAGACTTGATCAAGACATGAAAAATGAATGCTAAACACATCAAGAATACCCAACCGTACATCAAACCTCCATAAATGGACCTTTATGAGTGCAGGTCTGAAAGCAATGCAACCAAACCCTATTTGGTTGGTGGAGACCTCAAATATACCCTATAAGTGTTCTAAAAACATCCAACCGCGATCAAAAATCAAAAGAAAAAACCCCCATGATATGAGTTGCAGGTTTCGGTGTCACGACCCGAAATCCACCCTATGCGGATCTCGTGTCGCAGGGCCGACCCGAAGGCCGTCCCTACTTTTTCCATTCCTGTATCATAGTACTAATATGCAAAGTACTAAAACCTCAAAACAATAACAGCGGAAGTCTTATCAGTAATAGTACATCAGCGGAAGTCTTTCAATACACAATGTTAGCGAAAGTCTTTACAATACATAATATGGTTCTACATAAACAAAATAAGAACCAAACATGACCAGCACCCGAGGGTGGTGAATACATGGGAGAACTAAAACATAAACTGATGCATTTCCTCAAACGTCCTTCTACGTCTTTAGACTCCTACCGGGGTCTCGCGGCATCAGTACCTGAAATAGGGGTGAGGAGGGTGGAATGAGCTACAAGAGCCCAGCAAGTAAATACAGATCTCCGACACTGGTATCGAGGATCATAAAAGAATATGAATCCAAGAACAAGAATATGATAGCCAATCATAAGAAATAAGATGCTATGATAGCCAATGGGAACAGTTGCCATAAGGGCCAATAAACAATAGAACACAATGTACAATTAGGAGTAAGTGACATAACATCAACATGAAACTCTTAACAACAATGTATCAATATGAACGTGCTGCCACAATAACCGATCACAAATAGATCAATGAAGGATTATCTCGCAATACAAGATAATCACAAGAATAAGGTAATTCAACAGTTATAGTCGAACAATCGTATAAGAGATGCTTTTGTTCTGTGTCAGGGCTTGATATGCCCTCGGTCCTTGGGGGCCCGGTTTACCCCCTTCAGTGCATTCCAGTGTATGGCCATATGTCCGTTCACGGACTCGACCCGAAGGTCTTCAGTGTATTTAAAAGCATCGGATGGATATTGTGACTGAGCACAAATCTAGTATACATAAACATTTCATGATCATAAATGATTCCATAGGAGTATATAAAAATAGAATATCATCAATTCAATGGAAACATAACAATAGGCCTTTCAAAGCACGGTTCAACATGATAACAATAGTACGACAATAAATCAATGTCCACCAGATAGAACAATATCACATTGTGGAGACAATAACACCAGATACGCTCAGGAGTACAAGTTTGGCAGTAAAAGAATGAACTTGGCTTGATAACACCACATGGAAGAGAAAGGGTATCTACTTACCTTTAATGCATTGCTAAATCAGTCTCCTGTAGGTTTTCCTTTTCCCGTTGAGTTCCCTATATATCAGTAAATACGTTTCAGAATAATTTCTATTCATCAAATTCTATGCCTTGCTATGATCAGTATTTCTAATACTTATTTAGACTTTTATATGTCTGTTGTTCTCGGAACCTCCTTTCATAATTTTGACATTACCAATAGATTCGGAAGGTTCAGAATAATAAAAATTCACTAGTTATTTAATTCAATCGGAGTCCATTTGGCTTACTTTCGAAGCAAGGGTATTTTGGTCATTTTTACATGTTGTAACTTTTTGGGACTCCGTCTCGTGAAACAGACCTCACCATTGGACTCAGAGCATCCGAGATAATAAAAATTGACTATTCATTTGCCTTATTTGGACCTCGTTTGACCCACTTTTGAGTCAGGGGTATTTTTTGTAAAATTAACATTTCTCTGTTGGGCCTTAGTGGAATTATCTATAACTTTTAGGGTCAAAGTGTAATTATGCAGAGTTTTGGTCTGAACCAGTTGGTTCAGAACCAGAAACCCTAAACCGGTTCCATTCCACTGTGAACCAACCGGTTCAGTTAACTTCAGAGAACCGGATTGAGATATCCAATTCCCTCACCTTATCCACGGTTTGGACAACCCCAACCCAATTTCAATCCCTTATATCCATGACCAAACAAGCCCAAATCCCTTTTAATTTTAAAACAAAATGACACAGTGTTGGTACCTGTATTGCAGTCGGTCGGATCTCAACCCGACCCGACCCAAACCCGGTCTCATCCTGACCCGAAGAAGCCACCGTTAATCCGGTCGTCTTCTCCGGTGGGTTTTCTGGCCACGGTCGCCGGAATAGTGAAATTCCCTACGGATCTTAGCGATTTCACATCCAAAATCTACTGTTTTTCTTCCCAATGAATTCTAAATTTGTAAGGAATATTTTAGGACTGATTTTAACCTCCAACATCACCGGTTTCACACACCCATTCCCAGTTTCCGGCGTTGCACCGGTGAGGGAATAACTGGCCACAGAATGGCCATTTCTTGACCATTTAAGCTGATTCAAAGCTCGTTGGGTCCCTGGAGACATTTCCTATCCATATTATGGTTCAAATCTTGATTTGGTTTCACCTATTTTTACATCACCATTTCCAGCCGTAAACCCAGTTCTGGTTTTTCTTGTTTTTCTTTTCTATTTCGTGTCCTACCAATTCAGTAATCAAAGTCTATGATAACAGGGAGTAAAACTAAAGAGGTGAAGATGAAATAGGTTACCTATCCTTAGCCGATTTCCTGAACCTTAATTTCAGTCCCTCCTTTCTCTATTCTCCTCTTCTCCCTCCTGCTCTTACGATTCAGTTTTCTCACTCTTCCAATTTCTTTCTTCATTCTCTTTAACCGATCCCTTGTCGGTGGCTTTTGCCACCTGTAACTGCAGTGACACCACACACATGCACACCTGCACACATGGCTTTCTCTTGGCTGATTTCCCACTCGGTGGCTTTGCCACCTCCTCATCATGCAAGGCCCACATGACACACACTTTACATACCTATTATATATATATATATGCAACCGTATACATATATATACATATATAAATAATATTACATTGATGCATTATGTATGTATAGATATTACATATACATATCCATTTAATTTTGTGCATGCATGTATTACATATGAGATTCAAATGTTGGTTTATTCGGGTGTTTAAATATTCCGATTTAACTTTAAAAAATTATGCGTCGACATTCACTTGCACGTTTTTCAGTAAACTCGGCTTTCGGTGCAACGGCACCCGGACACCCGTGACTGTTTGCCTCTCGTACCTATGCATCGTAATTAAACAATACAGTTTATTAAGCATCCACTTTTATTTATGTCATTTCACGGCTTATAATTCGGGATTACATTTTATAGCCCAGTCCAGCCCGGTGTACATGCTATATCCCGGGTTGGGATATTACATTCGGGTTTGAAACCCAACCCGTCAAACTCTGTATGAAACCCACTTTTGTGAATGAAAAATGAAACAGTATGATAAAAGGATCAAAACAGAACAAATCCCATAAGATTTGGCTAAGAAATGAACATGAACGATCGACTTACAGGTCTGGTTATCAAGACTTGGACCAAGCACCTGAGCTCAATTCGAGTCCCTAAATCAATGCAGAAATATACCTTAGGGTTTTAGGAAACTTTTAGAAAAGAAAGCAAGGAAAATGAGTTCTTAAAACTCCACGAAATTGAAGCTTTAGCTTCGGGGAAATTAGGGCAACAGTAGCTAAAATGGTGGAGAAGACGACGCTGAGTCAACTCGTAACTCGTTTAAAAATGGGTGGGGGTGACTCGGACACGAGGTGGCCTTGAGGGCTGCCACCGCATTAATGAAGCGACGACGTTTTGGCTAAAGGGTTTTAAAACCCTGAATTGGCTTGTTTGGTTACGCGTATAAGGCACAATTTAATAAACTGCACACGGACAGGGATAGCTTGCTTTGATTTAGGGGCGTTATCTGTTGTTTGGCCCAACTAAATTAAGAAAAATAAAGGGGGCTGTAGCCCTAGTGACTCGAACGACAGACCTCTCCCCCAAGCCCCAAGCCCCTTTCCACTTGGACACTCACGCACGTGTGATACATATGTGGCAAAATATATATATACATTATATATTTAATAAAACCAAAAAATAAAAAGGTGCATACGCACCTATGGAGACTTTAACGCAGGATCATTTTGAGGGGAGGTGACACGCTGGCCAGCGTGCCACCCATTTCGTACCCAACCTTTTATGCAATCAAAATATATATATATATATATAATACTTGATAAATTTAATTTAATTAAATTAATTAGTCACGAAATGCTCGGTGTCCAAATTGGACAAGTTATTAGTGTATTCTTCCTATCTCGGACCTTATGAGTCCAATGGTGAGGTCAACGTCATGAAACAAGGTCCCGAAAAATTAAAGACCCGTAAAAATGCAAAAATGACCAAAATACCCCTACTGCTACAAAACCCAAACGGAATTTCGCAAAAGCCTAAATTGACTTTCTTCGACGTTCCAGACTCAATGGTAGAGTCTATTCGACCAAAAAGAAGTGTCTAAAATAAAGAGACATAAAATTTGATGAATAGCATCAGTTAAGTGGCTATAAACTAGAACATTGCCGAGGTACTAAACTAAGGCTCGTATTTCAAGGTAAAATATGGAAAGACACGACAAGTAAACATGTGAAGTAAATAAATCAAACTTAAAGTTAATGGAGCTACCAAAAGAGTATAAATGGAAATAATTTAATTCCCAACACATTCTGTCGTAGGCTAAAAGTACGAGTTGAATTAAGTACATACGAAATTTATGGAATATTCGTAAATCGTTTAGGATTTAAATACGATCTAAGTATAAGTTAAGAAGCATCAATAGGTAATATTACAGTGGATGTGAAGTTAATGAGACTATGTAGGAATTGTTCTTAGGAACTACAGAGGAAGTGTGAAAGCCAATTTTTAGCACTGACCCTAAGGACCGAGGTGAGTAACCCTCCATTTGAAGTGGAGATTTAACTCCATGGATTTGAAGAAGTTTTAAGGTCAAAATATCTAAAGCCTTGAATATCAAATTTAGTATAACATGATTCCTATTTTAAATTATTCTGTTCTTATAAACTCTTGTGACATGCTCAATGAATGGTTTCGACTACAGTTTTCCTTAAAAATATTTTACCATGTCTAACTAAAATGCCAATTTCTTTAAATGTGCTGAATTTGCTTATTCCAAATATTTGAAGTTCTATTGAAGAAGTTATATGTCATATGTTTTAAAATGTAACTATAGGGAGGCCATGTTTTAATGCTTTTAAATAGTATCTATTTGTAAGTATTTTACACCTCCTGTTGCCACTGATGATGCAAGATAAATAGTGCATAACCACTAATACTGATTTTGGGTTCTTTGGAACTCAATTGACATGATGAAATGATTTTGTGTTGTACGGAACTCAATTGACATGATGAAATGATCTTGGGTTGTACGGAACTCAATTGACATGACGAATGCCAGGTAGCAGGATCTAATCCCCCAGGCATGACATTCTCTATTGTAGATGTAAAACGGGAGTCTGGTTCGAAACAGATTCTACTAATGAAAGTGATAAGATGTTATATTTGAAAATAGAAGCAGGTTTTACCCTCATTTTTACTATGCGTATTTACACGTTTTGAAGTCTCTATATTTTGTTTGAAGAAGTACATGTTTAGCTTGAATACTTTAAACATTTCAAGTATTATGTTTTAAAGGAATGCATATATATTCTGTGTTCAAAGTATACGAGGAATTGGTAGTGATTGTTTTACAAACTCTCATGTGCTAAACCACTGCGAATTGAAACCCCATGACAAATGCTGGAATTACTCACAAGCTTAGATTAGCTTACCGGATTTTTATCCGATCCCCCCTTTCAGGTGACCGAAGGCAGTCTTGATTTTGATGACGATGATGAAGAGTCTGGCCATTTTTGGAGGGGCTGTTTAAGTAGTTTCTTTTGTGGAACACTATGGACTTTTAGTAGTAATTTTTGTATTAGGAAGTAGTGAACTGTTATGTATTAAGCCCCGTGTGGCAGTTAAACATGTATTAATTATAAAGTCTTTAAGTTTTTAATTATGCTTTGAATATATAATCATGTATACCATTTTGAAGAGCGGCAGTGCTGGGCGGATGTGCGAAAGATTTAAAATGAGAAAAGAAAAGAAAAAGTTTTTCACACTTCCGCAAACACAGGCTGCACCGCCGTCTGATACCATTGCTTATGTGAGCCTTGCCCTAAGGCCCTCGGGCCGAAGCATGGCGATCGCTATACAAGGTCCGCACAAGGTGGATTTCGGGTCGTGACAATAAAAATCAAGGAAAGCAGCCAAGGAAAAGGGCTCAAAAGAGAGAGAAAAAGGGGGAAGAAACCGAGAGAATAGGGGCGGTGCAAGTAGCTACAACAGGTGTAACAGTGCAGGCATATCAGTATTTATATATATATATATATATCTGCATGTGTGACGATGCAACAGGGGGAGAAAGGAAAGAAAGATTGTGAAAAGAAAGCAGTCGAGAGAGCAGGGAGAGACGGAAGTGCAGAAGTGGTTCGGGTGTAGTGGTGCAGGAGAGATTTATGTTTATATATTTTTCTGTAACGTGTAGCGGGTGGATACACAAGAAAAGGTAAGAAGCAGCAGCAGAAGCTGCTGGAAATTGTGAGAAAATATGGAAAAGAACTGAAGGAAAAAGTGAGGAAGTTGTTGCTCTTGAGTTTGCTGATCAGGCTGGCACCGGATGGATTAGAGGACTGATTCAGTTCCTCAGATAGATCGAAAAAGGGGAATTTAGCAGTTCATGAGCAGCAACAGCTGTAGCCGTGGCTGCAGCTGCTACAGAGCGTGAGGCTGATGTTGAGCAGTTGCAGACTGACTTGATGGATAAGTAGAAGCAGCCGGAGTTCTGAGAAAAAGGGAAGCTACAGGTGGTTCAAGAAATTGCTGAACTTGACGGTAGCAGCAACAATCCAGATTTGAAGCCGCACCTGCAGAGGCAATTTTGAAGATGTTGCCTCTTCCATGGAGCTGCGCCATGGATGCTTGAATGATGTTCATAGGTCTTCATTTTGCTGCAACTGTGATGAAGAAGTTAGTTCACATTCAGCAATGGAGATGAGCTGCCAATATTAGTTAGCCTTCTGAGATTGGAGGGACATCGTACCAATCAGTAACCTCAGAGTGAAGGAAGGGTCAGGATGTTGTGAAGTTGAGGTTGGTTGGATAGCAAAACCATTTGAGTGCTACAGCAAGTGGAACTGCTGCTGCAAACTGGATGCATCAGTTGTTGGATGATAATGTTGCGGTTGCCTGTTGTGACTCAGAATTGAGTAAAGAATTTGTAAGAGAAAGGAAATTGTAGCAATGTGTTGGTGAAGGGTCTTTTGAGTTAAATTGATGTTAAGTTGTTGAACTCAGATTAGATTTAAAGTTATATAAGGTTTGGGAGATATGATATTATGTGATTGTGGCCCCAGTATCTGAAATTCAGTAGTAGGTGTTGGTGGAGAGATAAATGATGATTGCAGTGCCAGTGGAACATTGACTGCAACCAGACAAGGTTAGACTTAATTATTGTTTAGTTATTTCAAATTAGAATAGAACTTTACGGAATTATAATTATGCCTAGAATTTATGGTTAATTGTGAATTGACCCGAGCAATAAAATAATATTTAATTTAAATAATTTAAAAGGGGAAATTACTAAAATGACCCTAAGTCGAAAAGTAGTCAAACGAACTCCGATTAAAATAAAATAATAGTGAATTTTTATTTTTTTGAGCATTCCAAACTTAACCTTGGAATCCGATTTGCTAAAAGAGCTCTCAAAAAGTAAGAACCCTTAAAGGTGCAAAATGACATTTTTGCCTTTTTAGTACCAAAATCCGAATTGAATTCTGCGAAAGCCCAAACCGACTTTGTTCGACATTCCGGATTCAATAGTAGAGTCTATTTAAGTAAAAAAGATATCAATAGTAAAGAGACATAAAATTTGATGAATAGCATAGACTATTTATATAGTGGACTGAGGTGCATTTCTTGAATCATAGGAATGCAAAGAAAAGGAAATGGCGGTTTGATCTTCTAGACAGATACAGTAAGAGAACTGCATGTTTCACCGATTGGTTTGACTGCACAACGGACAAAACTCCCTAGGGTTGAGAAGAACCCGTCTAGGTATGATATTTTGCTAAGGAATAGGATTAAGTTTAGGAGTGATTTTCATGTTGATTTAATGATTCGTATGTCTATTCGATTGTTTATGTGCTTATGTATTCCTTGCTATTTATTTGGGAGTTTGGTTAAGTGATAAACATGAACCATGACTATACATATATTCTATGTGTTAGTACAATATATGATTTATGTTCTTCGAGAATTGTAAAGATTTTGAATATGTAGCTTGATCATTTGTTTAAATTGATTATGGATAGCATGCATACACGTGGAAGGGGTTATGTGATTCAAATGCCATTGTTGTTTTAAGTGTAACGCATTATTTAAAACATGCTTCATGTGTGGATAAAATGCTTCATTGAGATTGCATTGTTGCATGGTGAAATCAAAGCATGTTGGCATGGTATAATTCCTTGAAACATAGTATGGCTTGAGCATTTGGTGCTATGCATTATGAGGGTGTAGATCCTGTGGTGAAAAACCCAAAATCGGCCATTGGTACTCATGCCAATGGGGACATACCGTGAAGTGAGACATACGATTGGTACTCATGCCAGCGGGAAAGGACAGTAAAGTGAGATATAGGTGTGGCATAGAGTTTGCATGGGTGCGTCACGCATATTGCTAATGCATTGTGTTAATTTATGGACGATTTGAATGGCATTTAGATATAATGTACACTTGCACATGCCACGCCTTAATTTTGTTCCTTGCATTAGCATTGTGTCATACCCGCAGTTGGGCTGACCCATTCATGGGATATCATATTACAAATGACGCTCCTGGTACTTGAGACTTGATGAAGTCTTGAAGGAAGGAGGGGAAAAGAACTTAGAAGTATATTTGGCCCTTGGGCCACATTTTGTGATGTAAGGGCTTAAGCCTAAATGACATGTAAGATATATTTATTGAATGTGCCTTATGTATATATATGTTGAAGGAAATGAATATATATCCAATTGAATCCATTAAAATGTCCTTTTATTTCACTTTCTTATTTCATTTCCGCCACACCCCATGTTTGTGGAAATTCAGGGCCTGACAACGTGGTATCAGAGCATAGGTTTGAATACCTAGGGACAGTGGGAGAAATTTAGACCTTAAGTTATTTTGGACTAGTTTGGGTGGTATGTTTTATGTGCACGTGTTGCATTGGTATGCACGGATGTGCACTATACTTGATTTTTCGATTGACTGAGAGTATGTAATTGTTTGATATAATGGTTGACTAAGATTAGAAACTCATGTCTATGTGATAGACCGTATATTTTATGGGATGGGCCATATGCCTAGTTATTTGTGATATAGGTTGTGCACTTAGTTATTTATACGGTAGGTCGTATGCCTAGTTATTTATGGGATAGGCTATGGACCTAGTCATCTACTTGGTTGGATGTGTTCTCATATATATATATATGTGTGTGTGTGTGTGTGTGTGTATGCTAGGTTAGTATTCGATATTTATGGATTATAGTACTATGACTATGATATTTATACAGACTGGATTGGTCTCAAGTCTTGCGTTACAGTTGATGGATGGCGCCCCATCAGCCAGTAATAAAAGGAGCTGTGATCCATGAAGGGTTATTACCTAGCTATAAAAGTAAGAAATAATGAAAGAATTATAAAACCTTAAATGAACAAATGCCAATGAGGTAGAAAACCATAAATAAAAAGACACATGAGACCTTAGAATGCAAGAAAATAATAATTTAGACTTGTGGAGATTCTTGTGTATAGGCTGGACAGTGGATACTCAGAGTATTTGTACTTAAGATTTTAGAAATATTCTTGTGTTAAACTTTTTTGTGGAAAGATGTATTATTTTTGGGTAGCATTCACTTAGGGTTGACTATTAGTAGGCTAGTTGAACACTAGCATGACTTGAGTATGTGTATATTGTATTGTTTAAATGAATTCCTTCCTTGCGAAAGGATGTGTTAGAACTCGGTGTTAATTTTTTAGTGTAACCAACGGGAGGGGATGGTTGACTTGAGTTATATAAGTGTTGATTAAGCAAGTATGTCTATAAGATGTGTTAGGTTCTCAGGTGCTAGTGATGAAATCTAATTTCAGATCACGGCTTGGTGAGTGATGATATTTTTCTATGGGGTCTAGTTAATATGGTCTATATTGTTATTTTATTTTCTTTTTGTTTGAGGACAAACAAAGTTTAAAGTTTGGGGGTGTTTGATGACTTGCATAATTTAGAATATTTTATCACCTCTTAACTTTAAACTTTAGTCTAATTTTATTTATTTTCTAGTTGATTTTAGGCTTCATTGTCATTATGTAAATTTTATTTCAGATTTTAAGAAATTGAAGATCCTAATTTCAGAAAACCATTGTCTATAGACTCGCTCTCATTCAATGACGAGGCAATTGAAAAAATAAAAGTCAAGAGAGAATTGGACGCTAGATTTACGCTTGAGTGAGTATTGGATTAGGATGATTTTTAATTCTCTTTAAAAGAAAAAAAAAAAGAACAAAAAGAGAAGAGACGTGAAGCGGCTGAATAAGAACAAGCGCTAAAGAGGGGTTGTGTAAAAAAAGAGGCGTCTAGGGCTTAGGGAATGGGAAGTTAAAAAGAGATCACGTGGCTGGAAGATAGAACAGCAGCAGCTAAGCGGCTGGGCAGTAGGGAAATAAAAAGAAAAAAGAAAAAGAAGGTTGCGCTGGGAAATAAAAGTCAAAAGAAGCAGCTAGCGCAAGGCAGAATTAGAAAAGGAAAGAAAAAAGAGCAAAAAAGAGGCGGTGGCACAAGAAATAAAAGAAGAAGAAATGGTGCTGAAGCAAAAAAAAAAAAAAAGGAAAAAAAGAAAGTGGAAGAAAAAAAAAGCAAAGTAGGAAGCGGCGCGGTTGAGAAAAAATAAAAACAGGGAGAAAAAGAGAACAGTGGCTGGGACTTGAAAGACGCTGTTGTGGGGCTGCGACGAGTATTTTTTTAGTGTTCAAATTTCTTCCAATCCTCTCAGAAAAATTATGGTGAATTCGTTTATGTTGAATTTAATTTTTAGCATGAACTAATTTTCTTTATTCTAGGAAAATGATGTAATCTAGTCTCGAACTATGCTTGCTTTTCTATGCTAATTTGAAATAATTCTCTTTCATGTTTGTCTGATTTATTCTGAGCTTATTGCTTCTAATTAACTGGCCACTAATTATATGATTTTAATCTTGTAATTTGTTGTTGAAAGAGGGAATATAGGATGGATCTTGAATATTTCAACATAGGTGAATATAGAGATCGAAAGACTTATATGAACCTATGTAGTATAAAAAATTATTGGTCTTATTGCATTCTTGTAGAGATCAGAAAAAAATGAGAAAAATTTTTCGTTTTGCCAGTAGGATATTTGGCATACACGGTTTTGTTGGTCAAACCCGGTTTTGCTAGTAAAGTATCTAAATGCGTCAGTTCACCATTTGACATGTTTAAAGGAATATTTGGAGTGTGTCATAGAATATAAATATGTTTAGAATATTGTGAGGTAGCTACTGTTCAAATTTTAGCTAAAACGGAAACCGTTTCAAAATTTGGACAAAAAGGGCGTTCGGGTGGCCCTGGTGGAACAGGCCTAAAACGACCTCAAATGAAAATATTTTCTTCTAAGAGTTTTTATTTAAAATAATTTTATGAACATTGGTTAAAACAAAATTTTGAATTGAAGCGTTTAGGAATGGGTTGTAGAGTAACGAGGTTTCGGGCTCATTAAGGGCAAAATGGTCATTTGCCCTTAGCCCCTTTGTCCACCACTATAAATACAGCCCCCTTAGACCATTTTTATCATAAATTGGGTCTTCAATTACAGAATTCACGTTCTTATAGAGAGAGAGTGAGAAAAGCCCTAGAAATTCAAGAATTCAAGCTGCCGAAACACATATTTCGAGCGGGATTTTGGCCGAACTTTCTTCTGGAAAGTTGTTCGTCTCCACGAGTAATATATCCTCACTAAACAGTTTGGCTATCCAGATAGTACAGCTTCTACAGTTTGTGAAAAACTGATTTTAGGTATGGTTTCTTGCTAAGCTAGGAATAGATTTAGTTTTCTTGCTTTGATACATGTTGATTGAGCTGTATAGATGTTTAATTAATGCTAGGAATCCACCTAGGTGGTGTTGAATTGAAATACCTAGAGTTGGAAATTTGGGGCTTTATGTATTCTTTGGTTTATTTGATGTTTTGTTGCTATGAAGATAACTTATCTTGTCTTTGTATTTGATTGCTATATTTGGTATGTATTTATGTGATATTTACTTGACATCTTGGAGGGGAATTGGTTGTGTAATGTATTAGTCTTGCATGGAATGTTAGTGACTTTGTGAAATTCATTGTGGTTGGTGAAATGGTGACATTGTGGCTTGAAAAATATGTTAAGTTGTGTGGTTATGATCTATGTTATGTGAAGCATGGTGTGGAAATTTAAAGTTATGAATCATGTGGGGTTTAAAGGCATGACTTAAAAATGTACACCATGTGTTTGATTATTTGTCACATTGAATTTGCATGATGAAATCATGGCATGTTGGCATGGTGAAATTCTTTGGACACATGGTGTGAGTTGAGCACGAAGTGCTATGCATTATGAGAGTGTAGATCCTGTGGTGAAAAACCCAAAATTGGCCATTTGGTACTCGCATGCCAACGGGGTCCGGACCGTGAAGCGAGACATGTATCGGTGCTTGATTGACCCGACGGGGAGCGGCCCGTGAAACAGGTGTGGTACTCGATGGACCATCGGATGCGATCCGTAAAACCGAGAAATGGGTGTGGCATGACATGGCATAGAGTTGACATGACATGGCATAGAGTTGACATGGGTATGACATAGAGTTTGCATGTGTGAGTCATGCATAGCGTGTTGCATTGCATTAAACAACGGGAAGGGAAATTATATCTTGAAATTGTACACTTGCACACGCCACGTCCTAAATTTGTTGCTAGTATTAGTGAGTTATCATACTAGCAGTTGAGCTGACCCATTCGTGGGCAATACATTTCAGATGAGGCACCAGCTGCTTGAGACTTCCTTGAGTGTTGAAGAAAAAGGAAGGAAATGGATTTTGTAGAAGATTTGACCTTTGGGGGCATGTTTTGAATGTATGGGCATAAGCCCACTTTGTTGTATTTTATATTTAAACTTATGTAAATTGTAAACCTTAGGCCTTGGGCCATTTTAAAAAAAATGTATGAGTTGGAACTCAATGAATGTATGATGTTTGATTTAAATGTATACTAGAGGTTACTTGATATTCGGGAGTTAAATATGCATTAAATGGAAGTGCTAGAAAATAGTGGATGCATGTTTAAGAGTTGATGGATTTTGATGCAATTATACCCATATATGTTGTGATTATTAGGTGATGAAAATACTTGAGAAAAACAAAGGAGACTATGTCGAATTTTTGGTAGAATCAAAGTGGGAAATAGGTGTGTAAATGACTTTTTAAAAGGAGTGGAAAAAAATGCGTAAAATGGGGGCTTAGAAGCTAGGGAATTTGGGCTAAAAGTGGGAAGAAAAGAGGGTTTAAAAGACTTGAAAAAAATTCAAAAAATGGGAAAAGTAGGTTGCAGCCATGAACAGTAAATTTTCAGAAATCAGAAAATCAGCTCTCTGTTGGAACAGTAAAACAACCAGAAAACAGCCTAGTAGCCGCAGCCTGTCGCGCGCCCCACGCCCTGCCGCGCGCCTGTGCCCGTGGGCCCTGTGCGCGCGTGGCCTGCCCCCCTGCGCGCCTACTGCTGCCCATGCGCGCGCCCACTGCTGCCTTGCATGCTGCTACCTACTGTCCAACCCATGGGCAGCCATTGTTTTGGCCATGTTTTGGCCATGTTGTAACCTATCTTCCAAGGGCATTTTGAGGCCATTAAACCATAATTTTGACCCAAACTTTTGAGTTCATTTTAGACCATTTTAGGCCATTATACCAAGCCAAGTTGGGGCAATTTATGGGACACTTTTTAGGCATAAATCAAGGCCATGTTTGGCCATTTATTTGGACCATTTCTTGGACTATACCTTAGGGTATTTTGAGCCCTTTTTGGGCGATCATTACAGGACACTTTGAGAAAGGTTTTGAGAACATTTTGAGAACCGTTTTTAAATATGATTTAAAGTATTTGGGCATTAATTGAGAGGAATACTTGAGCTATGTTGAGGAACGATTTGAGTTATATTGAATGTCGAATCTTTACTTAAATTGTTGGGAGAAACTTGAGGAATGATGATGGAGATTAAATTTAAATTTAATTCATTGTCATTTATTTATTCCTTTTCTTTCATTCAGTCGCTCCCCGGGTTCGTGGAAATTCGGGGCGTGACAATTCTTGCTTTATTAATCTACATACTCTTGTGTAAAATGATGAACAAGAATAGTTTCCAATTGATTGTCGAAAGAGGCTTTTGGATGATTTTGAGATTTGCTAACAAACATAAAGAATTAAATTCAATTAGATAGATGAGTAAAGCATAGTGAGGGATTAGGTGAAATCGATTTCCTAGAAGTTTCCTTTCCCATTAATTTGATTTTCGAATATCATCTTTCTTTTACTTTAAGTATTTTCCTTGAATTGATTTTAATTTGCAATTACAAAAATCTTAGTGACTTTTCTAGATAAAGTCGAGATTAGCATAATTTCAGTATTTGACAAAAGTAAGTTACCAATCCCTAAGGACAATACTTTTCTCATCACTTTACTATAAAACTACGATACTGTGCACTTTTAGTTTTGCACTGATCAATCATCCGTCTATATGAAAAGCTCTTTCTGGGTTAGTTGGGTAAAGGGCTTTACAAATCTACGGTAATAACCGACTAGCCCCATGAAACTGTGGACTTCCGTAACTATAATGGGTTGTAGCCAATTAACTATTGCTTTTATCTTTTAAGGATCTACAAATATGCCATTTTTGTCAATTACATGTACCAAAAAGGTTATGCTTTTTAGCTGAAATTCACAATTAGAGAATTTGACGTACAACTTGTTTTCTCTAAGTGTTTGTAAGGTTACCTTCAAATGTTCCTCATGTTCCTCCTCACTCCAGGACTAAATCAGAATTTCATCAATAAATACTATTATGAAATCATCCAAGTAGGGTTTAAACACTCTATTCATCAGATCCATGAATGTTTTAGGGGTGTTAGTTACTCCGAATAGCATTACAATGAACTCGCAGTGCCCATACCGAGTTCTAAAAGCATTTTTCGGTACGTCTCCCTTTTTCACCTTCAATTGGTGGTATCTTGACTACAACTCAATCTTTGAAAAAACTTGTGCCCCTTGCAACTGATTGAACAACTTGTCAATTCTAGGCAGAAGGTACTTATTCTTGACAGTTACCCTATTCAACTCCCGATAATCTATATAGAGCCTCATCGACCCATCCTTCTTTTTAACAAAAAAGACGAGTGCACCCCATGGTCATGCACTCGGGTGAATGAATCCTTTATCCAACAACTCTTGTAATTTCTCTTTGAGTTCCCTCATCTTTGTTGGGGCCATCCTATATAGAGTCTTAGAAATAGGTTGTATCGAGCACCAGGTCAATAGAGAACTCGATCTCTCTATCAGTAAATTCTGGGCATGAGTGTCTATAACACTAGATAGGTATTTTCTTTTTATTTTTTCTTATTTTTCTACATTTATTACATACATATATACACAAATATACAAACTTGATTGTGCGTATTTGACCCCCTTTCCATTTTTACAAACTAAATATACAAACTTTATGTTTATGTTATGTTATATTTATTTATATTTATATTTTTTCTATAATTAATAAATAATTATATTATTTATTAATCCCTAATTTTGGCATAATGTATTCTCATATTAGGTTGGGGATGTATGGATCAGTGACCAATTAGCTTTATTGACCTTGGTTAGCTCAAGTTGACTCATAACTGGGTCAGCTTCTATCCTTAGTTAATCTGATGTCCTGATATAGGGACCTTAGGATAATAAAGAGTTCTTGTATTGATATAATTCCCCCTACATTGTCTTAATTTCCTAGTTTATTAGGGGTGGGTGTTATAGTGTGTGTGCCATTTAGCATCGGGAATATTCTACGGGTATGCTTAGTATTAAAAGGATTGTAGTATCAGGTAAAGATATGGTGAGTGTCGGATTTGTGACAGGTCCGTTGTTACAAGTGATGGTTATGCACCCATCACCAATTAACTTAAGAGCTGATATTCATGAAGGGCATTCTCTATCTGCCGAAAGTATGTGTTTGGTTGAAGCAGAACTCAACTGAGTGATATATGTTGGAACTATATCTAAAGGATAGGTCTTAGACTCGTACTCGATAGCGTGGTGATGAACACGACTACATTTGACTCAATACCTTAACAAAACTTTATTGACAACGTTTCGTGTGGCGATTAACTGTTATTGATGAAAGATGATTGTACATACTTTGGAGAGGAATCGTTTTATTTCTTGGGTAGTTATAACGGATTAATTGTATATTTTTTCTTAACCTTGAATGACGTGAGTGGACTAGTTGCTTGTTACCAACTTGATTTTTGGTAGTGATGAAGATATTCACATAGAACTAACACCAATGGAATGGGATTTCCCGAAAAAAAAAATTCCTTTAGACAACTTTTTCAAGTTACCGCCGGATCAAGAGACTGAGTTCTCGACTGACTAGGTTTTGATTTTCGCATTATCTATAAGTTATAGTTATCGCATATACCTTATTATCTTGTTTTGTGTTGACGAATGTCCCTATGGAATTCATAGGATTATGCATTGTGATATTTGGCTACACCTTGACTTATTTATGATTATAATTATTAATGAAATTATGGTTTACTCACTTCGGAAGGGAATGGCACAATAAGCTTTACATATTTCATTGCAAACACTACAAAATCCTTAATTGTATTTTGATTTTAAGAAAGTATGAGTTTGTAGAACACTATATCTTGCATAATACTATATTTGGCAATACTTATGATAATAAACACCAAAATGAGTTGGAAAAATGTAAAGGAGCGTATTTTGAAACCTATAGTTTTCTAATTTTGGATAGGTGTTATCCCAAGGTTCATATAGTATTTTGAATTTTGTAAAAGATTTTAGAATACCATGTAATCGATATGTCTAGCGAGTTGATTTTGTGGGAACTTCATAGGATTATTTGATATGTGAAAGATTTTAATTTTTATTTTAGGAAAAACGGGTATAAGTGAGAGTTATTCTTCATGGTTGTATGGTTTAACTTACCAAGATATTAAATTATAGTTACACAACTTTGGAGACATCTGATATTCGTGTACATGTTTCTAGTGGTGAGATAATTAATGAATAAATTTCCTATAAGAACAATGACTTAGAATTCAGAAGTGTAAGTTGTATTATACAAGATTGTTGTGGGGATATTTTATGTGAGTTTGTAATTCTAGATTATGATACACTTGAGCAATGAGAAGAAGTACCATGATCTTTACAGATGGGTTATGCTACAAATATTGAGTGTGTAATTCGTGATAATATTGGCTAAGATCATGGTAGGGAAATGACACATTTGGTTTATCATGGATTGACTGATAAAGTCCACACACTCTTGAGTTATATAAGATTATTTGCCTTTGTGGGTTCCAACATTCATTATTTCAAATAGAGATGTATGAATTGCAATTCAAATTTTAACATAGTCTTTAAGCAGCCTTGGGCATAAAGTTATTGTTGGCATCGCATTTTAACTACAAATTGACAACTAGTTAGCATATGTTATTCAAATCATAAAATATATATTTTAAGAGTATACATTATAAGTTTTAGGTAGAGTTGGGGAAGGTCAACTGTTACTTACAGACTTTCCTATGTCCACAGTTATCTAGGCCAGTATTAAAGTCAGATAGTTCGAGATTCTCGGGGAGATTAGGGGAAATTGACTATTATTTTGATTTATCACCGAAGTTATCAGGAGTTTACTATGTATTTAAGGTGTCAATACTTCGTATATACCAACCGGGTCATTAGCATGACTTTAATTGAGCGATAATTAATATTGAAAGCGATACGTCTTGCGAAGAGCGTCTTACCTGGGTTTTGGACTCTATGGAACAAATCTTACATGGAAAGACTATCCCTCTAATCAAGGTGCTATAGAGACACCCCAACATTGAGGAGATTATGTGAAAGGGAGGAGTAGAATTTCATATTTAACACGTGTAATTAATTAGAAACTAAGATATAACCTAAATTTCGAGGACAGAATTTCTTTAAAGAGGAAAGAATGTAACAACCCGTAATTTTTTGTAAAATGAAAGTAATATTAAATGACATGAATAATGCATCCTAATAAATTCTATTTTATTTATGATGTAAAATAATGAGTTCGTAAAATTTTTGAAATATTCCGAGTAGGTTTAGATACTTAAAACACTAATAAGGGAAAAATTATCATTTTATCGTAATATCAGGACTACGGGATAGTGTAACTAAAAAATATTATAGTGGGACCTAAAATACCTTTATATATTATGTATTAGTCATAAGATATTTTGGGTGGGCAAGAAATGACCAAAAAAGAAAAAGGAATAAAATAAGGAAACACTTAAGTGATGGGCAAAAGGGTAAAAGAACCTAAAATCATAATTTTGCGTTTAAGAGGGCCACACACTCATGCCTCTCTCATTTCTCTCCCTTTTTTTGGCAGCCACAAGAGAACTAGGGTTCTCTCCCAAATTTCTCTCATCTCTCTTCATGTTTGCTTGAGATATCTTAGACCTAAGGGTGATTAATGATTCTCTAGTGCAAGAATCATTATCTAGGAGCATCCTTTACCACATTGGAGCTAGGATCTTGAAGGAGACATCAAGAACAAAGAGGGAAAAAGTTAGGGTCTAGTGAAATCTTTAAGAATGAGGTAGGGCTTCTAACCTTGGTTGAAGAATAGTTGATGTTAGGTAGATCTATGCATTCCATTACTTTTTCATGGTGAGATTCATATGTATCATGCATCTTTTATATCATGAACCAATGGTTAAGGTAGTAAATGCGATTTACTTGCATGAATCTTGATATATTTGTGTCCTGTAAGTAAAAATGTGTATTCAATCGTGAATCCTAGTCTAAAGTTTCCACTCATGTGATTATAATCCCTATGTTATCTTTCATGGTCATGTACAAATATTGTATGCATGTTATATGCTTGATGAAATTCCTAAGAGATTGAAAATGGTGTTATGTTGAATTTTATGCTCACTAAGTGTTTGACAAAATGACTAGAATGATGTCCTATTGCATTCTCTTCAAATATATTATCTCTATGATGTTATTACAAGATGGATGTGCTATGATTCTCTTGGTTGTTCATGGTTTGGTTGAGAATTGAGTGGATGCTCATGAGAGCTCACTAGAAATCAAGTGATTTGAAGTTGGATAAAGTTGAGCTTGTGACCCTAGAGATATGATTGTAAGGGATGGTGTCTCCCTTTGGTTGTGAACCGTAAACCTGCACAAGTAGTGGTACATTGCCAGCGGGTTAGGAGTCCATGAAGTATTTAGGTTTATCTAGGGGCCTATAAGCAGAATTATGAATTCAGTTTGGTTCAAGTATGGAACTCGATGAGGTTATGACAAGAGAAATATGGTTTAGATATGGGAGATGATGAGGTTATGGTAAGTAAACGTTGGTTCAGATATGGAATATGATGGGGCTGTGGTAAATGCAGGTTAATTCTTTAACACTTCTCCCTTATTCATGTTATGTTGCAAATCGTATCATATTGATGTTTTTGATAATAAGATGAATGTCTCTTAAAGGACTTGCATGATAGCACTTGTGTGGCACTACACATAGCACATGCCTACACCGATTACCATCTATTCTTCCTTTGTACAGTCGCTCGACTCGGGTTGTTGTATTGACTCCTACCAGATTGCAGGTAATGGCAAGAGTCACTCCTGTAGGGAGCTCCCTACATGAAGAACCATCTTAGGACCTTTTAACAGGTCACCTAGATCATAGACTAATCACTTCATGCCACTATTTTGATTATTCCTTTGAAAGCTTGTATAAAAACTAATAGGCAAATAATGCTCTTATGCTCCTTGTCATATATTTATATATATATATATATATGGAGTAAATGTGATGATATGAAAATCATTTGATACATGAATGATAACAATTCTGTTGTTAATGCCTTATAAATAAAATATTGCTTTCACAATGTGAATGAATATGTTGAATGTGGGTTTTTTAGGTCATTTTGAATACATAAATGCTCCAATAAAGAGAAAGAATTTGTGTGTGTTAGGTGGAGTAGTGGAACTTCGTAAAAGACTCAAGAAAAACCCCAAACTATAGAGGCCCAGGCCTTTTCGGTCAACCGAAAGGCTCTACTTTAGCTACTGGATGCTACCGGTCAGCCAGGTAGCTCTTCCCGGTTAGCCGAGTAGTTTTTCCCCTTCCACTGCTTGAAACTGGCTAGCTGGGTAGCCATTTTCGGTCAGCCGGATTGGTTTTTTACATAAAATTTATAACTTAAAAAATTTGTAATAAATTAATTTTAAATTCGGTTTAGGTGAAATTTTAGTCCAAATTGATCCTTTCCGAGTTTAGTTTCATTTAAAATTGGTTTTAGACCCAAAACCCTTCTATAAAATTAAGTATAAGATTTTAAGTGAAGGGAGGTCAAATATTATTTTCTAGAAAAGTGATGTAAATGAGGTATAACTTTGAGAAGTTATATGTAATTCGTTTCAAAGGAAAAATTAATATTTTTTATGACTAAAATAAACATTTTAAAGTCTAGTATCACTTGAATATGGTTTCAATTACACTTTATATGTGTTCTTTAAGTTATGAGTCTTTAAAGGTTGGTTGATTAATGGAATTACTTGATTGTAATTGTAACATCCCGACCCAATTAAGTGGGGCAATTAAGGATAATGATGATTATGATAAGAGAGCTCTCTTATTTATCATGGACAATTCTACTTAAGACTAATAGTCTATATATATAGAGGCAAATGTATAAATAAGAGCAATTAGCTATGGATTGGAGACGATCAATTTTAAGAATACGATTTAATGGCAACGGTCGTAACTTGATAATGAATTACGATTAGTGTTAATTGAGGATTAACACTTGAATAATTTCAGAAGATCAGTGCATAAAATACAATTAAGGCAAGACTAATGATGCATGAATAAAGTATGCTTAATCAAGAAATATTGCAAAGGTTATAAAAGTCTTTTGGAAGGAAAAATCCTAATTTTGGGGGTAAGTAAAATACTTTAATATGAAATATAATGCACATACAAAAGGAAAAAAAAAATGAATAAGCCAAAAAGGCTCCTACCAAGTTTTGAACCTTGAACCTTGTGCAAGAAAATGATAAGTTTCCAACAAAAACACCAACTAGGCTGCAACACTTTTGTGCTATTATACCCACTTAAAATCTATATATATAATAGATGTATATATGGGTTACATACAAAAGTTGGGTGTCATCACCCCATTGGACCAAAGCCTCAACCAACCAGATTTCATGTAGCCAAGACCCCATGATGTGTATACAAACTTGAGTGTGTATGGGGTAATTCAGACCTAGTGTACTACTAGAGAGAGAAAGAGGAAATCTACAGAGAGAGAGAGAGAGAGAGAGACAGAACTTGAAGAGAAATGAAGAAGGAAGGAAGGAACTTACCTTGCATAGCGGTTGGGGCTTGAAGAAGACCACACACCAACCAGAACCCAACCAAGAAGGAAGGAAGAAGAAGAAACAAAGGAGAGAAAATTGGGGTCTGGGGAAAGAAAATGACGAAGAAGGCTAAAACAGTTAACATCCTTATTGGTTATAAGTTTCTTTCAATTTATTTAGTTAGAATATAAAGATTTGGTAAATAAATGAACTGAAAATCATGAGGAAAACCTTAGGAACAAAGGAAAATCACCATTAACGAAGCTTCGAAAGCTTGCCCAGAAACCAAGTTAAACAAAACTTATTTTTGGGATTGAAGACCAAAACTAGACAAAAAATGGATCACAAAGAAACAAAAACCACAAGTTTTGGCCCATAAATGAGGATTTTATAGGAAGTTGAAGGTTTAGAGAATAATCGGGCCACCTCAAAACATAAACGAAAAGCTTCATTTTGAAACCATAGAATTGTAGCCCTTGAAATTTGGAGCAAAAATTTAAAAAATAAACCATTTTAATGGAGAAAAAAGGGAGAAACAGTGAGGTTCCAATAGTTGCCGAAAAAATGTAAGAGAGACATGTCGATTGATCTAGCTTGATTCAAGGGACCAAATTAGTCCCAAATGAACCCAATAATGATTAGGACACGTTTAAGGGAAAATAAGTTCAAAACAGTAGATGAAAAATGGTTTTTAAAACTTAGAATTTTGCAGATTCCGATCACCAGCGCCGAAAGGGGTGACCGGAACTCTCGCTGGAAAAATGAGGAAGACGACACTATTCAGGATCGGATCTTGGGTCGGGTCCTGACCGAATGATCAGGTAGGTTAGATTAATACAAAATGGCGTAGTTTTATTAATGGGGGTGATGTCATACTCACGCACTAAACCGATTGGTTCTTAACCATTTTGAACCGATTCACTCACTTATGAACTAGACCAGACGGTTCAGTTATATAACTTTTTAAAATTAGGTTTTGACCCCTATGACATTTTGTTAATTGCTGAACGACCCAGAAAATTAATTTTAAATCCTTTTAATTAAAGAGAAATTACTAAAATGCCTTTAAGCCAAAAATAGGCCAAACGAATGCCAATTAAAAGAAAAGAATCTAACCCAATGTTTTTAGGTATTCTAGACTTAATGGTAGAGTCTGATTTGTGAAATTAGATCCTGAAAAATAAGAATAGGCAAATTGATATAATTCTAAATTTATCATAATGATTAATTAAGTTACCAATTAAACTCCAATGACTATGGAAATACATAACTTAATATTTTGTGGCATTCTGAATCCAATAGGAAGTCCATTTTATGAAACGAAGTCCTGAAAATATATACACGTGTAATGTCATAATTATCATTATGCCCTTAATGATCCAACAGTAGAGTCCATTTTAGCAAACAAAGTACCAAAAAATGGGACAGATGAAAGTATAAAATTATAAAAATGTCCCTAGGCTTAACATAAGATATAGATATGCAAATTAAGATCTGAAAAAGCCTAAACTGATTATCTTTGAGATTCTGGACTTGATAGTGACATCCTTTTGAGAAAAATAAGACCCGATAACAAAATAAAAAATAACAAATACGTCCTTAAGACTTAATAAAGTTACCAAAAGTGTATAGATGAAATTAAAAGGTCCACGTAAATGTTATAAGAACCAATTAGACTCAAAAAATAAAGTTCAAAAAATAAATCATGTATGAAAAAATTTAGGACATGAAAAGTATAAATTACCATTATGCCCTTGAAAGGCCAAATAAGCTATAAAGCATTAGGAACCTAAATTGGGAATTTGAGGGTCTCTTAATCAATTAGACTGAGTTCAAAAAAACTTTAAACACTAAATTGAGGTACCTAAATTAGAATGTATATTAATTCAACATACAATGTATTTTTGATCCATTGTTATAGGATCACCAAACAATGGAAAATGGAAAGAAAGCTATGCGATAGCTACTATGGTACCAGTATAAGAATGCAATGCTAAAGACCCAATGTAAGTAAATCCAAACTTTAATATGTAGATTTCTACTATTCCAATGTGGCCTATTTGTATAGCTACCAATCTTCACTTCTTGAAATATGCATCAATAATTGCTTCAAGTCCATAACCCATTGATTATCGTGTTTCTATTATGTGAAATTTTTGATTTGTTGAGATCCTATTTATTATGAATATCTGAGTCCTTTGAATCCTTAACTATGTCTTGTCTTTGTGATCATTGTGATCCCTTTTGTTATGAACGTTTGTAACCTATGTATATGCATATACATTGTGGAATCCTTTTTGTAGAGATTTGAATTTTTAGAATAAATTTTTCATTTCATAAATGTGGCACGTAAACTAAGGTAGACTGGGTCGAGTAGTGTAGTACCAGTTGTAACCCGAGCTGTTGAAGCTCTATATCATTATATCACATGTACTAAACGATTTTGAAATGTGAACGGTTTAATTTGTATAGTCGGTACCAGGTGACGCCCGAGCAATCCAGAACCAAGCATCGTGATGTATGCACGTACGTCAATGCATGCATGTAGGCGTATACATATATGTATAGATCATTGGAAATGAGTATATACGTACAAAATTAAAAACTAGTATATACGTGCATGTATGAATATGTATTTATGTATAGAATGTGTACGAATGATGTATTGCATATATGTATATATATGTATATAGTATTATATGCTATATGTGTACATGTATTTAAATATATTGAAAGAAAAGAAAGAAAAACAACAACATGCAGTGTGTGTAGGTTTGTGTGTGTGTGCTGCCATGAGGTCGACAAGTGGGTGCGTTGGTGTGTAATATAATATACATATATATATAAACCCAAAAATGCAAGCAAACATTTAATGCAAAGTAAAAAGGGGAAAGAGAAGTTAGAAAGAACAGAAGGGAAGTCAAGAGAAGTAGCACCAAGTGGGAGAGAGAGAGAGAGAGAGAGTGGAGAGAGAAAGAGAGAGAGGGAGAGAGAGAGATTGGACCGGTTTCTTAGTTGTATATATACGTGTATGATTAGATAGGGAATCAGAGAAGAAAAGGCCAAGTGGGAGAAGTTGTGAACATTGGGAGAAGTTCAGAAGTTAAACCAAGGAGAAGAAGGATAAGGCATACAGCGAGAGAAAAATACAGAAATTATAGGTAAGTCCATTGGTTTCTGGTTTTAAAATTTTAAAGCATATAGTTAGTTTTAAATTTTTGGATTTTGTTAAGCATGAATTGTGGGTTAAGTAGCAAAAAGAATCACTTAAAATGATCAAGAAATGAAAGAGAAAACAGTAGTTGCAGGTGGAGAGTGATAATCGGTCTTTGTAAATCTTAGCTTCAAACTTTGTTTAAATGGAAGGAAAACATTCCTCTTAGGTGCATAAAACTATTGGAACAAGATTTGGGTCAAGACTGTTAGGAAAACAAGGAGAAATAGGGCTCACCGAAAAAATGAGTTCCACTAAAAATCCTTCTGTTTGAAGGGTTCTAATAGATAAAGAGGAAAACAAACACTACAAATGAAACCTACAAGGGAAGTGGAGGAAAATGGCATTTGAAAAACAGTAGAATGTGACAAGAATTGGGTCGCCGTCACCAGATATGGCGACGGAACCCTAACTGACCTCCACCGGAATGTCGGGGTGACGGTGAACAGTAGGGTTGAGGTGCAGCGTCATTTAGTTCTTGAAGAGGCCGAAACTGCGTTGTTTGGATTGGGTTTGTTTTAAATTTAAAGTGTAAATGGGGTTGTTTGGAAACAAGAATAAGATATTAGAAATTGAAATTAAATTGGGAATAAGGAAGCCAGGGGATATCCTATCCTCGATTTGGGGCGTTATTCGTTGTTTGGGGCCAAGAAATGTGGAAAAAAAATACACAGGGGCTGCGCCCCTACTAATCGAATCGAAGACCTGTAGCATGAATGGGGGCATGTGTAACCAGAGAGGACGAGACAATCCCATGTCCTCTTTGTGCACAAATATATATATATATATATATATATATATATATTATATAATAATAATAGTTAATTAATTAAATTAATTAAATAATGACAAAATGGCCCGGAGTCCAAATTAGACAAGTTATTAGTGTATTTTGACTATCTTGGACCTTCTGAGATCAATGGTGATGTCCGTGATGTGAAATGAGGTTCCAAAAAATAAAAGACCCATAGGAATACTAAAATGACCAAAATACCCCTAAGTCAAAAAGTAGTCAAACGAACTCTAATTGAAATAAAAGAATAGTGAATTTTTATTATTTAGAGCATTCTGGACTCAATTGTAGAGTCTGATTTATGAAAAGAGGTCTTGAGAAGTATAAACCCATAAAAGTGCAAAATGACCATTTTACCCTTTTTAGTACGATGCCCGAATTGAATTTTGAAAAAGCCTAAATCGAATTTGTTCGATGTTCTGGATTCAATGGTAAAGTTTGTTTTAGTAAAATAGAAACTCATGAAATAAAAGCATAAAATTTGATGAATAGCATAATTCAAGTAACGATAGACTGAGTTATATTTCATGCTTTTAGGAACACTAAAAGGAAAAGAGAAGGCGGTTTGACCTTCTACATTCTCATTGTTTGGTTCGACTACACTGCGGACGCAACTCCCAAGGGTTGAGAAAAACCCTTCTAGGTATGATATTTTTCTAAGTAAGAAATAGGGTTAAGTTTAGGAATATTTTATGAGGAAATTGAATGATTTATATGCTTAACTGTTGTTGGAGAATTATTTGGAATATGTTTGTTTGATAACTTAGAGTTGGTTGTTTACGTGCTTGTGCGTTTCTTGCATTCTTTGAGAATTTAGTAAAGTGATAAACGTGAACTGTGACCATATGTTTAAATTGACTGTATGAGACAGGTATTCCTGTGGTACAAGTTTTGTGATTTAAATGTTATTGTTGCTTCGAGTATGATACATTATTTAAAGCATGCTTCAGTCAGATTATATTATTGTGTGGGAAAATCAAAGCATATTGGCATATGGTGAAACCTTTGGAAACATAGTGTGGGTTGAGCACGTGATGCTATGCATTATGAGGGTGTAGATCCTGCGGTGAAAAACCCAAAATTGGCTATTACATTGGTACCCAGATCCAACGAGGGAGGTCCGTGAACGGGTGTTGGTACTCAGATCCATCGGACGCTGTCCATAAACGAGACATGGGTGTGGCATAGAGTTCATGGGTGTGTCATGCATATTTTCATTGCATCGTATTAATGAACTGGAAAGTATCTAGATTATAAATGTATACTTTGCACATGCCACGCCTTAATCTTGTTTCTTGCATTAGCATTATGTTATACCAGCTGTTGAGTTGACCCATTCGTGGGATATCATATTACAGATGTTGCTTCTGATACTTAAGACTTGAGGAAGTCTTGGAGAACAGAAAAGACGTGGATCATGGAGGATTTGTGGCCCTTGGGGCATATTTTGATGTTGTACAAGGACATGAGCCCTAAACTATACATGTTTATTTGTATGTTATGAAACAACGGGCAAGGCTTTATGGATTAGTATCAGAACATGAATTAGGTTAGTATTTGAAATGCATGTAATTGTCCTTTATTATTCCCTTTTTGTTTATTTCACTCATTCCCCGAGTTGTAAAAATTTGGGGCGTGACACTTTTGCTGATAACAATATTTGTGAGTACCCGGGGTTGTGTCTGTCACAATGCCCATCTTGACTACTTGGATGTTGTTAACCTACGGGTCGATGTTTGGGAATGATACCCAACACGTTGTCCTGATGAGGATATTTTGATATGATGATAAGAGCTTTTTACGCCATCCAGGGGAACCCAGAGATGAGTGGTGAACCTAGATGAGTGTTGCATGGGGGTAGTCATGCCCTATTTGTTGATAGAATCTATTTGACTCAATTTGTATACGTTTGATTCCACACCTTTTGTTGATTTGATGACGTTAACTTTGGATGTGAAATATGCCTTTAAGACTTATCTTTGTATTCGATTTAACTCTCTTTGATTTGGTCAACTAAGCATTATATGTTGATAAATTTATGCTTGTTGACTTGCATAGTCATTCTTATCGCATTTGTGAACTCCTTATGAACTGTATTATTCTGGCCTGATGGCCAATTCCCTTGAACTTGAAATCCTATGATTGTTTGCTTGTTATACACCCTTGTGTAACGCATGGCAGAGTGAAGGATTTACTTATTGAGCTAAGTTAGCTCACCCCAGAATTATAACAATTTTTCAAGTAGCATAATATAGAAAGAAAGACAGTAAAGGTGACTAATGGAGCTAGTGGTATGCTTGTGGGAAATCTTAACAATGTATAGCTCTGAGTCTTAATTTGAACATATATCTTGTAAGGTTGATATTAATGTTAGATATTATGACATAGTGACACTAGAAATGTTATTAGACTTGAATGATAATTAATGATGATAAAAATTGTAATTGAAGATAATCTTATTGATGATTGTTAAAGTGTGATTTGGATATGAAATGAGTTGCATATAATTTATTTTTCGCACTTGTTTAAAAAGAGAAAATATTTTACTGTCTTGTACTATTCATTTAATTTTGAACGGTCTGTCTGAGCGACAGTGTCGGTTACCGACCCCTAATCCACATAGGGTGGATTCCAGGTCGTGATAATAATCATGTGAAATGCTTAAATTAACTTAATGAAATTGTGAAATGGAGGTCACCTTTGGGTCTTTGGGGCCGGGGTCATGACATTATGAGGTTGAGAATTGCAAAATTTAACTAAAAATGTTATGAATCAATCAAGAACATAACTCACAGAATGAATCAATTAGGAAAGTTATGTGTTTGAATAAGTGGGTATGGCCCACACACTTAAAGTTGGAACTGTTAGCTCAACATTGTAAATGTTGTATACATTGCTTGAAATTGAATTTTAGTTCGATTATGTAGATGCTAATTGAAAGTGCACTAACGTTGAATTGAATTCTAATTCCATTTGCACTTTGAAAAAGGAATTGGGGCTAAAGCAATTTTCTCTGTCCAACTACCTAAATTAACAAGTTCTAACCTCTGAATTTTAGATTTATGCCCATGAATGAGTTTTTGCTAATCTGATCATGATCTTGATCTAGATGAGAGAGACAACTAATTAAATTCCACAAGTGCAATAGTCTTAAAATTAGGTTATCATAGCTTGTATCATTTGGCTTGAAAAACTCTTAACAGATCTAGAAGTGAAAATTTTAGAAAACTTTGTCTCAACCCTTCAATGAGAAATGTATGTTGCTTTCTCCAAAAATGAAGGGGGAATGGGTGATGTGCGAGGTGTGGAATATAAAATTAAAAAAATTTAATAATTTTTTTCAAACAAATATTTTTTGGACAAAGAGTTTCCATACAGAGAAGTTTTGGATAGACAAATTTCTGATAGAAATTTCTCTATTAAAAAATTATGAATTTTTTTTTTTACAAAATTTAATATGCAATTTTTGTAAAAACTCAATTTTTAAATTTCAAATATATGATTTTTATAAAAAGTAAATTTATATATTGAATGTTATTTAATTTTAAAACTCATTGAAAACATGAATGATGATGTGACAAGAAGAAGCACGTCAAGCCCGTTACTTGATCGTAAGAGTTCTAGTTATTTTGAATTTTACACTGAAATGGCATTTTTGTCAAAAGAACACTAAGTAATTTTTTGGATTTAAATATTTTGTATTATCTTGGCTAATTAGCACTTTATAGCGGACGTATTTCTTAATTTATCATAAAAAATTTCTGAAAAATACTGTAGAGAAGGTATATCCCTATTTGTCATTATGTGATATTCATTTTATCAAAACATCAGAAAGAGCAACAATAGCTAGAAGAACGCTTGAAGTAAATTATCCAAAATAAACACAAGTTGGTCGATTAATGAAACAGAAACACAAGTTCGTCGATTGAAGAAACAGAAAGATGAGGAACCCAAAGTTTGTGTATCTCTCTCTCTCTTACACATCCCTAGATAAGATTGATAAGCAAAGTGAAGCTTTTCTAATATATTTTTCTCCATCAACTCCTGTCATCATCCATTTATATATTTTTTTCTCACCAATGCAATTAAAGCATAGCTTTCTTCTTTTTGGTATACCCACATGACCCATGGGGCCAGGCTTGAATAGTTTTTCCCACTCTGAAAGATGAGAAAGAGAGCCCAATCTTACATCAATCTCCTCACTGAGCTTTCCTGTCATCTCTGATAGATGTACTTATTTTTACTGTTCAAACCTTCTGTTCCTCAGCTTTCTGTCCCATCCACCAATATTCCAATGGGAATGTGGGACTCGTGGGTCTGCTCCCAATCAACCAGCACTCTCTTTTTTTCACTTCTTTTCCTAATCTCCTGACTGTTCTGGTAAATAACAAGAAAAAAGGGTAAGAAAGTAGAAAAACTTCCCCACATGAAAACTCAAACTAGAATGGGAAGGCTTCTATAACATGACTTTGAATGAAATTGCACCACAAGAAGGAAAAAAATATAAGCAAAAAAAAAAACTATAAAAGAGTCTGTTTTAGCGGGGGTTTTCTGTTGTTTCGAGGTCTTGTTATAAACCCCTCTTAGCTTCACCAAATGATGTGGTGTTGTTGTTTCCTGTCCAGTCAAAGAGACTGAATGGATCCAAGGCCTTGTTGTTTTCTCTCTCTTCATCTGCTGAGAATCCTTGGGTGAACAAGAGATTTAGAGGGTCAGCCTCTATCTCTCCTAAATCTGCAAAAAAGTCCTCAGACTGGTTGCAGTCTGGCATTGCTGGCCTGTAACTCTGAGGAAACCCTTCACTGAATTCACCATCATCCATTTCTATTTGTTTATCAAGGTCTTCCATCTCCTCTTTCACCAATGAACCGGTTGTCGAATTTCCAGTGATAATCGACGATGACGCGTTATCGGTATTGCTTTGCTTTTGTTCTTCCTTCATTGTCTTGTGTGAGTGAGAACCTGGTGAGTTCTTTGAACCTGCATTATTCTTTGACGGTTGGGATCGTGTAGAGCCGGCAAGTGCATTTCTCTGGGTTGGCCATGGATGGTTATGTTCAGAAGTGTAAGTAATAACCAACATGTTGGGATCGGTCCGGCTCCGCTCAACTTGTTTCCTCGCCGAACAACCCTTTGAGCTGCTGCATCTGTAATAGCCCCTGCAGTTTCAAATAACATGAATTAACAGACAATTAAATTGTTAACCCTAACTTGACTACAATTCAATTCATTATTATGATTGACTATAAATGGTTTATCATGAGAAATCAATAACATATGTCAATAATTTCTAATCACCAATAGTTAATCTATGCTTATTAAAAGTTAGCTGGATTTGGTTTCCGAAAGAATCTCTGGGTTCAAAAGCATTTTCCCCATGCAAAAGCAGTACAAAATAGCTGAATGTAAAAAGAAAAAATACTTAACATTTTCATGGCTAGCTAAAAATATAAGCAAGAAGCATAAGTTGATACAAAAAGGCAGCCTTAGTTTACGACTAAGGAACCTTTTTCCCATCAAGAGTTGTAACACTTGCAAGTCACATACCTTGGATAAGGAGAACCTTTAATAGGCTTCTGACCATATTTTCTCCATGCCCAGAGATCGGATGGAACTATTTCTCCACTTGGCCTGCTGTTTGCTGGTGCTGGTGCTGGTATACAAACTACCTTCTTTGCCTGGCTTTTCCTGGTTACATTGATATCAAGGTTGGTTTTGCTTCAATTTTCACAAACCAAGACACAGCAGCATGCATGGAAAGAGAAGAGAAGCTACACTTGCATATGATTTTTTTCAAGCTAAAAATTGGGTATGCTAGCACTTAAAAGGCTTAATGAGCTTGATAAATCTTTTATCACTGGTGCATAAATGTTTCTATTCTACTTCCTCGAAGAAACACAGTGTTTTGGCTTAGTTCTTTATGAAAACCGAAATGGGAGGAAAATTCTAAAGGTCATACCAAAGAGAAACACAAATCTTTTCAGGTGGATCTATGGAGGAAAAGTAGTTATGGATAACTACATGAAAGCAATATATGTGAATATTATTGTGACACCACTTGGCCTACCTTTTTCAGGTGGATTAAAACCCTTCTAGATGTTGTGCATGTTTTAGAGCTAATGTTGACAGAAAGCAGTCTCATCCGAAAGCATAGACCTAATTAATTCCTAACACTAATACAAACAGAAAATATATAAATGCACATATTTTATAGCAAACCCTATTTTCTGATCCTTATTAGCATAAACCCATATTCATAAAGCAATTAATTTACAATAACTTTCAGTTATTTATTGTTAATTAACTGTTATTTATGATCTGGGTATTGCAGAAATGTAAGAATTTGACCAAAAAGTAATATGATAATCAATTTTATTTAAAGGGTAATTCAATTCAAACAGCCAGTTCTCACCTTCTCTTAATACCCGTGTTTCGAGGAGATGAGATCTGTGCCTCAGTATTTTCAACCAAGCAACCTTTGGAGCTGTTAGGACTAATCATATCAGTAGCAACTAAGGCAGGATTCTTAATTCTTGGCAAAACGGCGACCAAGGGAGAATCGCATGGTGACACTGGTAATTTAGCCGTCGCCGGCGAGATCTGAAGCACCCTTGAGAAGATATTGCAAGGTCTCTTCATCTCTTCATCAAGAATATTCTTCTGAGAAAAAACACTAGCACCAGTACTAAACCCACCTGCGTCATCAACGCTAACTTTGATCATGTCTGTAGAATTATTCGAGCTGTTGAAGAAGCCCAAAGCCGGCATATCGAGCTCATGAAGAAGCGGATCTCTCATGTTGGAGAACGGATCGCCAAAATCATCAATTTTTTCTTCGATCCCAGAAGGATAATTCATGGGATCGGACGGAAATTGCCAGTCACCGACCACCGGCACTTCACCAGATGTGCCGCCTATTGCACCACCGCTAGCTCGAACTATGTCAGTTAAATCACCTTGATAATTCTCCATTCTCTGCGGAAAGTAACTACACATGCTTTAGGAAGCAAAAACGCAACAGAATCTCATTTGTCTCTTCTCTCTAGCTGGTTTGGTATGTTCTACACCAAACAGTCGTAAAGAAAAAACACTTGTATGAGGTCAAAATGCTTGATTGAGCTATGACAGGCTTACGGGGAATTGGGTTTTGTTGTTGAAGAAGCATAAATGGAAAACCAAAATTTGAAGGTTGAAACTGGTGTTTGTTCTTCTCAAAAACAAAGAAAGAGAAAATAGTTTTGAAGAGAGAGCCAAGATGAGAGAGAGAGAGTCAGTCAGTCGCTGACTTTTGACACGAAACTGCTCTTCTCCATACGCAACGAAAGAAGGGGAAAGGGTTTTAAACTGGTAATAATTTACTTAATCTAATAGGGTCTTGAGTTGGGTGATTGTATCATATATCATCCCAAGGGTCAAATTTCTGCACCTGTTTCTGTTATTTTAGCACTTATTTTAACATATTTTTGTTCTCTTATTATATATAATATAAGTTTGTTTTTTTTGGTGTGTAACAATTCAATCCTAGCTAGTAATAATTCTAACAAATAGGTGACCATGACAAGTATTGGAAGAGGAAAGAGGCGGCAAGTAGCCGCATTTTTCGGGAAACGTTTCGAAACGAGGGTGGTCCGTTACTCTCCAATTCTTCCGTTTCGTTTTCAGGGAAGTGACAATAATATTTGTTTATATAGTTACATCATTATATAATGAAAAGAAGAAGCATTTAAATGCACTTCTAAACGTGCAATCTCGTTTAGGTTCTCACTAGCAAATTACATCAAATATATAAAATTTTAAAATATATATTTAAGCATGATTTTATTTTGAAATCGAACCAAATAAAAAAGACTTTATTTACTTTTATTTTTATTTTTATTGATAATGTGATTTGACCCTTGAATGATCACTTGGGTAAGATATCAATTCGAATGAATATATATAAATTTCTTTGATGGAATATATATAATTTTAAATAACTATTTTCTTTATTAGATAGATACTAAGATATGCAGTCTTTGTTTAAAAGATTAGAAAAATAAAATAGAATCAGATATGATATGAATATGATCAAATTAGATCAAATAAGAAAAAATATTTATGAGATATTAGATAATATGATTGTTGGAAGCAATTTTTCTCATCTTCTCTTTTCTTCTTTTGACGAGAAAATGACTGAAAAAAAGTTTATTTTACATTTTATCTCATTGAACATGGGATAGAATATCACTACTATGATGAGGTTATTTTTATGCCACAACAATGATATATAATTAAATTAATCCAATCCTAAATAAATATTAAAACATAAAATAAAATATCACTAATCTTATTCCATTTACTTGTTCTGTTGCAGAAACTTAGCCAATAAGGCTAGCAAACATATATAATTGAAGGGAAAAAATAGTCAATTGATTTGAACAAAGTACATCCTAAACCCCCTATCAAAAAAAGTTCACTGTTCACAAATATCTTTAATTTTTATTATTTAGAGGATTAAAAGTGTTTTTATTTTAAACATAACAATAATGAGAGCGTGAACCAAAGTCTTTAAAAGAGCATAAAAAAAATTTGATTTGGAATTTGGATAGTGTGGATTGTTGATTATATCAATTAACATATTTCTCTAAATTTCAGAGTAGGAAGAGTATCGTGGACTTAGAATTTCAATCAATGAATAAAACATGACCAAAAAAAAAAAAAAAAATCAATGCAAAATATATTACTCACCTCATTACTGCTTATAATTGCGAAAACCCAAAATTCAAGTGTGGTGTAGAGGGGTAAGTAAAACATTGAATGGGAGCAGAGCAGAGAGAGAGAGATAGAGAGAGAGGGGTTCATGAAGAAACCTTGCAAAAAGGTGTTAATATATTAGGATGTAGAAGTGGAATTGGCAAGTGAATCAACATAATTTGAAAAATAAATAATAAAAAGAACTTTGTTGAGTGAAGATTTTTTTTCCAATATTATAATTATAATAAAGGAAAATTTAAGTAATTAAAGGAAAAAATAAGAAAATGTTAAAAAAATCAATGGACAAGGATATAGTATGATTACCAAATTGAAAGAGCTTAAAGAGAGATTTTAGGAGATGAATACATATTCCATGAAGTGTGCATCTCAACCAGCCGCACTACTAGCTCCCCTATTTTCAATTCAAAAAAAAAAAAAGAGAGAGAGACTATAATAATTAACCCTGCAGTATTATGCTAGGAATTGTCACCCTCAAAATTACATATGAATGGATTGTTCGGGTCATGGCAGCATTAAAAGTCTCTCGTGATAACTTGAAATTGTGATCGAGCTTCGGAATTTATTGGTTGGAGAGAAACCCCTCTCCACCTACTGGCATGTCACGTTTGGATCACATAAAAATATGTTGGACCCAAAACTAGTAGAAGAAGCAAACTCCAACAAAATAAATTATTGGACCGGAAGCATAGAACCGTGTCACCTCACAATGTATACCAAACTAAAAACAATATTTTTCATGAAGTGTAAATGTATCTTTTATAAATATAAATGAATAACTGTATTAATGTAAAATTAAATAATGTAACAGTCTTTATTTATCTTGAGATATAACAATCAAGAGAATAATGTACCACCCTATGTAGTGCAACAGTAGTAATGAGGGCATTCAATATATTCAACCATGTAATATGTTTATAAATACAAACCTCCCGAAGCACCTGTACAAGAATTATGAACAAGCATACTTACCTAATTTACAAAGAAGTAAGAGTGTATCTTGTAACCATAAATTTAATTTCCACTCCATTCCTCTCATTTCAAATCCTAACAATCCGAACTTAGTTTTTCTACCAGCCATCCGAAAGGCCTAACGCTTCACTAGCTACTAACTCGTTGGCAATGCGCTGCCACTCAAGCAGGCTTGCGGTCCGAAACCGAAGGGAGACACCATCCCCATCACAAATAGATCCACCGGGTAATACAGAAATCTCAGTAGCACATACTCTTGTTATTCCGTAATTTAAATCTTTTTATTTAATTCCCAACCAAGTTATTACAAACCCAATGACCTCACACCATTTCTTATTCAATTTGTCCTAATGAATTAATATTCACATTCTCATCATTCATTTGCATTTCACATTTTCATTCATAGTACCAATGTCTCACAAACTCGGAACACTCATGGGGTGCTCAACAATCCTATATTGGCTCACAATATTAGGTGGGTACACCGGCTCACACTATAATCTACATCAACTTCCATAAAGCGCAATGCAAGATGTCTCCATATACAATAATCACGTAAATAATAGAGTGTCCATATATGTTTCTATGACAGACATATAACAAATAGTAAAGCACTAGAATGATAATAACAATCACACCATAAAAATGAGATAATGGTCAAACATCAAAATAATAATGGCAGTCACATCATAAGGATCAAGCAATGGTAAAAACATCATAATAATAATGACAGTCACATAATAAGGATTAATTGGAAATCATGCAATACCAACCAATCATGATATGATCATAGTCTTAGTCACCAACCGACTATAAGAAGACACTACTTGTATCTTTCATAATATGCATTGAATACCTTACACACTCATAGTTTAACTCCTAGGACTATTCGGCCCTTAATACTAAGGTTTCATATTGATTCCATAAATTCACTAAGGTTAATTATACATTAGTTTGTACGCCGAGTGCCCGTTTTCCTAAATGGATATCAAATTGTGTTCTTGGGTCTCAAAAACTCTAAATAGGCCCTATCGCACTATTCCTAAGTCTTTTGAATGTATTTTAAACCTATAAGGGTACTTTTATAATTTTAACAGACAAGTTTCACGTCTATCAAGATATGATCTCACAAAATGAACCTTGAAATTGGATCTAGAAGATCCAAAAAACCTAAAGGTACACTCATTATATTTTATTAACTCTTTTAAATATTTGTTCCAAACCTAAAGGCATGATGGTAATTTTATATATTTATGTGGGATTAACCTCGTACCCCAATTTGATCAATCTAACATCATATTTGAATTTTCGATGTCCAAAAACTTTAGAAACACATCTTTTAGAATTTTATTTAGCTTTTAATTGTTCAATCTAACTCTAGGGGTATAATTGTCATTTTATCAATTTAGGTAAGACTACCACCAGGTCCCAATTGGTCCAGTCTGATAGTGCATTTGAGTTTCAGGCATATAAAAACCTTAAAATAACTCTTTCTAGATTTTAATTTGCTTTAGAATTGTTTAATTTATCATTAGGGGTATTTTTGTCATTTTATATATTCATGTGGAACCACCTCAGATCCTCAAATATTCAAACAGACCCTGCCATTGATTTTGGAATGCCCAAAAACCTCAAAAATGCTCATTTTTTTTTATTTTAATTAGCTTTATTTTCAATTTTATAGATAAGTGACCTTTTATGTAATTTTCCTTAAATTTGTTCATTCATTTGTAAATATTCCAATTTAATCTGCCCCTTTTTTTATTTTAATAGTTTAATTTCTAATCCTTGTTGCCAAACATAGCTAATTTAATTTCAATTCCAATTTTTGGAATAGAGTTATCCCTATTCCAGTTTTCCAAATCCAAACACTAGACAACACATCGTCCGTAACCAAACATCCCAAGTTCTAGTCAACCCCTAGCTGACCTAAGGACCCGACCCATCAACCACTTGACCTAGTTGACTAATCAACGCCGGTCGTTGATCGTCACCGGTCACCTTCTCCTACAAAATTCACCAGAAAACTAATTGTTCATAATTTTTTCTACTTTTTTCTTGCATTTTTTTACCCTATTTTCTTCTATGATATTTTTAACATCTTTTAACATCATATTTTAGTCATTTGGAGGGTTGAAAGATCCAAAATCACGAGTCTCTGACGAGACCCATTTTTTCGGCCACGTCTACAACCCCCTGCTCTTTGTACACAACGGCGGTTTCACACGCATTTAATCACACAAAAAAGCTTCCTTTTTACTTCTTTATGTCCACTAAAGCTCAAAAGAAATCCTCAAGAGGTCATTTGAAGAGAAAACATAGTAAACCTAGTTTCAAGCTCTGTTAATGACTACCATGGTCCGTGATGCCCATATAAATGTATAGAACTTCACATGCATATACATACAAATATTCTAGCATATTTAACTCTCAAATAAGCCTATAAATGCCTAGAAGTTCCCTAATTGTTATGGCTATCTTAGAGAGAAATTGAGGAGAGAGAGAGAGAGAGAGAGAGAGAGAGAGAGGGCTTCAACTTGATGCTTCCATGGCTGTCAAACCCTCATTTTTTTACCAACAAAGAAGAAAATTTATTGATGATAAGGAGTGTACAAGAGATACATGCCTCTTTGTGTTCCTCCACTTCTCTTTTCATTCTTTTTCTTTCCATTTTTTTCATCTTCCTTTTTTTATTTCTTCTACTCTTTTTCCATTCTTATCGGTTCACTCACTCTGTGTGTTATTTCACACATATACACATTGTTCTCATACTCACAGATGTATACACATACCAATTCACACACACACACACACACACACACTGACACACAAGCCAAGCTTTGGCTATAAAGGAAACAAACAGAGAGAGAGAGAGAGAGAGAGAGGGGAGGGAAAGAGTGGTCAGCCAAAAATGGAAAAAAAGGAGGAGAGAGAAAAGGCCTTTGTCCCATCATGTGCACGTCTTTTTAGTCCCTCTATGGTGCACCTCACGTACACGCAAGTGGCTCTTACCTAGGATCCTCATTACACCAGTCACCATAAGACAAGTGTCCAAGTTCAAAACATCTAGCAAGCTTCTTGTGAATGTTTTGCACACACCCCAATACGCCATGTGGCTAGTTGGCCCAATGTGCATGCCTATACACCTAAAAATAAATTTTCTCAAAATCGCACCAAAATTGGCACCCTAGCTAATTTCGATGCACTGATTCCAAATATGCTCTCTATTCCTACTTAAGTGCACACACCCTAGCTAATAAATTGTCTCAAGAAATCTTAGTAGCACACATACTTTCGCTATTCCGCAATTTAAATCTTTTTATTTAATTTCCAACCAAGGTATCACAAACCCAATGACCTCACACCACTTCTTATTCAATTTGTCCCAAGGAATTTATATCCACATTCTCATCATTCATTTATATGAGTGTAGGCACTGGAAAAATCTAAACACGACTTTTAAAGTTCACTCCCTCAAAGTGGGAGAAGTACGCCCTCTTTTTCAGATTAGGGTGTACAATGAATACGCAAAGGAGTCGCCAGCTTGTTTTAGGCTAAATAACAAGCAAACGTGATACAACCCATGAAAAATACATGTAAAAAAATTAACAAAGAAAAACTGAAATTACATTGCTTTGATCCTATTTACACTCTAAACCCTTGACATGGGTTAAAATAAAGTAAAGCAAGACTAATCTACATGAACAAATCTAAATCCAAGAGCTAAGGTACTAGATAGGAAAGGGTTAGGCACCTGTCCCGCCCAGTCTGAATAGACTGGCTTCAAGTGTTCATCCATAAGGCTTAATATTCCATGACATAAACAAGAGAGAAAGTGAGTAGAAAGAGATAATGACAATAATGATATGAACGAATAAAATACATCCAACAAATAAGTAAAATAAGCCAAAAGAAGTGAAGAGAGAGATTAAAATGAATGCAATAATAAAAAGACATAATAATAATAGAGAGAGATGGGATGTGAGAAAGAGACATGAAGTAAATAGCTTAAAGAAAAAGAGTAAACTCAGACCCATGAGGTGTCTTACATATCCATTCAAATAATAAAATCAAAGCCAACGCAATTCTCTAATTCAATTTATTTTATCAAGAGTGATAGAATAAATTAAATTAAGAAAAGAGAGAATAGTAGAATTTTAAGGAGTGTACCTGATTGTTTGTGTTAAATCAGATAAGACTTGAGCTTGGACTCCTTGGATTGAATCTTCAATGGTGTAGAACTTTGTCTTCAATGGATTAGAATTATTACTTGTGTAGAACAAGGCTTCAAGAAATATGGAAGAAAGAGAAGAATTATTGCTACAGTATTTGGCTTCTTAATTTTTCTGTCTTTTCCATTGGATTATGATGTGGAATTGGAAGCCTCCTTTATGGTGGCTAAGGGGTCTTATTTATAGGAAAAAATTAACGAGGTTTGATCCAATGGCTTACAATGAATCCTATGGATGAATGGCCAAGATTAAATGCTTAATGTGCAAGCAACTATATATAGATATTATTTTGTGCACAAATCTACGGTAAATCCCTTGGAATAAGGAAGGAAGGGAATTTGACAAGTATTTGGTGGACAAGCCTATAGTTACTAGATCGCCCCTAATTCGATGGAGAATTTAAGGACAAAGAAATTACAAAAATGCCATTAAGGCATAAAAAAGTCAAAATTGTCCCTAAGGACCAAAATTACCAAAATAACCCTATATGAGTAAAATGACATAAAAATTACATGTATGCCCATGAATGACTAAAATAACCTATATGGGTTAGGAATATGCTATAATTATCAAAGTGCCCTCCAAATGACAGCATAACATCAATAAACAAAAATACCTCTAAAAGGTGAAAAACCTATTGTATTTACCAAAATGCCCTTAGTAGGCATTATGACTAAAATACTCTCAAGGGTGTCAAATGACCAAAATGCCGTTAGTGGGCATAATGACCAAAATGTCAAAAATGCCCTATATAGGCAAAATGCTGAAAATGCCCTTTATGGGCAAAATGATCAAAATGTTCTATTTGGACAAAATGACCAAAATTTTGAAAATGTCCTTAAAATGATGAAAATTTCCTCTATGAGCGAAATGACCAAAATGCCCTCTATGGACAAAATAACAAAAATGTCAAAAATACCCTTATATAAAAAAAATGACGAAAATGCCCTTTATAGGTGAAATGACCAAAATGCACTTTATGGACAAAATGACCAAATTGTCGACACTAGCCTCTACGGGCAAAATGACAAAAATGCCCTTTATGGGCGAAATGACCAAAATTTCTTCTATGGACAAAATGAAAAAAAATGTCAAAAATGACCTTTATGGGAAAAATGATGGGAATGGCCTTTATGGGCTAAATGAGAAATTATTAAAATACCCTTAAATGGGACATTGTAATAACCCGGAAAAATTTTTTTTTTTTATATATAAAATTTTCGTTGGTTATTAAATATTTTTTTTATTATATTAATTATTATTATTATTATTATTATTATTATTATTATTATTATTATTATTATTATGATAATGGTAATGTGTGTATGTATATATATATATATGTGTATATATATATAATTTAAATTTTTGTTGGTGTATATATGTGTGTGCATATGAGTATGTGTACTTAAATGTGTAAATATATATGTGAATATATATATATATATATATGTGTATAGAACAGTGTGTATGTGTGTGTGCCGTGTGGGTGCATGTGTGGAGTGTTATACACTCAAAGGGAGGTGGTGTGTGGCAGTGGGTGTGTAAGGGGGTTAGGTGAGTGCATGAGTGGGGTTTTGTAGGTGTACATGAGTGAAGAGAGTGGGGAGGGGCAGACCTGTCGTGAGGGTTAGAGAGAGAGAGAGATATAGAGAGAGAAAGTGAAGAGAAAAAGAGAAAGAAAGAAGGGTGTTCTGATTTTGAAAGGGAAAACAGAGGGAGGAACTTCAAGGTGAAGAGCACACTGAGGTCTAGTGGTTGAACTAAGAGAAGGAGAGAGAAACGGAGGTAAAACGACTAAACCCACTATTTTCTCTCTCTAGAAATATCATGTATTCATAATCTGTTTTAGAGCATGTTGAATTGATTAAAGTCTTGGACATTGTAGTGTATGAAATGTAGATCATTTTGCAAGAAAAATCAGTTAAAATGGGTGAGAGATGAGAGAGAAAAAACAAGTTATGGGTCACGGCCATGGGAGGTGAGTGTTATCATTTTATGTACAAAACTTGGTTTGAATGAGATAGAAATGATCCTAGAGAGTGCAGAAAAAAGATAGAAAAAGAAATGAGTTGAAGCAGTCAAGAACCGAGCAAGAAAACAAGAAAAATCAGCTCGCCGGAAAGCCGGCCGGAGCTGTTAAACCCTAGGTTCGAGATGATGGAGAGGGTCTTGATGGAAATGGAGGCTAGAAAAGGAATCTAGGGAAAGAGGGGAAGAAACTGACATTTTGAAAACATTGAAAAACCACCGAAAAAATGTCGCCGACGCCGGAGAAGGCGCCGGAACCCTACTGGGTCGTCGCTGGAAAAACGGGGAAGAAGGGAGGCCATCGGGTCGGGTCTCGGGTCCGGGTCGGGTCCGGGTCGGGCTTGGGCCGAACCACCCTACCACGTGTCGCATTCTGTTTTAAATTAAAAAGGGGAATGGGGGCGTTTGGCAACGGGGATGAGAAATTGAAATTGGAAAATTGAATTGGAGACAAGGATATCCTATCCCAGTTTTAGCCCTATCCCCTGTTTGGTTAACTTGATTTAGAATGACAAATTAAACTAGTTTTAATTTGGACTTTTTGGAATTTGAACCTTTTGGAATTTGAACCTTTTAGAATTTGAACCTTAACCCTGAACTTTCGAAAATTACAAATTGACCCCCCAACTGTTAGAAATTACACTTTGACCCACCTGATTAAATTATTAATAAAATATTAATTAATTAATTAAATTAATTTAATTAATTAAATATTCAAATATATTTCGGAATCCAAATGGGACAAGTCATTAGTGTATTTTGACTATCTCGATCATTCCGAGACCAATGGTGAGGTCCGTTTTACGAGATGGGGTCCCGAAAAATAAAAGACCCATAGTAACCCTTAAAATTACCAAAATGCCCCTAACTTGAAACACTGTCAGACGAACTCCGAATTAGATAAACAAATAGTGAAACTTTATTATCTCGAACATTCCAGACTCAACCGTGGAGTCCGATTTGTGAAAAGAGGTCACGAAATGTAAGGACACGTGTAAAGTGCAAAATGACTGTTTTGCCCTTTTCAACCCTGGTGTCCGAATTGAGTTCTACGAGAACCTAGACTTATTTTCTTAAACGTTCTAAAACCAATGGTAGAGTTTAATTTAGCAGAATAGAAACTTATGAATTAAAGACATAAAATTTGATGAATAGCATAGATTCAAGTAACAACAGACTGAGTTGTAATTTCTACTTTTAGGGACATTGACAGGACAGGAGAGGGCGATCTGATCTTCTACATTTTCATCCGTCGGTTCAGTTACATATAGCGCACGATCTTCTAGGGTTGATACCAACCCATCAGGTATGGTGTTTTGCTAATGTTAGAAATGAAGTTAAGTTAGGAATATTTGTGAATGACTGGAATGACTTATGTGCTTATGTGGAATGTGTTTACTTGATGATTTAAGGTTGATTGCTCACATGCTTGCATGTCACTTGTACTTTATGAAAATTTAGTGAATGATGAATGTGAATCATGACATGTGTTTAAGTTGTAAGATGAGATATGCTTGCATATGGAATTGACTGATGATTTATATGTTATTGTTCGAGCACGCTATATTATTGATCACTATGTTCATTGAGGTTGCATTGGCATATTGGCATATGATGAATCCTTTGAGAACATAGTGTGGGTTGAGCATTGCATTATGAGGGTGTAGATCCTGTGGTGAAAAACCCAAAATTGGCCATTGCATCGGGGAGTACCCGGAAAAGAAACATGGGTGTGACATAGAGTTGTGCATGGGTGCGTCATGCATACCATTCATATATTACTGCGATGCTTTGAATGACATTTAGAGATAAATGTACACTTTGCACATGCCACGCCTTAGCTTTATTTCTTGCATTAGCACTTCATCATACCAACAGTTGAGCTGACCCATTCGTGGGCAACATTTTCAGAGGAGGACCCGCCAGCTATTTGAGACCCAGTGATGCTTTGATAGGAGGAGACACTTGTTATATTTTGGTCCGTGGGACCTATGTTTTGTAATGTAAGGGCTTAAGCCCGAATGACCTATGAACAATGTATTCATGTTATCTTATGTATTGATGGGGATGGACTCATGTTTAGTGGATTTATTTACCTTGTCCTTTTATTTATTTTATTTTCTGTCTCGTCAGTCGCGCCTCGGGTTTGCCGAAATTCGGGGCGTGACAGACATATTGCAGCAACTTACCAAAAATAGCAAAACCCACTTTATTTAATTAAGGGTCTCAAAATGATGTGTCTATAATTTACATTTCACATTTTCATTCATAGTACCAATGTCTCACAAACTCAAAACACTCATAGGGTGCTCAACAATGCCATATTGGCTCACAATATTACCTAGGCACACCGACTCACCCTACAATCCTCATCAACTTTCATAAAGTGCAACACAATACGTCTCCACATACAAGAATCGCATAAATAATAGGGCGTCCATAGTTGTTTCCGTGACAGACATATAAAATATAGTAAGGCACTAGAATGATAATAACAACCACACCATAAAAATCAGATAATGGTCAAGCATCAAAATAATAATGGCAGCCACATCATAAAAATCAAGCAATGATAAAACATCATAATAATAATGAGAGTCACATAATCAGGATCAATTAGCAATCATGCAATACCAACCAATCAGGATATGATCCTAGTCTTAGTCATCACCCAACTATAAGGAGACACTACTTATATCTTTTATAATATGCATTGGATACATTACAAACTCATGGTTTAACTCCGGGGACTACTTGTGACTTAACACTAAGGTTTCATATTGATTCTATAAATTCTCTAAAGTTAATTATACATTAACTTATACGCCGAGTGCCCGTTTTCTTAAATGGATATCAAATTGTGTTCTTAGGTCTCAAAAACACTAAACAGACCCTATCATAATATTTTTAAGTCTTTTGAATGTCGTTTAAACCTATAAGGGTACTTTCATAATTTTAATAGAGAAGTTTCATGTCTATTGAGACACTGTCTCACAAAATGAACCTTGAAATCGAATCTAAAAGGTCCAAAAATAAAAAGGTAACCTCATTATATTTTCTTAACTCTTTTAAATATTTGTTCCATACCGAAAGGCATTACGGTAATTTTATATATTGATATGAGACCAACCTCGTACCCCAGTTTGATCAATCTAACATTATATTTGGATTTTCAGCGTCCAAAAACCTTAGAAATGCATCTTTTATAATTGTATTTGGCCTTTAATTATTCAATATAACTCTATGGGTATAATCATCATTTTATCAATTTAGGTGAGACCACCACTGGGTCCCAATTGGTCTAGTCTGATAGTACATTTGAATTTGAAGCATCCAAAAACCTTAAAATAGCTCTTTCTAAATTTTAATTTGCTTTAGAATTGTTTAATTTATTATCGAGGGTATTTTTATTATTTTATATATTCATGTGGGACCATCCTAGGTCCTTGAATATTAAAATAAACCCCACCATTGATTCCAGAATGTTCAAAAATTTTAAAAATGCTCATTTTGCATTTTAATTGGCTTTTATTTTAATTTTATGGACAAGTGGGCTTTTATGTAATTTTTTTTAAATTTGTTCATTCATTCGTAAATATTCCAATTTAATTGGCTCCCTTTTTAATTTTACTAGTTTGAATTTCTAATCACTATTTCCAAACATAGCTAATTCAATCTCAATTCCAATTTTTGGAATAGGATTATCCTTATTTTAGTTTTCCAATCCCAAACACTAAACAACATATCACCCGTAACCAAACATCCAAAGTTATAATCCATTAGCCAAACAGCCCCTAGCGGACCCAAGGACCCGACTCGTCACCCACTTGACCCGGTTGACCTACCCATTGACCCAGTTGACCAATCAACATCGGTCATTGACCTTTGACGATCCTTCTCTAGCAAAATTCATCAGAAACTTAACTTTTCAAAATTTTTTCTCCTTTTTTCTTTCATTTTTCTAAGATATTTCTAACATCTTTTAACATCATATTTTAGTTGTTTGGAGGGTTGAAAGATCTAAAATCACGAGTTTCTGATGAGACCCATTTTTTCGGCCACGCTTGCAACCCCCTACTTTTTTTACACAATGGCGGTTTCACACGCATTTAATCACACACAAAAGCGTTCTTTTTACTTCTCTATGTCCACTAAAGCTCAAAAGAAATCCTTAAAAGGACATTTGAAGAGAAAACGCAGTAAATTTTTAAGCTCTATCAATGACTACCACAGTCTGTGACGCCCATATACATGCACAGAACTTCACATGCATATACATACAAATATTCTAGCATATTTTACTCTCGAATAAGCCTAAAAATTTCTAGAAATTCCCTAACTGTTATGTCCGTCTTAGAGAGATAAATTGAGAAAAGAGAAAGAAAGATTCAACTTGACTCTTCCATGGCTGTCGAACCCTCTTTTTTTTTTCATCAACAAAGAAGAAAATTTATTGATGATAAGGAGTGTACAAGAGATACATGCCTCTTTGTATCCCTCTATTCTTTTTTCTTTCTTTTTCTTTCCTTTTTCTTCATATTCCTTTCTTTATTTCTTCTTCTCTTTTCCATTCTTATCGGTTCACTCACTATATGTGTTACTTCACACATATACACACTGTATTACACACATTGTTCTCACACTCACACATGTATACACATACCAATTCACACATACATGTTGAGTCACAAGCCAACCTTTGGCCATGAAGGAGAGAAAGAAAGAAAGAAAAAACAAAAGAGTAAGAGAGAGAGAGAGAGAGATTTTTCAAATGGGAGGGAAAGAGTGGTAAGCCGAAAATAGGGAAAAATGAGGAGAGAGAAAAAGCCTTTGTCCCATCATGTGCACCTCTTTTTGGTCCCTTTATGATGCACCTCACCTACACGCAAGTGGCTCTCACCTAGGATCCCCATTGCACCAATCACCACAAGACAAGTGTCCAAGTTCAAAATATCTACCAAGTTTCTTATGGATGCTTTGCACACACCCCAATGTGCCATGTGGCCAGTTGGCCAAATGTGTGTGCACACGCGCCTAAAACAAATTGTCTCGAAATAGCACCAAAATTGGCACCCTAGCTAATTTCGACGCACTGATTCCAAATATGCTTTCTATTTTTTTTTTTAATTCAATCGTTAGAATTTTCACATTTATCTATGCCTCGTATAAATTACCAAAACTTCAATTTAGCTTCACTATGTCATAACTATGACTTATTAACCAATTTTATAATTTTTCGGATACACCTTCGATTATTTAACTATATGACTTCGATTTAGATTGAAAAATTATCAAATTACCCTTTGGCAATACTTTGGGTCTTTACAAGTTTGGCCATAAAGAATAGTAGTGTGGAATTAGGAAGGAAATCACAGAAGGGCCAGAAAAGAATGGAAACCTAAATATGGAAAGAAAAATCTTGAAAACAATAAAAAAAAAAAAGAGAAATATTTACAAAAGAAATGGAAATTAGATTAAGGGAAATATAAGGGTTGATGAAGAGGTATAGGGATATGTAGTAGGAAAATCAGTACTAGAAGGCATGGACAATATGAAAGATAACAAGAGGTCAGGGGGAGAGAAAATAGTTATGTATTATTTGGGTAGTGCAATTGTTATACAGAGCTCTGATACAGGGTCTAAATTGATGTTCAAACCTCTGTAAGGAATGCGAAGTGTGGAATAATGGATAAAAAGTCCTTTACTACTTTGTAGGAGCAAAAGAACATGGCTATAGGAATGATAGAAGAAGACAAGGATAGTATGGCAGGATCAAAACTTCTAAGTGATAAGGGGAATCAAATGCAAGAAATAGAATTGGATCCAATCAAATAGGCAATCAACCTGTTGAAGTTAATACCAATTTAGGGATGTTAATAAATGGGCAATAAAAGGCAAAAAGATGAATAGAGGCCCTATCATGAATAATAGTAATTCAAATGGTTAAGGTAATTACTTGAAATATAAGAGGATTGAATAACCTATTGAACCAAAAAAAAAGATTAAAAGAAGCAAGAAATTGAAATAATGGGGATTAATAAAACAAGAGTTGGATTGGAAAACATCATTGAAATTCAAAGCAAGTGTTTTAGAAGCTAGAGAATGGCTCACAATGGAGAAGCTACCAAAGTCAACAAAACATGGGTGTTATGGGACATTCAGGTAGTGAATTGCATAGTTGTACATAATATTGATCTGGTTATCTTTTGAAAGGTGAAGATTATCAAATTGAAATAGAGTTTAGCATCACATTTGTTTATAGAGTTACTAATAAGATTAACAAGAGAAAGCTATGGGGAGAATTAGAGCTAAATTCTAGATTAATGAGTTCTCAACCATGGATAGTCATAAAAGACTTCAATATTATTAGATATGCCCATGAGAAAAGGGGGGGGGGACAAAGCATTCACTGGCTAGCTTAGTTATAAAAGAACTCAATAACTATCTATGAGAAATTGGGATGGAATATATGATCATTAGGGGTATACTTGATACATGTAGTAGCAAAAGAGAGGGAGATAACAATATTTTTTTGTAAATTGGATAGGATAATGGTGAATGAACTATGGCTTCAATAGTACATAGAGACTGAAAGCTAATAATTGGCTCATGGTCTGTCAGATCATGCCCCTAAAATATGCACTATAATTGAATCAAGGAAGAGGGTAAAAAAACCTTTCATGTTTTTTAACTTTTAAATAGCTTATAAAGAATTCACTTTTTTGGTACCTGTTTCACGGTGATTCAATCAATTTTTTTTTGGGGGGGGGGGGAGGGGGGGTCAACATTTAAGGCAACTCTTAAACTAAAGAGACATAAACCACTATTGATGAAGTCAAATTATAGATTCTATAGGAATATTTTGGTTCGCTTCCTCTCTAAAGAAAAAGAGTCATCTTTGCACAAAATGCTAAAATCAAATTGGAAAGAATAAAAGATCTAGTTTTTTTAATCCAAGTAATGAAAATTTATATAGACATGAAAATGAATAACACCATTTTACTCAAAATTAAGGGCTGAGGAATCTTTTTACGCAAAAAGCTAGAATATGGTAGCTTAAAATGGGTGATCAAAATACATCTTCTTTTCACAGTATTCATAATAGATAGGGGCAAATACTTGCTGAGGAAAAGGAAGTTAAGCAATAAACAATAAGACTTTTTTGAGATTTTCTTCTAACTGCTGCTAGTTACAACCACTAAGCTAAAGCTAGATTAAGGAAAGTTCTAAATATAAGACTAAATGAGAATAAAAAAGAGGCACTATTATAGGAAATCATTATTAAGAAAATTGAGAACATCTTGTTTAGAATAGATGATAATAAGAAACCTAGGCCTAATAGATTTGGGGCATCTTATTTTTCAAAAGAATTGGGAAATTGTGGGATAAGACATTGTCTAAGTAGTGAAGCACTTTTTAGAACTGGATATGTTCTAAAAGAGTGGAACATTATAATATTGACTTTAATTTCTAAATAATCTAACTAGCATGAGAGAATATAGGCTCATACCCTATTGTAATACACTTTTGAGTGTATATCAAACATCATTTCTAATAGATTGAAGCCTATATTTCAAAATATCATTAAATTAAATCAAGCAACTTTCCTTTCTACTAGAAATATCACTAAAATTGTGTTGCTAATGCAAGAACTCCTAAGAAACTATTATGGAAACCATTCTCCCTCAAGGTGTGCTATTAAGATTGACTTATTAGAGACCTATGACCCCATTAAGACTCAATTGACTCAGATGTTAAATTTAGCATAGGGGTGCCTCCCAGTTACTTATTTAGATGTTTCACTAATAAAAATTAGTTTTAAGGCCACAAACTACAAGTAGCTTCTAAGTAGAATTAAGGAAAGTAAAAAGGTGAATAGTTAGAGCATCATCATATGCTGGAATATTGCAACTTATTTAGTTAGTCTTATGTAGTATGAAAGTATATTGGAATAAAATTTTCATAATTCCTAAATCAGTCATTAAGGGAGTTGAAAAATATTAAAGAATTTCCTATAGGTATGACCAAAGTTATAGTAAAGAAGGGGAAAAGTTAACTAGGATAACATATGCCATCTAAAGGAGGAAAGTGAATCGAGAAATTAAAAAAAAAAATATGATGAATGGAACAAAGAACTTATGATAAGGCATCTATGGGCATTGTTCTCTTTGAAAGATACATTATGGGTGAGATGGGTTCATAACTACTATTTCAAACAGATGTGTATATGGACAATAAAGACACCACATGATTATAGTTGGTTAATTAGAAAAATTTTATGGGTAAGGCAAATAGCTAGGATGGAAATGATAAATATTGTGAGAAATTAAAAAAAGACATTCATTTAGCATTATATATTTGTGGCATCCTATTGACATTTAAGTGAAACTTATGAATTAATAAGAGAATGCTACAGTACAGAGAATGCTTTAGTAGCTTCCATCATCAAACATAATACATGAATGTGGCCTATTAGTAGCTCTCCAATAATTCAAAAGCTATTAAATGATATCCATAATAATTTCATGCCCAACAATGAAATGGAAGACAAGTCTAGGTGGAAGTTAACCAAAGAAGGTGAATATACTGCTAAGTCTACTGGGCATCTCGTAAGAAAAACAAAAACTAATGTAGGAAAGTGGTATGGTTTACAAAAGCTAAACTAAGATAGACATTTATACTCTAGCTTGTATGCAATAGAGGCTTGACCACTAAGAATAGATTAAAGGAATGGGGATATAATATTGAGGACAAGTTCTTGTTTTATTAAACTTTTAGTGAGATAACTAGGAAAACCTACTTTTTGGTTATACATTCGCTATAGGCGTTTGGAAAAAAATTCGCCATATACTTACTTATTCTAGGGAATTTAACAAATTGGGAATAGATTATTTAGTGGGCAATTAATGTGTCCAGGAAGCAGTCATTCAAAAATAATGTAGTCTGATTTACCAAAGTTTACTCAGTGTGGGCTGAAATAAATAATGGAGTATTCAAAGACAAAAAGAAGAATGGGACTTCTTAGTTATAGAAATAAATAAATCCATCAACAATGTAGTTTCTACTTAGAGAAGAGTACCCAACACTGATGAGAATTGGCTACTAAGTATGAGTATTGGAGAAACAAACTCAATCTTCTATGTCACGCCCTGAATTTTCATAAACCCGAGGTGTGAATGAGAATAATAAAATAAAAGAATTAAAATAATATATTTGTTTTTAATTGGCTTTTACTTGTTAATCTCCAAGATCATGTCTTATAATGGCTTAAAGTGTAGGCTAAACATAGCCTAGGTGCTTTCATAACCCAACTTCAAGATGGTGACCAAGAATGGTCCAAATGGTTGCTTAGCATAGCCTAAAACAATGACAAAGCATAGTCAAGGTTGGTAGCTCAATATGGCCTAAGTAAATGTCAAATATTTTTCTAAGTAGTGACCAAACATGGTCCCAAAGGGTAGCCAAACATGGCCCATAAGGGTGGCCAAAAACCAAAAGAGTGGCCAAACATGGCCCAAAAGGGTGGCCAAACATGGCCTAGGGATTGGCCAACCATGGCCCAAGGTGATTGGCCAACATGGCCCAAGGCAAGTGGTCAAGGGCTGGTGGCAAGGCGGTGCAAGGGGGGCAAGGCGCGCATGCGAGCGATGGGCGAGTAGGCACCCATGCGGATGGGCAGGCACTGCAGGCGTGGGGTGCATGGCAGGTGCGCATGCATGGGGGCATGCGAGCATGCTGCTAGCGGGCTAGCTGGTTGTTCCTGTAGCTACAGTGTAATTGCTGCAACCTATTTTCTTGCTTTTCTGAATTTTTTTCCAAAGTGCTGCAAGGTAATTTTTTCAATTTTTAATCTACTTCCTCAAGGTTTTTAACCCCCACTTTTTGGCACTCTTCCCACTTATATATAGGGCATTTTACACACCTAATGACTCTTTTTAATTCATAAAATTTTGACATGGTCTCCTTTGTTTTCTAAGCATTTTTCGCCTAATATTTTACAACATAATCCACCACTCTTAAACTAACTACCAAACTACATCCTCTTACTCAACTAAACCATTCATATATAATTTAAACAACAAAGCCATTCATACATAATTTAAAACATATATCCACCATATATATATATATATATATATATACACACACTTGAAGTATAAGTGTCATGAGCTCCATGCTCACTACAATTTAGGGCCTTGCCCATTGTTTCAATACTATAAAAAATTTTACAATACATATGTCCTAGGGCTTATGCCCTCTTACAACCAAAAATATGCCCCAAGGGCCAAATGTTCTTCAAGGTCCACTTTCCCCTCTATGCTTCAAGACTTCATCAAGTCTCATGTGCCGAGAGTCACATCTGTAATATGTAATCCCATACAGAGTAAGCAAGACGGCTTGTATGACATAATGCTAATATAAAGAATAAAGATAAGGCGTGGCATGTGCAAAATGAACATTTGTAAGTTATAAACCTTCCAATTCATCAATGCAATGCAATGACAATATGTATGACACACACATGTAACTCTATGCCACACCCATGTCTCGCTTCACAGTCCTTCCTCGTTAGAACGCAAGTACCAATCATATGTCTCGCTCCACCGTCCGTCCCCATTAGAACGCGAGTACTGTAGCCAATTTTGGGTTTTTCACTATAGGATTTACACCCTCATAATGCATAGCACTAAAGTGCTCAACACACGCCATGTTTCCAAAGATTCAAGTATGTCAAGATGCCTTGATTTTTTTATACAATTTCGATGAGGCATTTATCAAACCCATGGAGTGTGCCTTAAATAATGCATCACACATAAAGCAAACTATAACTTTCAAATCATAAAACTTTGTCTACATGAACATAGCATATAATCCAATCAATTATACATATAATCATGTTACATATTCACAACCTTACCAAATTCTCAAAGATTACACAAGTACACAAAGTACCAATACATTGAGCAAACCATAACTTTTAAACTATAAGACTTTGTCCATATGAACATAAGCTAGAATGCAATGAATTATACATATATTCATGTTACATGTTCATCACTTCACCAAATTCCCAAAGAATACATAAGTACACAAGGTACCAACCCTAGGTTTTCAAAGTAACTATATACTTTATAATGATTGGAGAATAATCTTCATCAAAATATGAAACACATAACAAAATCAAAGTATTTGGAAATGCTAAAAGAGGAAAAGTGATATTTTGTATTATGATTCTAAATTTGTAAATATTCATCATAATACTTAGTTTTTTGGAGTTATTATAGTTCACATTACAAATATCATGTAGGGTTTTCTTTGTTTAAGGAAATCAATGGAAGTAAAAATCATCCATTTAGGAACCGAGATGTGTTCGCAAATCAATATTGTAGAAAAATAACAAATTGGTTTTGAAAAATATATTGTGCCTTGGAAATTTTATTTTTATTTTTAGAATTTGGTTTCTTTTCAATACTAGTGTTGTTGTATTTTGAATTTTCCTTGGCAAGGCCAAAAAACTTCAATTAAAGGCTTTGGTATCTTTATTTTGTGAATTTGGTTGCTAATTTGAATTATGTTTAGATCCTATTTCATAAGCATATGTAGTCTTTCAACTTTGCATGATGATATTGTCATTAAGTTTTGTATAAAGGATGAGACTTCCTCTATATCTTGGCTTAGGAGATTGTAACATATCTACATAAATAAATTTAAAGACTAGTTTTAGTAATTTTGGGGACTATATAATGTTAAGGTAGACCAACTAGTCCTCAAAAAGATGTCAAGAGGATTAAATAAATACTTGAAATCATATAAACTATATTAGACATAAAGTTTGGGTTCACTTAAAGGAGAGGGTATTGTTTGGGATCACATAATTTACTATTGTTTGAGGTGAACTCATATGGTGAAGAGTATAGTTAGAAACTCTATAATTCTTCATTATGTATGTGGAATAAGGCTTTAAGAACAATTATATATGTCTTAAATAGAGTTTCATCTATAAGGTTATTCCATAGAACTCACTTGAGTTAGGAAAGAATGTAACATAGCTTAATTCATTTACCTGTTTGAATTTGTCTCATTATGATTAAGGTGTATAATTCATAATTAATGAAATTGAACCCATGGGTAGTCAATGGATATTCCATTGGATATCTAGTAAACTCTTTTAACACACCACAAATTGTCAATGAGAAATGCTAAATTTATTAAGGTTGTTGACTTAAATGGGAGGAATCATGAGATTCAAATATGATACTTGTGAATAAAGATGAATTGTTAATGAATTCAAGAGCCATCACATAAGAACAAGTCAGGATACCATCTATAGGTAAAGGTTCACATATATAGTTAAAGGTTGTAGTACAAAAGAGATCCTCTAAGATGATAAATTTAGCAATTTTTAGTGATTTCTTTGTATGCTTACTATAGTCTCACTTTAATGTTAGACCTTGGGATAATCCCATCAAGTTTTCATATGCCATGATTGAGGAAATTCTAAATGTTTGGTATGATATCATCTATGGCTAGTTTCATGTTTGGAAAATCAAGGAGTTACTTAAGGGAGTCAAAGCCTTTAACCATAAATGGGTCTATAAGACCATAAAATACTTAATTGATAATATTAAGTGATATAAAAACCAAACTTGAAATCAAAAATTTTACTTGAAAGCTAAGGCATTGATTATATAGTACCTTTTCTTTAATTTCCAAGAAGGACTAATTTAGAATTATTATGATAATGTTGATTGATATAGTTTTGGAGTTACATAAAGTGAATATGAAAACAATTTTTTAAATTAGAATCTTAAGAAAGTATACATAAATAAATCTAGGATTTTATTGTAATAAAGATATTTATTTGGTTTGTAAACTAAGAATATCCTTATATTAATTAAAGTAAGCTTCCCATTAATAGTATTTGATGTTTCACAACTTCGTATGATTTAACATAGAATGTTATGAGTACTTATACGTACCTTAAGGCTAGTGGGATTATTTACATGTCAATTTATTTCACTTGCAATCCATGACAAAAAGTTTGATGTATAAACTTAGGTATTTACTCTCTAAAACCTTAAGTTAAGGGGTTTGGGTAAAATCTATTTTGTCATTAGACATAGAGTATTCATTGAGATAGGTCTTAAAAAACATCAGGATTGTTTCATGAGGCTTACATTGAAAAAGTTTTGGAGAACTTATTATTGTTATAAGCTACAAATAAGGAACCAAGAATAATAAGCTTTGAAGTTACTTAATACGCTATACAGTTAAGGATTTATCATAGGGCTTTAGATTGTGTGTTTAATATCCAAGCTATTAAGAATTTACTATGATAATTAGGTTTTATTTTGACTCTAAAGTGGCAGCCCATACAAGTATATTGACATAAAGTATCTTACTTAAATTCAAGAAATCTACTTTGATCATACAAGTACATATCTGTTTTAGTGATTCCCATGGTAAAATAGCTCTCATAAAGGTATTTTGTACAGTATATGGATTATTTAAGTTAATTAGCATGCCTTTTTGATTTTTATTAACATTAGTCTTTGTCGATAAAAGACATGCTTGTTTTGTGCACATGAAGTTTTACCTTGAATGCTTAGTCCATGTGAACTGTTGGATCTAAATGGACATATAGAAAATTATTCATAAAGTAAAATATCTCATAAAGTCTTGAGAAGATGGTGCATCGTGATACATGAAAGGAAATGTCCAATACTTGGGGTATAACTATCACGATTCGTGTATTATGTCTCTCAAATAAAATTTGGACAGTTTCAGTTGTTTGGCTATATTTGGTTCTCAAATTCTTATTACCTAGTAAGTCCTAAAAGTAACATATGAGTTCAGTGGGAGAATGTTCTCCATTAGGAGACTAAAGCTACCCACATGCCACGTGGTGTTTAATCATCTTAGTTATATAATAATATATATTTGTATTTTATGTGTGTCACATAAGTGGTAATCATGAGTTAAATTAGCAACCAAATTCTTTTGTGGGAGAAAGTTGATAAAGATTATATATCTAATGATAAGGGTCCCTACCTATTTATGATATGCTTGAGAAATACCATCATGTTACAAGTTTTGGTAACACATAGAGTATAGGCAGTAAGCCCTAATCCTTCTCTCACCATATATAAATAATGTGAGGATTGTGCAACTTGTTCATGATTGTTTAATTAAGATTGGATAATATAAATATTAGATCATGCTGAAGGCTTAGACTATGTTGTTAAGTGTAGGTATTCTATTATTTTGATTATTATTTTATATCTACATAATCTCCTGTATAACTACCATATATTGAATAGAAAGGTTTTGTATTCAATTCTCTCCACTCTCTCATTATACATGTCTTGTTCATGAATATAGCCCATAAAATGTGAGGCCACGTGTAAATGAAAGTGTTGAGAAATATTCATATCCCTATCGCATGATTCATTGACATCTTTAGTTACTTCGCAAGATCCTCACAGCCAATTTGAACTATTATTGTTTGAACAATTATCAACCACAATCACCATATGAGAGCTATTCCGATATTGAAGCTATGTGATTTCAAATATGAATGGAGTTCAGCAGACCAAATGTGCTATGCAACTAGCTAGGGATTTGCAGTGATAGTGTAGTCTTTTCGTTGTTTAAAAAATGTAATACCTCAAGCTTGTTGTCCCAACAACTTGAAGAAAAAGTCCAACAACATGGATCAAAATGCTTAAGCCTAAATTATTACTAACAAGCTAGTGGTGTTCATTATATGCCAATCAAACTCCCCGCACGTAACTAATATGGGATAACGGTATTACAATCTCCCCTCTTAATTATACACGTCCTCGTCGCATGGCATAACCGACAAAGCCGAGTAACTTCTCTTTGCTAGGGATGTAGAATGCAACTCTACTCCCCTTACAATTCCAATCTCTTCACAAGATCCACTACACTACTATACCATGTGTACCTTCATAGGTAACTACAAGTAGAGTACTACACCACCATAATGCCCTCATGGACTAAGGTCCACTCTGATACCACTTCGTAACACCCCAAGCCTATTGTCCCAATAACCTAAAGAAAGGGCTTAACAGCGTGACTCCAAATACTTAAACTCAAATTATTAATAGCAAACTATAGTGGTGTTCTTTATATATCAATCAAACTCCCCACACCTAATTAATTGACGTGGGATAGGGGTATTACAAAGAATCCCTAGTTTTTTTAAACAAATATTACTCAACTTATATTACTAATTTGTGTGTGTGTGTGAGAGGGGGGGGGGGGGGGGGGAAGAGTATGTGGTGTGTGTGTGTGTGTGTGTTTTTTCTTCTACTAAATCCGTTCAAAGTTAACATGGGTTGACTTCTTAAGCAATAACACTGGCTTTTTAATTGTGGTTGGGAATATATCTTACCCTCTCATCCATTTGAGAACGCACTTACAGCTCCCACTAAATGTTGTAGCAATTCCAACCACTTGTCATGATGTGAAGATGGGAGCTTTCAATCAAGACTTTAAACAAAAAAGCTTAGATGTCATAATTAATGATTGTAGAAATATATGTTTAGTGGGTTATGTATTAAACAGAAATTTGTCGTCTTAACATACGAAGGATTACCTAGGATATGGTTAAGCTTTAAAAAGGTGATTATGATGAGACTTAGGCACATAATCTAGCCAGGCTTCTATCATATTATGTTGGGATGAAGAACGACAAAGATTAGATTTAGAAGTCTAAACCAAGTGTATTTTAATTTTTTTTTTTCTTTTGTAAAGTTGGAAGGTTAGAAAGACAAAAGGTCAGATAACATGCTTTTTTGTTTTGGTCTAAAAGTTGGGTTTCTTTTATGGAGTTTGGTCTTACCTCTTCAAAGGTAGTGCTCAAATGCGCATTAGAAAATATCTTTCGCTTTGGGAGCTTTTGAGGGGTGAGGTTTCTTTTACTAGTTTTGAAACGTTTCGGCTTCTCTTAATTTCTTTATCTCTCTATATATATCTATATATAATAGTAATAATGTGTGTGAGATGTTATCGTGGGGGGACGGAGAGATGGCTTTGTTTAGTATTTGAAGGATTTGAAGTTTTCAATGGGCCAATGATCATAGAGGGAATCACCGACCTCTTTGTTTGATGGGACATTTTGAAAATCTACTATATCTAACAACTAATCTCTCTCTCTCTCTCTCTCTCTCTCTCTCATTCTCAAAGAACCCTTCAACGTTTGGCCTTGGATTTCTTCAAAAGGACCATTGCTGCCAGCAACATGCTCTCATAACAATTTCTTGCCAATCCATTCACATTCTTACACTGATCCTTCAAGATCTCTCTCTCTCTTCTCTCTTCTCTCTTCTCTCTCTCTCTCACACACACACACTCGCAGAGGCAGATGTTTGTTGAGTACTAGTCCTATTACCATGCTGTATAGAAATAAAGATCATGTGTCTAGCCAAATAAATTCCTCACATGAAGCTGTGAATTGAAGAATGGTGCAAATGGCCTACTGGCTTTAATTGTGCGCGCGCGCACACGCTCAGTTCTTTTATCAATTAACAAAGACCCAAATATAATTTTAACAACTTGGGTCTTATAAATTGTCCTCTAGTACAAATTCTCTTTGTCACCTAGCTAGTTTCATTTAAGAACTGACTCCAGTGAAGTAAAATTGTTCATTGGGCTTCTTCTTAAATAGGACACTAGGATTTTGATGGTGGCCCATCCCATAAAGACCCTAGTTTTAATAATATATTTGAATCATTGTTTGGCTTCAGACAACACATACCCCACGTTCCTGCATGACAAAGCCTATCTCACTCTCACAACAAAACAAATTAACACTGGGATTCTCTCAGTATACAGAAACTTGTCTTTGCCTCAAGAATCTACCATGTGAGCCATAACCCTAATTTAATCAATTATTATAAAACTATAAACAATGACTCGTACAGGGTTTTCATATAATGCCAACCCTACCTCGATGCTTACGTGCTGCTTATGGATTTAATTAATCAATGGATTGATTGAAGTCTTGTTTAATGGCTTCTTAGTCTTTTCTGTGACAATCGTTTGATATCAGCCGTCTACCAGCTCACCGATTACGTTCATCGTGCCCATATAAAACATCTACATGGGTGGCTAGGATTGACCGGCCACCTGTATTTGGCCTTAAACAATCATATTATCAACATTATTAAACTCTAGATAAACAAGTCAAAGTGGGGGTCCATATCAATAGGCCATCTCATGTCTCTCTGTGAGCTAGGCAATTTTTAAGCTTGCTGCTTGATCCATACTTCAGAAGAGAAATGCTACCATTAACCAAGGATATGCTTATGATCCTATTACGAGAGGACACGTTAACTTCCATTCGCTTCTTCTATTGGTAGGCATATGTATTCGTGAGTGACTTTAGCAAAGGCTATGCATAGCTATCTCCCCCAAAAAGTTTGAAGGCTTCATGTGGGGTGGGGAATTTTTAACTATTCAGAACAATCCACAGTGCCTATTCTTTAGGCCTAGCTGTGGAAGCTCTAGTAGTGATTAAAGCTAAACCCTAATAATATGTATTAAGATCTGCATAATATTGTATGAGCCAAGGCAGCTTCTTCCCTAGGTAGTCCAAACTCTAATTTGGAGGGGAAAATGTTTTCATTGCCTCGAGAACATAAGAACCCATCAAAGGATGCATGCAAATATAGAATTATTTGTGGAATTCGGAAACTATAATCTCTGCATCTGATTAATTTAAGAGCATGGATATATAATTAAACCCTCGGATTGTGTGGGATATCATGTGGCCCTTTGAGTTAAATGACTTTACTTCCAATGAGAAGAACTCAAGAGCTTTCCCCGTTACTTTGGGGATCGTTGAGAGATCCCATGCCCCTTTAAGTGCATTCCAAGTTCAGAAAAACCATAGTCACGCATACATATAATTGTCTATATATATTCATCCTTGTCACGTAGGGAACAGCATATAATTTATACTTTTATCATTGATATATATATATATATGTGTGTGTGTGTGTATGTACGTATATATCTGTACACACATACACACACACACACACACACACATATATATATATATATATATATATATATCTCATGGGCATTCAGTGCTTAATATGACATGGGATTGTAGGTGCCAACAAGGTTTTTGTAATTTGTGGGTGGATGTGCATGGTGGAGCGTCAATCTTGGGTTTTTGTCAGACAACTTGTTCAGGAAGAGCTCTTAAATTATGTTTTTTTTTTTTTTTTCATGGTCGAGAACATGCTTAGATGATATCAAGTTTAAACAACTTAATTTCAGAGAAGTGTGTGATTGTATTTAAGATTTGGAGTGAGGAATCACATATGAACAGGAGATGCACACTGACACCTATATATATATATGTAATTAATGAGTACAAGTTGAGGGTTGGTTGACAAAATCCTTAAATACAAAGGTTCAGATTTATGTTTGTTTACTTTAGCCTCAATCAATGAAACTTCAAAGTAAAATTAAGGTTCTATTTGATTTGAGAATTTAGAGATTAAAAAGAAAACACGATAAAAAGGAAATCAGTTCTCCCTTGTTTGGCTATAATGAAACGTATAAGAGAAAACAGAATAGGTGATGACGTCATGGAAAACCAGGAAAAGTATGTGTCATATTTCTTTTTATTTTTTTTATCTTAATGTTATTCTATATATATATATATATAAAAATTAATTTAAAACAGAATCTATTCTATATATATATATATATATATATATTTCTATTCTTTAAAGAAATAGAATCAAACTAGAAAAAAAATAAAAAACAAATATAGAGATTGTTGTTTTAAAATACAACAATATCAGTTTTTTGTTTTAAAGCAAAAACTAAAATTGAAAATAAAAAAAAATATTTTATAGTATAATAGTGAAAATAATACAGAACCACTTACAGAAACTGAAAAACCAGAGGATCAAGACTTATCTTTAACATAATGTCCTTAAGACGAATTACGGTCCTCGCAATGGTGCTTACGAGCTCTTAGTCATCCATCTCCTAGGATACAATAATCAACACACTTGAAGGTGAAACACTCAAACTTCAATGCACAACGAACCAGAAAATAATGACTTGAAACTCTTTCTAAACTGACGCAAAATGTATATCTTTGAATGATTTCTATATGCAATGAATGTGTGTATATTTATAAACCTCTTCGTGCCTATTTGGTACAAGCACGAAGGTTCAGTTGTGTCTATTCATGGTGAACAGACACAATCACACTCAATGAAGAAAAATGACTGTTCAATCAAAATTTAAACTACCAACGCAATCGCAAAACGACATTGTTTTGGATTCAAACCAAAACCAAAAAAGTAACCGTAGAATGGTGACATTTTTTGTTTTAAATAATCTGGTAATTAAACGACACCGTTTTGATTTATTTTTTACAGTAACAAAACGACATCGTTTAATGAAAAGTTATTTAAATCAATTTTCTCCAAAACGATATATATACGACAGCGTGCATGTGGGGCGGTAGCATGCATGTGTGGTGAACCAAGCATATGGTAGGTCCTTCCCATTTTACAAAACTTGGGTACTCCTTGGGGCCCAAACTCTCCTACAAGGTAAGTGTATATATATTCTTTAAAAGTCTTGTACCCATCTTATGTCGGATGTAAGCTTTTTGCACAAGTTTCAAGCTTTTATTATCACTTCCAAGTGGTGATATTTGGAGGCAATTTCTCATTCACTCCTTAATGGTTTTGAGCAACCTAATATATGATCTTAATCTCCTTGTAGAGGAGAGCACATTTTCATATAGACCCACCAAAATTAATGTGTGGGAACTACTATAATTTTAGGTCAAAGATGGCCAAAAAATTATTTTCAAAATCCATTATTTCTAACACTTAATTGTAAATCATTTTCGAGAAAACTTGAGCATCTAATTTCATTTAAACATGACAAAAATAAAAAAGAAAGTTATTTTACTAAATTTGCGAAACGAACACGTCTTAGGATAATTATAAAAGGGGTAACATTTCAGTCCACAAGTGCCTTGCCATTATAATCTATATCCATGCCAAGTAAAAAAGTACAGTTGGAAGGGAGTATGGATGAATTTTATAGTCTTTTAGATCAAAATTTGAAATTAGGGTAAATTATATTGATATTTTTTCAGATTTATGATAATTACACTAATTTTTGTTAAAATTTTTAAAATTACACTGACATTTTTTGTTTTATCTGACAATATCCAAATACCCACACTTAATCAATTCTTTTCTTAAAAAAAAGACAAAACTACTTCTTTCATATATATTTTTTTTTTAAATTTTGACCTTTTTCCAAATTTTTAAAATAAATGTTGATAAAAACCTTAAAATAATTTTTATATAAAATCAAAATAAGTTATTTACCTTAAATTTATTTTTAAATAAAATAATAAAAGACTTTAAAAAATTTTAGAAAAAATTGTTCAAAATTGTAAAAATGTAAAAATAAATAAATAAAAGGGACAATTTTCTCATTTTGAAGAAAAAATTTGACTCTAGAGAATATCTGTATATTGTCAAGTAAAATAGGAGAAGTTAATGTAATTTTAAAAACTTCAAAAAAGAATAGTATAATTGTCAGAAATCTAAAAAAATATCAGTATAATTTACCCTTTAAATCAAAACATTATCATGACAATATTTATGTCATATGTTTGAAATTAATTTAATTGATAATAGAGTTTTTCTATACTACTTTATGGTTGGACTTTTTTTCCTTTGCGAGATGTAAACTTTCTTTTGATTTCTTCTTTTTTTTTTTCCATTTATTAGATCATATTTTTAAGGATAAATTATAATGATTTTTTTTGAATTATCTAAAAATTATATTGACTTCTTCTAAAGTTTTTGAAATTACACTAACCTTTCTATTTTTACTAACAAATTACAAATACTCTCATTCAGTCAAATATTTTTTCAAAATGATAAAAGTACACCTTTTTATTTTTTCTCATTTTCACCAATTTTTTTTTTTAACTTTCTTGTTAAAGAATTTGTTCATTCTATATAAAAATAAATTTAAGAAAAATAACTTATTTTTCTAAAGATAAATTTAAGGTAAATAATTTATTTTTATCTTATAGAAAAATAAATTAAGGTTTTAATCAACACTTATTTGAAAATTAGAAATATTGGTCAAAAGTTTAAAAGTGTAAAAAATCATAAAATGTTCAATTTTGTTATTTAAAAAAAATTTGATTAAAGAAGTATTTGTAACTTCTTGGTAAAAATAGTAAAAGTTAACGTAATTCCAAAATTTTTAAAAAAATTAGTGTAATTATCGAAACATAAAACCCTATTTTTAATCATTTTTCTTCCATTACTCTTATTCTATCACTCGTCCCTTTTTACAATTCTAAACCTTTTTATGTGTGGAATGATCAAGCATAATGCAGAAGAAAATTGAAAGACACCGAGCCGTATATGTTGGCCCAATAAGGACATCTCTTCGGCCCAACAATCTAATGATTTATACGCTTCTGGCATTACAGAAATGGGTTTAGCCGACTAAGGCACACTTTTCTTTTCGAGCCCATTGAGCCTTCCATTACCCATAATCATCCATTTTAGACCCATAAAAGGAATCCACCATGGCATAGTGCACATTCTTTTGTGAAATGGAAAAATATTTATCAATTTGAATGTTCCATTTTGCTTCTCTCAACATCTTATCTAAGCCAGCCTAATATTGAATAAAATAATACTTACGTCATGTTTGGTATGGTAAAATAAATATCAAGAATGTTTATTCTAATTTTTTCATTCTTTATTTTTATTTGGTATGAATGAGAATATGTATTCCATAGAATAAACATTCTATTAAAAGTCATTCCAAACATTTTTTTGACTTAGATGAGTAATCCTTATTCTATTTTATATCATTTTCATTCTATTTTCTATTTTATTCCATGGAATGACTATTTCATTCACGCGTACCAAACATAGCGTAAGTTTCAAATTATGTAAATGAATCTTCTTCTACTCGAATACGTTTTTTTTTTTTTATCACAATTGGCCATGTAAGCAATGCACATTTATTATTTTTTTTTTTTACAGTTCAAATTAAATAGTCACATTATATTTATGTAATTACATACATGACAAATTAATGCTATGATATTTACCTAAGTCAATAGTGGTTGCTCATACTTGATTTGAAACCAAGCATTGTTGTATTGAATAATAACCAACTATAAGAAATTAAAATCATGGTGACATGAATGAATTGCAACAAATCATATTTGTTGTATTTTATCATATATAGTCTTTAGGTAGGAAAATGACATATATTATAAGATATGGATTTGATTCATATTTAACTAATACTTGAATTAATGTTAGATTATCGAGCAATATTTAAATATTCTAGATTACAATCAAATATGAAAAAAAAAAAAATGGAGATCCAAAATGTTTTAATTCCTCTTTTAATTGTGCATGCATGACCTTATCAGATATGTACATGCACATGATCACAGAAATACAATCAGAAAATAGAAAGATATATAGCAAGATATAATTTAACTAAAGTATATATTTGCCTTTTCAAGTTTACCCATGTGATTTTATCGTTATCTTCCATTCCCACACACACACACACACATACCCACACACCCACAACACATACATACATACATACATACATACATACATACATACATACATACATACATACCAAATTAATACATATAGACTCATGCACACACTGATGCATCAAGTATGAAGGAGTCATTACAATACGTTGAAGGTGCTGCTAGATGCCGAAAGGCTAGAGATAAGGAGGCACTGGACTACAAGAAAAGAAAAGACTTGAATACTAGTGTTGTAGCCAAAAACAAGAATCTCATAGCTAACGTACGTAAATTGTTGAACTTGAGTAGGTTTTGTTGCGATGAGGAACTACAATCTTTATATCTCATCTAACCATCAAATCATGATGCTTATTATTTACCATTTTGTCACTGTTAATGGAAAATTATGCAATACTCCTCGAATAATGCTCTCAATAGCCGGATAACTAGTCAAATTTGCATTTATAATACACACTTATACATGTGATCGAGCTTTAATTTCATTATTGAAAGCACAATATATGCATGACTCACGAATGTTAAAATTCAGTGTTAGTCTTACAAATGTGACGATTGCATGAAATAATTTCTCATAAAAATATATTTGATATTTCGAATTTAGCTACATCTCCTCCTCATGCATTAACAGAATTTTTAAAATAAATGAAGAAACTGGATTATGTCGTTTTAAAGAATGACTGTGATGATCTAACAGTTGAATATATAAAACGGATGACTCTGTATGAGTTTCAAGCAACAATTTCTGGAAGGTTGCCAATGAAATGTTTGATGTTCTGCATTGAAAAACTTGGAGTACGAGGGAAGGTCAGATTCAGGGAAGGTAAGTTAATTATAAGAATAAAGACTGAAATTGTTTCTAAAGGAATAAAAGATAGAGAAGGCAGCAGTGTTATGCAAACCCCACCACTAAAGAAAGTACCAAGTCCAAGAGCAAAGCGATACTCTTCAAAAAGTCTCTTTCTCAGCTAAAATGATGGGGGAGAGGTTTTTTGTTTGTTTCCTTTGAGCAATGCCTGCGAGTGGAAAAGAGAGAAGAGGACAGTTTCAAAGAAAAAGGGCCAAAGGGCATGGGATCTGTCAGACCCCAAAGCCTAAAATCAATCCTGTGACTGTTGAAGTGCTCGTTTACCTCATTGTCCATTTATCCCCACATCTTATTGCATGTTTTCTGCTTAGTGCCCGTCCTTTCACGCATTTTGAAGTTTCACACATGCTCAAATGCTTTCTTTATATAATTTTCTAGACGCAACAACTCTCTCTCACTCATTCATGTAGATCTAAGACCCATATGACCTGCAGTGTCTAGCTTTTGGCATTGCTGTTATATTTGCAAGTTGCAACATTCCACCAAGAGACCTTTCCCTTCATATTTATTAGTTGTAACCAGTCCCTAGATCCTAGCAATTAGTTTGTAATTATTTACTATGAAACACGTATACTATATTTTGGTTCACGTGTTTGTATTAAACATATGTCGGATACCGACATTTTTGGACACTTTCCACATATGCGTCGAATATACAAAAAAAGAATGTCAAAGTTTTTTATTTTTCTAAATTTCGGATACGTTCCGGACACATTATGAACATGTTTGAAACATGTTTTTTAGTTTCTTTATTCTTTCTTATTTTTGGGTTTTTTTTTTCTTCCTATTCTCTTTATTTCCTTTTTGGGTTATGTGTGTGTATGTTCTATGTAATAATTAGTAAATTTGTTTTGTAACTTGAATCATAGATGTTGATGTTTAAACGAAGAGATTTAAAATTTTATTTAATGACTTTGTTATTTTAATATCTTACTAACATGTTTGTGATTAGTGTATTTTATGCCAATTTTAAGTGAAATAATGTTAGATTTTTATTATAGTATCATAAAAAAATTATATATATTCAACATGTCCCTAATTTGTCACTGTCCTACTCTTTTGAGAATTGACGTGTCTGCGTATCCATGTACATATTTGTGCTTCTTAGATTATTTGTAATTACTCATTAATCATAACAACTTTGTAACCATTTTATCATCCTAAATCATTTTAAATTTGTTATTCAGAAGAATCTTAACACTAATTCGTGCGAGTAAATCCAAATATTATATGGTATCAAAGCACAACATGATCATTGTTCACGTCGAATATGCAACCTCCAACTCCAATCAAATTATGATACTTTGGATGTTTAAGATTTAGATGATGACTTATAGATGGAGTCATACAAGGAACAAGACTTCTATGTCAGACAACTAATAAATCCCCGAGTGAAAGGGAAGAAGTAGAAGTAATCTAGAATTTGAGAGAGATCCCTTACCTGAGGAGTATGGAGTGTAGGGTATGAGTATAGATCAAAATCATTAACATAATGTGATGACAACGAAACAATATGCAAGGCACTCCTCAATGGTTGGAGATTAGGTTTTGAGTATTGTAAGAAGCATAGTGCTAGGGTATTGATTACATTACTATTCATAATGATGTAAGAAAATTATTTATAGTAATCCCAACATGTGAGTTAGTTAGGGAATGATTTCATCAGTAACAAACTGATTAGGTGGGTAACTAAAATTCAAAGTAAAAGGTAGTTAGAAAGATGTAGTGGAATGTAGTAGACAATGATAGAAGGTTTAAGGAATCTTTGTAGAATATCTATATTTTAGAATGTCTAAGGTGTTTTGCGCATGGGTAATTCGATGGAAACCTCTAGACAACCTAATACTTTAACTTACATGCCATAAAACCCTAAGTATTCCTGATAGTTGGTCTGTGGTACGTGATTTGTATTATAGTCACATGCTAGACTTTCGAAATATTCTAACCTAGGGTTGGACTATGTGTAAAGGTTCTAATCGATGATGTCGCATCGAAATTATGTTTTATGTCAAATTGTTAGCCTGGCATGGATTGTGTCACACCCCGAATTCCCGCGAACCCGAGGCGCGACTGACGAGACAGTAAATGAAATAAAATAAAGGACAACTTAAACAAATTTAACTAAACATGCTTCGATTCCCATCAATACATACAGAAACATAAAATACATTTCACAACTGCATTGTTCACAGGTCATTCGGGCTTAAGCCCTTACATTACAAAACATAAGTCCCATGGACCAAAAATATACCAAGTGCTTCATCCTATCAAGGTATCATTAAGTCTCAAGTAGCTGGACCATCCTCATCTGAAAAATTTTGCCCATGAATGGGTCAACTCAACTGCTAGTATGATGAGGTGCTAATGCAAGAAATAAAGCTAAGGCGTGGCATGTGCAAAGTGTACATTTATCTCTAAATGCATTCCAGTTCCATTAATATGATGCAATGAAAGCATGCATGATGCACCCATGCACTCAATGCCACACCCATGTCTCATTTACGGGTACTCCCCGATGGCTCGAAGTACCAATGTCTCATTTACGGGTCTCGCCCGATGGCTTGAAGTACTAATGCAATGGCCAATTTTGGGTTTTTCACCATAGGATCTGCACCTTCATAATGTAAAGCACCACGTGCTCAACTCACGCCATATGCCCAAGGAATTCACCATATGCCAATATGCTCATGCAATCTCAATGCAACAAGGTTTCATTATTATAGCATGCTCGAGATAATAATATGTATATCACCAACCAGTTCCACATGCAAGCATATCTCATATAATCAACTTAAACACATGTCATGATTCACGTTCATCATTTCACTAAATTCTCATAGAATGCAAGTAACACGTAAGCATGTGAACAACCAACTCCAAATCATCAAGTAAACACATTCCAAATAAACACATAAGTCATTCCAGTCATTCACAGAATATTCCTAACTTAACTTCATTTCTAACATTAGCAAAACACCATACCTGTCGGGTTGGTCTCAACCCTAGTAAACCGTGCTCACAAGGTGGTGGCTAGCAATGGAAATGTAGAAGTCAGACAACCTTCTCCTTGCCTTTCAGTGTCCCTAAAACCACAAAATGTCACTCAGTCGGTCTGCTGCTTGAATGATGCTATTAATCAAATTTTATGCCTTTATTTTATTAATTTCTAATTTGATAAATTAAATTCTACAATTGGATCCGAAACGTCGAAGAAAATAGGTCTAGGCCTTCGCAGAAATTAATTTGGACGTTCGGGTTAAAAAGGGCAAAACAGTCATTTTGCACTTTCACGGTTTCCCAATTTCGGAAACCTCTTCTCATAAATTGGACTCCACATTTGAGTCTGGAATATCCGAGATAATAAGATTTCACTATTCGTTTACTCAATTTGGGGTTCGTTTGACCGCGTTTTGACTCAAGGGCATTTCGATAATTTTTAAGGGTTTCATGGGTCTCTCATTTTTCGGGATCTCATCTTGAGTCACGGACCTCATTGTTGGTCTTAGGAGGTCCAAGTTAGTAAGAAAACACATATGGCTTGTCCCATTGGGACTCCGAGCCATTTAGGTGCATTTAATTTAATTAAATAAATTTAATTAGGTAATTAAATAATGTATAATATATATATATATATATATAATATATATATATAATTAAATAAATCCCACCCTTTTTTCTTCTTTTCTCTTTTTTTTGATTTCTTTTGATTGTTGGGCCAAACCCAACAGGCCCAAAGATTTAAAAATAAAGGAAGGCCCAATCTCTTTTAAATTAAATCAGACCCAATCAAAAGCCAAGCCCAATGCTTCTAACCCCAAACAGGAACCCACAGGAACGGCCCAACACGCCCCTGCGCACCCCCCGACCTTCCGACTGAGCTCTGGTCGTCTTCTCCAGCCAGATCGCCGGAGACCGTGACCAACCCACATGTTTTTCTCCCCACTTTCACGTCCAAACCTCCCCATTTTTTTACCAATCCATTCCTAGGGACCTTAGGACTCCGTTGGGACTATTTTTAAACATTAAACCTCACCATCCCGAGACCACCCTACGATTTTTTTTTCGGCCATGCTACCTAGTTTCCGACGACTGATATTTCTCGATTTTTGTGACGGTTTGTTAACTGTTTTGGACCATTTCTTTCTCTAAAAATTTCATGTACTTCGTATGAGTGTTTTCCTTCCATTTAAACAAGTTTTCAACGCATGAAATATCAAAACTGAAACGCAACCCTAGACCTGTAACTCGCATTTTCTCTCTCATTTCTCAACCATTTCGGTTGATTTCTTTTCCATTGTTTTCTATTTTCTATGCTCTATAAGGCCCTGCCATTAAATCTAACTACCATGCTTTAAAACAGATTGCATATCTAAGGAAATTCTAGAGAGAGAAAGCTTACCAACTTGCTGGGTTTTCCCTCTCTGGTTGCTGCTCCTCTCTCTCTCTCCCTTCTACTTCGAGCCTTAGGTCCTCTCCCCACCTTCTCAGAACTCTCTCTCTCTCTCTCTCTCTTTCTCTCTCTCTTTCAATTTTTCTTTTGATTTACCTTCTCTCTCTAACCCAAACGGACACACCCAAGTATATACACATATCACCCTACTGTTTAGTCAGCTACAACCACTCACCCTATTCCTGACTCTCTCTCTGATCCGGCCACCTTTTCCCATCACAAGCAACTTTGCATTAAATGCAAAGTTGACTTGCATTATATATATATATATATATATATATATATTACACTACCCGAGTACACTGTTGCACACCAGTACACATATATACCCACACACTCAGCCAAGCATACACATATGGTTGCACACTCACCAGCCCCCACACAGCCTGTCCTCCACCCTTCAAATCTATACACACATATACCTATATATATAATTACATGTCCATCACACATATACACATAACCCACATTCAAATCTAATAATTAATAATAATAATAATAAAATAATAATAATAATAGTAGTAATAACTCAATGAAATAATTAAATAAAATTTTTTTTTTTTTTTCCTTTCAAAAATCCAAATCTTTACAGATTGCCACGTGGCATATTATAATAAAAGTAAACTAAATACCTACATTTTGTCATCGACGTGACCATGCCCAAGAGTTTCACGAGTGGGGATACGAAAAAGTAAGCCTAGCAACTATTTAACATGTGTCTTTTTAGTAAATGAGTGGATATCCCATTAGTCGTTCCTAGCCATCATTTCATTTGCCAAAATTTATTGTTGTACTTTTGCTGGTAATTTTAGAATTTGTGACTTGACGTGGCATATGGCTATTAGATGGAATTGGAGAGTTTTTACTGAAAGTTGAAAGGTTGGGCCATTTTTTACAAAGTTAATTATTACCTCTTTAGATAGTATATAAAATATTTTTAACGTTTTTCATTATTACCTTTTTTGATACATTGGTGCTTCTTGTGCTTTGGAATTTTTTAACCCTTTCAAGATTTTACGAAAGACTCAACGTTTTTGTATAAGTTTGAAGCCTTTCAAAAAATGTTAGTGTGGAACATTCAAGCTAATGCGAGGAACATTCAAATTGTTTTCTAATTTTCTTTGACACAATTCTACTTAAAACCATTACCAGGGTGTATGAGATTCTATTAGTTGGGGGAAAGGCTCCGCATTATCCTTCCAAGGATGAAAGGAGGTGTCTGTCATTTATAGGCATCGGAGACTAGGGAACATATTTTGGGATCATCTCAAGAAGAGTCAAGATGCTATAGAATAGTCACTTGATAAGCCTTTTTTTTTTTATTTAAAGATGAAAGGAGCAAAAAGTATTGAGAGAATCCCTCTTCATTCCATGATACAGACAGGGATTTTGTATGGAGACAATCCATACTCTTTTACTTCTCTTGTTAAAGGATCAGGCCCAATAAAGGACTAAAAGGAATGGACCAACGAGACCCTCTAAGAAGGGAGTAATGTTAACATCCTAAAGCATGCCAAGATTTATGAATACGTACGATTATGTCACATGCTTGGTTGTAGAATGGAAAATAGTAGCTTGTTAGTGTTGATATCATGATGGAATACATCATCTCATACTTTTGTTGTAGCTTAGGGAGAGTTTACTCCAACTCTTAAAGATATTTTGTGTTGATGAAACTACCCATTTTAGGGATTTTGATTTTCCTACCTCAGAGCTTGACTCAAAAGATAAGGAGATATTAAAGTACTTCCACACTTATTATACTCGTGCTACCAAGAATCCAAGAAAGTTTGGACCGGACAAGAGTAGCATGAAGGATTACTTTGTGATTCAGTTACAATATTTTTTGAAGGACAAGGAGCCCAAGAGGAATAAGAAGAAAAGTGCTCCACAAATTGTTTTTGATGGCGTAAAATACAATAACCCATACAAACTTGTAGTTTATTTAGCTTGCTAGATGGGAGATATATTTTTCCCACTCTTCCATATGACAGTATAAACAATATTGTTTTTCCAATTGTAATTAAATTACTTAAAAGTTGCTAGTTGGTGCTCATGCTAATGTTTTTGGGTTTTCAACATTAGTTTGATATTGTGTTAATCGACCGATATAATGAGGTCATTGGGACACTATGATATTATTAACTACACACATACCATTTTTCTTCAACTATTTATTCTTGAGAGATTTTTGGAGTATTTTTCCCAACTAAATGAGTTTCCCACACTTAAAGAAGTTCTTAGCTATGCGACCCATTCTATTATCCAAGTGAAGGATGATATTGCACAAGCATTCCGATGGCAAGGGAAGGAAAGTCTAAAGAAATTTTAGAATTTTATGGATAGTATGCCCAAGTTTATTTTGAGACCTTACACTAGATTGTTGGAAGGAGAGGGAAACACTGTATTGTATCAAGGAGAATAACGTCACTATAATTTGAGGGGCAAAGAATATGCCAATCCATAGCTATCTTTGGGGTGCAATTCTTGTTTCTTGCAATCTGTCCTTTATCACAAAGCTTTCAAAGGGGAATGTTATACCCCAATCCCAAATTATGTGGACCTGGGCTATGCGATTGATCACCAAGGCCTTTTTCTAATATTAACTCATATAATTAGAAGTGTGTTTTGAATGTTTTACAACATTGAAGAATGGTCTCATGATTTTTTGAAAGATGGTTAGTCAAAATTAATTTTAAAAATAATTTTTAGAACTACCTATCTTTATTATTTTGATCATAACTAGAAAAAGACTTTTAATTTCTAGGTGAGACCAATTCATATGAAAGTAGACTTCTAGATCTTCAAAACAATAGGTAGAATGTCCCAAACCGACTTCATATGAGTGAGATATTGTTGTTTGAAGTTGGGCATTACAACAGCGAAAATGAGCTTGCTCGAGCGAACTCTTGCGAGTTGCTCGCCCTAGCTTAATGGCTTGTTCGCTCTAGCGAGCTCTTACATTAAGAACTCTTTTATTTAGCTTTAAGTTCTTTTTTTTAAGGAAAAAATATAAAAGGTTTTTGATACAAGAACAAAGAGGAACTTTTAGAGGCTTCATTCTAGGGTTTCAAACATTTTCTAAAAAGCTTCTCATTACATTTCCAGTGGTTCATAGATCAATAGCCAAGAGAACAAGAACCCTTCCATTATGATCATCTACACTATTGTTAGAGTGAAAGCTTGTGGAGTTCAAGAGTTGTGTGATCGACGGAGTTCGAGATTGCGTCAGCATTCACAATTGTGATTGAAAGAGATGTTCGAGGATTTGAAGAGGTGAAGCACAGTAAGTCGATGTGTTAGTAAGTGTTTGTATTCATCCCAAGCTTCTTTTAGTGGATTCGGTGCAATTGGGTAAGAGCCTCGAGGTTTTTTGACACAGAAACAATTGATCTATGGCGATTTCCTCATCAACAAAAGTCAGTGTGCAGTCTTTTACTACTTTTCTTTTATTATTTTTGTATCTCATATTGCAGTTGCACACATGATAACCCTAACTTGCACATAATAAAAGTGAAATTTAATTCAACTTCAAAGCAATTTTAAATTGAGCAAGATTAATCTCAAAATTTCTAATTAGACCTATTCACCCATTTAGGTCTATTCTGCACCATCAAGACATTATGTTAGGGCCATACCAAAGTGGTATTAGAGAAGGTATCTTAAATAATAAATGAATCCCAAAATTTTTTAGATCGATAAAGTTCGTGAAGGAGAATATAAAATTATGGAACTTGATTAGTTCTTGGCCTTCACAGTTACCATAGATGAATCAAGTAGTTCACTAACCCACGTTGATTGTGAAGAAGGTGTTAATGGTGATAAATCACAAATAAGAGAGAGTGATGATGAAGATGATAATTGTGATATACAAGTTCCTTATGGGCAATTGTATATTGAGTCACTCAAACTTAAGAAAGAAAATTTGAGATTAGCTTTTAAACTCAAATTATGCGAGAAAGAGAAAAGTTCTATAAAGGTTGATGAAGCACTTGTAAGTAAGCTCAATTCCCAAAACGCTACTCTACTTGAGAAACTCAATGTTGTGGAACATGAGAAAAATTCCTTAGTTGAGGAGGTTGAGAGCTTAAAGAAGAATATTAGATCCTATGATGATAAGAAGAAAGACCTCGAAGCCAAAGTTCAACAACTTGTACTTGAGCTAAAAAATGCTAAGTGAGGTCACTCTTAAGCACAGATCCAAAAAATTGACAAAAATGTTAAACATTGTACCAATCAAGAATGACAAGGTTGGTCTAGGCTATAACACCTTCAACGATCCTAAAACTCCTACCAAGACTAATCAATTTGAGCAGGCTACCTTCAAGCCAACTGTGTTTATCCCTCTAATTAAAGCAAAAAGCTAAGGAGGTACCTCAACCAAAATCATTTTTTTACCTCTGCAAGGTTAAGGGCAACTCTAAAAGGCTATGTAAAGCAGCTAGGAAGAAGCAAGTTTAGAATGTGTCTAATGTGCAAAAGCAAAAGTTAGCTCTAATGAAACAGTACTTGAACACCTTTGTTCAAAATCAAGGAGTTTAGCACAAAAATTCATTCAGATGACAAATGCTACAAAGCCCCAAAATAACTCTAAGATTGAAACAAAGCAAAATAAGACCAAAATACAAAAAGTTGAGTCTAAACCAAATAAACATAAGGTTAGGAAAATTTGGGTTAGAAAAGACAAATTAAAGGGTATTGTAGGTCATACTGCTTCTAATACTTACAACACTAATCAATCCAATATTGACAGTGGTTGTTCTAGGCACATTCTTTAATTTGCTTCTTCTTCTAGAGAAGTAAATTTCACACCTATGTCATTTGGTGGGAGTCTAGCAATGTAGGGTTCATGTTTTTCATGCCTATCTTTATAGCCCTATGAACTACTTTGTATCTTTTGCTTAAGATTTTCCTATGTTTTATTTTCTTTACCTTTCATAGAAAATTAGAAAAAATATTTTATTTTATACATTCATAGCCTATGGTGTGCTTTACTGTCTTATCCTATTCATAGGTCTATGACTTGTATTTAGGATTTCTTGTTTTGATTGTTAGATTAGTTTAGTTTACTTTGTTTCTTAAAACAAAAAATCCAAAACGAATTTTCTTTTAATTGCATAGTAATTTGATATCGCTAAATCTTTTAAAATAAATTTTTTTATGCACATTGAGTATTGGAGACTATGGTATATGATCTTTAAATTCTTATGTTTCACATGTAGTTTTTTATACTTGGTTGCATTCAGTCTTTCAATCTTCACATTTTCTCATTGCACTCTCACATGCACTTTCATTTCATGAGTAGGACTTGTTGAGATGTTAGAGCAAAACCGTTTCATGTTTAACTTACAATGAATCCATGGCTATAAAGATTACCTTAAGTTGAGTGTTTGAAAAATAAAAAAATTGCACAAATGTGAAAAGTGTTAAATTTATAGTGTGCAAGGAAATGGCTACCTGTGAGATAGTGTGTATGCTATCAATGGGATGTACCTTTGAGAAAAGCTCCCTACTTAGTAGAGTGAAAGCAACCTTGAAAAGTGAAAAGATTGAAAATTCAGGAAAAAATTGATGGTAAGCAACAATTGAGGGGGAGCTTAGTTGGTTGGTTTTATCTCACATCACGTAGGGTTAGTTCATTATAGTTGTTTGTGCTTATTATTTTTTAAATCATCCAATACTGTAATGAACACATTAAAATAAGGACAACTCATGGAATGAACTTTAAATTTCCAATGCCAAATCACCATGAGAGAGTGTGTTGAGGGGGAGGTTGAGTGTGATTAACTGTTCTAGAATTAATTTTGGAAATTAAGAATTTAAAGAACATTGATAATTGACTGTAGTGAAAACTGGACTAGACTTGATCATTGACTCTGATAAGAATTTGAATTTTTGGGGATATTATGTCACATCCCGAACCTACCCTAAAGTTATGTTTGTTTCATGGAATGAATAAGGGTGGATTAACTATCCCATTCACTAATAGTGATAGGATTAATAATTTCACCCCTCCCCTCTCATTATTTTGTCCATGCTATCGGCCATTATTTACTCCTGATACTATTAGTGAGCCCCTTTTTTTTTTTTTCAAACACCGGCTTCACAAAGCCATGGAAACTAATTTATCCAATCCCTCCCCAAGCCAACAAACAATCATTGTCCAAGAGATCAGGGATAATGATCGGCCAACTAGGCACCTCGCCAATGTACTAACTATGTTTAGAATATTGCTGAAGTATCTAACTGAAGGCCTCTTGAATGGTATATAAATCCATGAATTCACAATTATACATGCAGGGAAAAATAAAACATGATAGAGCATAACTAAATACTTAATTATCAAAATACAATAAGTCTAGAAATCACAACCCAGAAATTTCATTGGCATTCTACTACAAAAGATGCTTAAGATAGCCAAAGTCATCATCCTTCCCAAAAATGGCTATAATTTGATTCCATCTCCTTATGCTACGCTATCAACATTCTCACATAAAATATACTCGATTAAACCTTGTGAGCTTTGTGAAAAGCTCGTGAATAACTCAAGCTCCCTGTCGTGGGTTTTTAGAAAAAACCCCTTTCTGTAAAACTTTTATAGATAGCAGTTTAAAAAAAACTCGTGCTAAAAGCTACTGAAATTCTTGAAACATAGTAATTTGACTAAGAGTTATAAAACATGTTAACGGTTGCGTTTGGATAGTGATTCAAATATAAGTTTTTAAAAAATATTTCTAAAATTTTTGTAATTAATTTTTAAAAATTGTAAAAATACATTTGGATATCATAATCTAAATTATAAAAAATTATAAAAAATTAAAATTAATACCTTACCAAACGTGTATTCTGCATTTTGAAATTAAAAATTTGTTTTTAAAAATCTAAACAAACATAGCAAATGAACATAAAACTGATTTAGTTTTGTTTTGTAAATCAATAAGAGGTCATGCCAGTTTAGTTTTGTAAGGTAAATCATGATAATCATGTGAACATAAAACTGATACTGTAATGCTGACTTGGTAAAGTAATACATGCCAAAACATCTGGATAGCATATGTCCCTTGGGATTATAAGTCATCACATGGTGATTCTGTCACATCCCAAACCCCACCTTATGCGGATTAGGGATAATAATTGACTAGTTAGGCACTTTGCCAATACACTAATTTTGTTTAGCATATTGATGACATGTCTAATCGGAAGCCTTTTTATATATCCAAGTAGATTGCATTCAATCATATAAAGTTATGCAGCGGAAATTTGAGTTAGTACAAATTTTTGTTTGAATATAGTTACACTTAGCAAAGCATAAGTAACATAACAACATATATATAATAATATGAGTCCAATATTATATTACACATGAGTATCTGATCTAGTATAATATTGATGAATATTATTCACATTCTATTCCTACTTCAAACTGTCACATCAATCTGATATCTGTCACTTTAGGTTGCTATCTCCATGATTAGGATACTAATCTTTTCTAACTAGAGTTTCTATTCATTATAACTTACTAACATTTGGATCTGTAACTTCTTAGTCGTAACTAAAAATATACAGGATAAAACCCTACGAGCTTAATGAAAAGCTCATGAGTAAGACCAGTCCCCTATCATGGGTTTTCTAGAAAGCCTTTCATAAATATTTCATAAACTTTCATGACTTTCTTCGATAGAAATTAAAAGAAGTTGTACTGAAGACTACTGGCATTCTTAAAACAATTGCATATAACTGAGAGTTGCAAGATAAATCATGATAACATAAAGTTATAGTTGTAAACTATGAGTAATGAAATAATATATGTCAATCTTTCATTATTTTGTCAACTAGATTTAATTTAAAGCCCTGGCTTACACAAACCTTATGACTTGTAGTAATTGCCTGACCCCTGGCCAAGTCTTACATGGGTTGCTTATCCTTTGGCCAAGTCTTACACAAGTTACTTGACCCCTGGCCAAGTCTTACATAGGTTGCTTGCAAATCATTCCTTTAAAAACATTCTTTAAGCTATCCATGCTATAAAATATTTAAAGGAATACTACTTAAAAGTATGCAATTCAAATATTTGTCTTAGAATTCTGAAAATAGTCATGCAGTTGAAACATTTAGCATAATAGTATGAAACATGTCATAAAGCTACTAAGAACTGCATGTAATGTTATAAAGCTATAAAGAGCTGTATTTGAATGGAAAAATCTCCATTTTAATGTTCAAAGTTACTCACTTGTGGTCCAGCGTCCACAGTCCCTTACTTACTTGACTTGCCATGGCATTCATCTTATCTCTATTTCCTTGTTGGCGATCCTAAATCAAGGATCAGAGTACATTGATACTATATCAGTACACATTTTAGCTTAAATATTTGCTTACTTAATGTTTTTAGTCTCTTCTGGACTTAATCTTACTGTTTAGGATTTCCTTATTAGTCTTTAGTTAGGGTTCCTAACACTTTGAAGTTTCTTTAGTGGCTTATTGTAGCCTTTAGGACATTCTAGTCATTTGTCCATTACATGTCTTATATTGTTCAGTATTTTATTTGCCTTAACAGGCTTCATTTTTCTAGTCTAGAGGGTCTTTCAACTGTAAGATAATCGCTCTTTTAGTTTCCGAGTTCATCTAATTTCTTAATTAAGCCTTAAGGGGTAATTCGATAATTTTATCATTCATATTTCGCGTCTTCAGTACCCAATTATCTTAGTCAAAGCTCATTTTTAGACTCAGAAGCTCCTATATATGGTAAAGAGCTAAACCAGTCCAATTAGGTTAAAAGTCGACCGGTTCAACCGGTTTGAGGAGTCAACATGACGTTAGGGTGATGTCAGCACTTTCTTTAATGAAAGGACATCGTTTGGTTTAAATTAAGATCCGTTTATACGTGGATCGAACCTAACTCGACCCGATATGACCCGATTTGACCCATTACATTATTCATCGTCTTCTTCTATAGGAGGCTACTATTCTTGCAAAACCCTAGTTTTCTCTCTATCTTTTTTGTGCACTTTTGGCAATCGATTGGGCCTACTTTTGATCCTCCCAATAACCTTCCTTAAGCTTCAACTCCATTTTGTCATTGATTTCATGCAAGGAAATCCACTAAAAATGTCTGTTTGAGCTTGATAATGACGATTGTAATTCGCTTTATTCGTGCTCATTCCTCAACTAAATTGAGTGGGGTTTGGCCTGTTGTGCTCCTAAGAACATGGGGTTTATTCTTTCGTTTAGGAAATCTAGTATAAGGCTCTTGGTGAGCTTATTTGGTTTTGAGCCAATTTTGGTAATTCACTATATCTCGATCCTCTGTGGGTTATTTGATTAAATTCTAGTGGATTTATGATCCTCATGAAGTATTGTTTTAATTTTAATTAACAAAAGTCAGTTTGGTTTGAGTCAAATTCTGACCCAATTTCGGAAGTCCTTTATTGGCGGTCCCTATTGTTTTCTTGTGATTCTAAGACTTACAGACTTAGGTAAATGGCCTAATATGCCTTGAACTTACACAAGAACTAAAATAGGTAAGGGAAAGAAGCACTAAACTTTTATAGCACCCTCCCTTGAAATTTTTGATTTTCTTTTTCTAACCTTTCTATTTCCTGTATAGGCTGCTTCTCCTTCCCCGTTCTAAGTCTTCCTCTTTCTTTCTTTCTTGTGTTGCAATTAACAAAACCCAATGCTGTAGTAGGTGAATTATATAACTACATCACCCCTCTCTCTCTCTCTTCCTCTCTCCCACCTTTAGCACCTCCAATCAAAACCCACCTCTTAGGTCAACAGCTGTATGGCTGTGATTCCCTCGACCTGCCATGTGCCAACCGCCCCTCTCCTTTATGGTTAAGGAATTCCACAGCCCCCCCTTTTCCTTCTTCTGCTTTAATCAATTGTAGCCACCTAGGTTACTTTCACTAACACATACACACTTACGCACACAACTTAACTCACACACACACACAAACACACACAGTGTGAGTATATGGATGCACATACTGCTATATATATATGTGTGTGTGTGTGTATACTTTTTTCCTAATTTACCCTTAATAAATATATGTACACATATGTATATCTATACTCATTCATATATATATATACATATATGTGCCCACTTATTCACACACTAATACACACTTGGTGTGTGCACTCCCTTTTAGATCATGTGCCAAGCACATGGCAAGTATAAAAATAACTTTTAATTATTTTTTACAAAATTTTTCTTAATTTTTGTTAATTTCTTATAATTATTTTTACTTATTTTCACACTTCTATACACACTTAAGTGTGTGTGTGTGTGTGTATTTGGGTTCCTAGTGTCGTGTGTAGGTCACCTGTCTTTTATAATATTTCGTATATGTTTTTATTAATTTTCTTATAATTTGACGTATTTATTTTGAATTTTCTTCTATTTTCCATACTTATTAAATAATTAATTTATTTAATAATTTATAATATTTGATGTAATATTTGTCCCATTCTTACGTTAGAGATGTGTTGACCACTTATCCTATTAGTCTTACTAAGCTAGGTTGGGTTAGGTTGACTCTCGGTTAGGTCAATTTTGACCCTTCATGGGATGATGGCCTAACTAGAGTTATAACCTATTGTTGAGTTAGAGCAGTTCCTAACCTTAGTTCGACTTATGCCATTGCATAATTCCCAAAGAATTTTCAAAAGTTGCTTCAGTAAGTTAATTTTCATGACACTGTCCTAATTTCCCTTTTATAGGAGGTGGGTGTTTTTTATTCTTAAGTAATTTAGAGTTCTGGGCTTACACAGGGCCTACTAAGACTGCACTCCTAGTTGAGTCGTGCAATAAAAGACCTATCTAGAAGTCTACTGGTTAATCTCCCAGTAAAGTTGTAAGGCAATAACACTTTATATTAAAATATACTTGCAAAATATTCTTTAAGTTATCCATATCATGTAAAACATTTAAAGGCATACTGATAAAGATATGTAGTTAAAACATTTAACATGGTAGTCTAAAAGTTATAAAGCTGTTAAAGAACTGCATGTGACGTCATAAGCTGTAAAAAACTACATTTGAATGAAAAAATTTCCAGTTCAAGGTTCGAGGTTACTTACCTTAGCTTTTAGCTTAGTTATTTATTATTAGTCCTTGGCTACCTTGTAACTGCTTTCACACTCCTGATCCTAAGATGATTCTATCTCTAATAGATTATCGCTTATGCTTTCACGATTCCTAGAGTGTTCCCGAGCGACTTCTGGTCTTCTCCTCCAACCCTTGGCGACAGTAGGAGTTTTGATTATAAAAGGGTTCCAACTTATTACTTCAACCCTCTTAGTCGTCATTCATTTTTTTCTCTCAGTCATTTTCTATCATTCTTCATCATTCATGGCTTATGTGGATCCTATGACAGTGATTAATATTTATAAAATATTAATTTTAGAGTGCATTTCTTAAGAACCTATACTTTATGAATTTTATTTGATAAAACAGACTCCACCATTAAGTCTAGAACAGTCATAAAATCCTAATTATGAAGTTTCATAATTTTTTGTTGTTTGTTTAACTACTTAATTAAGACTATAAAGTTACACTAATTATGTCCATTGGTCTTCGTTTATATATTTAGAAAATTTGTTTGCTAAAACGGACCCTACCGTTGGATCCAGAACACTAAAAAGCCTGAGGCTAGGGTTTTCCTAATCTTAATTTGGTCATATGTAGCATTAATTATGATAAAAATAGTTTCTAGGGATGTAGATGTCATTTTGCATTTGTTTAGGGGCAAAATGGTCATTTTGATACTTTTAGGGGCACTTTTATAATTTCTTGAAAATCAGGGACTTGTGTGAAATTTTTATAATTTTCTATTTTAATTTTTGTATTTTCTAGTATTTTTAAATTAATTTTAATATTATTTGGGTCCTTATATAATTAAATTAAACTCTTGAGGGCTAAATTATAATTTCAAAAATTAATATTAATTTTCTATTTTTGAGGGGCATTTTTGAATTTTTAAGTTTTTGGTTTATGCCATAGTATAATTTCTCTTAACCATTGGGGGTTAATTTTTAATTTATGGAAGTTTATTTAAACCCTTTTACAACCAAATGGTAGATAAGGGATTAAAACAAGGATAAGATATCCCTATCTGTTTTAATTCATTCCTAAAACGACGCGGTTTTGGATAACCTAAGTGGCGCAAGGACCGGACCTGTCCTAACCCAACCGAATTCGGATTCGACCCGACCCACTTGAATAATGTTCATCGTCTTACTTGCAATGTTGGGTGTTGTTCATCGAAACCCTAAAATTGTCAAAGCCTATTTCTCTACGTTTTCTCGACTTTTTAGGTCCTCTTTGATTGCAATCATCTATTAGGGTCTCAACTTGTCCATTGATAATGATTATGAGCCTTAAATTATGCTAAACATGGCGATTTGGAACCTATCAGGGTGATTGGTTCGTGGGTCCGTTCTTGGTGATTTCTCCACCAAATCACGTGTGGTTTATTTGGTTGTGATACTTGGATCACAAGGTTCCTCTTTCGGTCATTAAAATCAAACTTAGTGCTTGATTTCGTGGAGTCCCAAAAATCCTCACTTGCGATTTCTAGTTGGTTTTGGCCAAACTTAGACCCATTCCACTCGATTTCTTCGGTTTCATGATTTATTTTTCATGTAGTTTAAATTATAATATTCATATATAAGGTCAATTCAAGTTGAATTCTGGCAAACCTTGGAGGTCTGCTAATGGCGGATCCTACTAGTTCTACCATTTCTGTGGTCTAAAAGCTCCTAAAAATTAATCTAACATGTATAGAATTTACACAGGAATTGAAATAGAAGGAAAGAAATCAATCCTAACCTTGTTTGATTGATTTTCTCAATTCTCTCTTTTTCTTCTCTCTTTCTCCCTCCTTAACCCTTGCAGCTTCTACTATCATTTTCTACATGAATTCTCCCTTTTTTTTTTCCTTTTAATTTCAAAAAACCTACTTTGTTTGTTGAGAGGGTGTTTATACAGAGAGTTTTCTTTTGACTTCTTCATGAAGGAAAATTTTTGATTGGCTTTCCATGGTGATTGTGACAGGCGGCTACAACCCCTACAGCAGCCATAGGGTGGCTATGCATGTGGTTGTTGCAATAACTGCATGTGCAGCCCCCTCCCACCCTTTCCCTCATTTTTTCCATTTTTTTATACACACACGCAGGCATATATGTATATATATGCAATACAAACACCAACACACATTGGAGTGTGTGTTTCTACTATCCAGATCATGTGCTAGGCACATGGTTAATTAAAATTATTTTTAATTAATTTTTCTAACTTTTTTCCTTTTTTTTATTTATTTATTATTTATTTCACACCTATATACACAATTTAGTGTGTACATTAGGTTCTTGGTATCATGGGTAGGTCACATAATTTTTAGAATATTTTATGCATTTTTCTTTTATTTTTCTCATATGTTTTTGTATTTATTTCCTATTTTTTAATTATTAAATAATTATTTATTTAATAATTCATGATATTTGATGTAGTAATTTTTTCACTTTTTTAGGCTAGTGATATTTTGATCACTTAACCCATTAATTTTACTAACCAAGTTTAGGTTAGGTTTGATTTTGATCCTATATGGGTGATGCTCTGGTTAGGTTTAAGGTTCTCAGTTGAATTTTTCAGACCTTTAACCCTAGTTTAGCTCATGCATTGATAAAGTGGCCAAAGAATTTTGAAAGATCACTTTTATTGCTAATGCATCATTACATTACCTTAAGCCCAATTTACTAGGTGTAGGTGTTACATATTAGATTACACTTTGTAGTTATAGTTTTCATTTGATCTAGTTTACTAAATTTTCATGTTTTATCTTCTTTATTTCTTCTATATATGCATGCATGCTTTATTGATCATGTCTCGCTTTACTTTTATTTCATGTTGATTATTAACATTCTAATCCTTTGTCATCCCATGAAAAGAAGGAGAAAACGTTTTAGGGAGTAGTTAGTAAGGGGGAGAATGTAACACCCACACCGAGTGAATTGAGTTTAGAATAATGTAATGGTGTATTAGTAATAAAAATGAACTTCTCAAATCCTTTGAGTACCATGTCAAGACATGATCTAAACTAGGGTTAAGAAAGTAACCCAACAGTTAGCCCTAACCCTAACTAAACTAAGACCCATGGAAGATCAAAATCAAACCTATCCTAAGGGTCAACCTAACCAAACCTAGGTTAGTAAGATTAATGGGTTAAGAGATCAATACATCACTAACTTAAGAACGGGACAAAATATTACATCAACTATTATGAATTATTTAAAAATTATTAAAAAAAAGATAAAAATAAATGCATAAAATTAAAATATATATATATATATATATAAACATCCTAAAAATTCATGTGACCTACACATGACACTAGGGACACAATACAAACACTAGGGTGTGTATATAGGTGTGTAAATGCATGAAAATAATTAGAAATCATTATGAAAAATTAAGAAAAAATATGTAAAAATAATTTTAAAAAATTAAATATCATGGTCCTTGCACATAATGGGAAGAAGATGAAACAAACACCTAAGTGTGAGTTTGTCACGCCCCGAATTTCTACAAACCAGGGAAGTGAGTGAAATAAACAAAAAGGGAATAATAAAGGACAATTACATGCATTTCAAACAATAACCCAATTCATGTTCTGATACTAATCCATAAAGCCTTGCCCGTTGTTTCATAAAATACAAATAAACATGTATAGTTTAGGGCTTATGCCCATGTACAACATCAAAATATGCCCTAACGGCCAAAATCCTCCATGATCCACATCTCCTCTGCTCTCCAAGACTTCTTCAAGTCTCAAGTATCAAGAGCATCATCTGTAATATGATATCTCATGAATGGGTCAGCTCAACTGCTAGTATGATATAATGCTAATGCAAGAAACAAGATTAAGGCGTGGCATGTGCAAAGTGTACATTTATAATCTAGATGTTTTCTAGTTCATTAATACGATGCAATGAAAGTATGCATGACACACCCATGTACTCTATGCCACACCCATGTCTCGTTTACGGACCGCATCCGATGGATCTGAGTACCAACTCTCATTTACGGGCCTCCCTCCGACGGATCGGGGCACCAATGCAATGGCCAATTTTGGGTTTTTCACCACAGGATCTACACCCTTATAATGCATAGCACCACATGCTCAACTCACACCATGTTTCCAAAGGATTCACTATATGCCAATATGCTTTGATTTCACCACACAATAATATAACCTCAGCGAAGCATGCTTTAAATGATGTATCATACTCGAAGCAACAATAATATTTAAATCACAAAACTTGTTCCATATGAATACATATCTCATACAGTCAATTTAAACACATGGTCACAGTTCACATTCATCACTTTACTAAATTCTCAAAGAATGTAAGAAACACACAAGCACGTAAACAACCAACTTTAAGTTATCAAGCAAACATATTCCAAATGATTCCCCAACAACAGTTAAGCATATAAATCATTCAATTTACTCATAAAATATTCCTAAACTTAACCCTGTTTCTTACTTAGCAAAACATCATACCTAGAAGGGTTTTTCTCAACCCTTGGGAGTCGTGTCCACTGTGCAATTGAACCAAACAGTGAGAATGTAGAAGGTCAAACTGCCTTCTCCTTCCCTTTCAGTGTCCTTAAAATCATGAAATATAACTCAGTCTATTGCTACTTGAATTATGCTATTCATCAAATTTTATGCTTTTATTTCATGAGTTTTTATTTTACTAGAATAAACTCTACCAATGAATCCGGAATGTTGAAGAAAGTTGGTTTAGGCTTTTGCGGAATTTAATCTGGATATCCGGGCTAAAAAGGGCAAAACGATCATTTTATACTTTTACAGGTTCTTACTTCCTGAGACCTCTTTTCGCAAATCGGACTCCATGGTTGAGTCCGGAATACTCGAAATAATAAAAATTCACTATTTCTTTACTTCAATCGGAGTTCATTTGACTGCTTTTTAACTTAGTGGCATTTTCATAATTTTTCTTTATTTTTAATTAATTAATTAAATTAATATTTTATTCTAGGGGGGTCATTTCGTAATTAACAATAAATTCTGGGTTTGAATCCAATTTTTAAGACTTTTGGGTTAAATCAGAATTTTTGATTTTTAATATTCTAAATCAGAATAGCTAAACAATGGCTAATCCTCAAAACTGGGATAAGATATCCCTATCCCCAAATTAATTTTCAATTAAATTTCTTAAGCCCGTAGCCAAACACCCCCAATTCCCTTTTAATTTATAACATAAAACGACGCAGCTTTAGGTATCCAACATCTGCGGGTGGGTCGGATCTAACCCGACCCGAACTAGTTTAGACCCAAGGCCCTAAACAGTTCCTTCTTCCCCCCGATTCTTTGGTAGGGTTCCGGTGGGTCTCCGGCGTCTTCTCCGGTGCCGGCAACCCTGTTCTGATCATTTTTAACCCTCTTTTCAATGTGGTTTCCTTCAGATTTTCATAAGCTTCTCATATCCAACATTTGTTTTCAATTTGGGCCGTTCAAACTTCACAAATAGAGGAAAAACAGTGGCTCCGGCCAACTGGTTTCCTCTTTATTCCATGCTTCAAACCCCATTGTTTTTACCCCTTTCTTCTTCAAATTATTTTCTGCACCTCACATGATTATTTTCCTAGCATTTAAATGGAGTTTTAAGCATCAAAATCTACGAAACCGTATTATCATTCAAACCTGCAACTCAATATTGCTAACTAATTTTTCAAGCATTTCACTTGATTTCTTTTGTATAAATTCCCAAATTTTACACTCTACAAGGCCCTCAAACTATAACTAAATTATCATGCTTCAAAACATGTTGTACACATAGAAAATTTTAGAGAGAGAAAATAAATGGGTTCGTGATTTTACCTCAACAATGGAACCTCCCTCTCCTTGCTTTGTCTCTAACTTTCTCCTAATGCATCCAAGGTCAGGTTAAGGCAGCCATGCAACCTTCCCTTCCTTCTTCTTCTTTTTCTCCCTTCACTTTCTCTCTCTATCCGAACACACACAATGCAAGTCTGACTTGCACAGCCCCTCCTTACACTGTCTTATACACTCAGTGCACTCATTTGCTCCTTTCTGATCTTCCACATACACACACAATGTACGCAGCACACACACTCATTGTGTTGATATATATATATATATATACACACACACATATACACATGTATTGTACACTATACACTCACTTACACACACAATCACCACACCCCTATTCTGATTTGCATTAATTAGGGTTGTGTGTGTTTTGGGCCATATATATATATACATGTTATATTTCACACACACACACACACACCAACTGACACACACACACACACACACACTTTGTGCACACATGTATGCTACTTCTCCACTCCCCTTTTCTTTCTTTTTATTATTTTTTGATATGTACATACTTGTATACATGTATAATATATATATATATATATATATTCTACTATATATATCTACACATACATAATACACATTTCATATGTACACACGTATTCATATTTAAATGAAAAATTTATTTCAAAAAATTCTGATCTTTACATCCTTCCCCCCTTAAAGAAATTTTGTCCCGAAATTTAGAAATATACATCAATGAACAAACAACTTGGGATACCTAGCACAAACTTCAGCCTCACGTTCCCAAGTATCTTCCTTGACCCCATGATGGCTCCAAAGGACCTTGACCAAAGGGATGGTCTTACATCGCAGAATCTAGTCCCTAGAGTCCAATATCTCTACGGGTCTTTGGTTATAAGAAACGTCACCCCTCCAACTGAAGATTTACCTAATCTAGTATATGCGAGGGGTCAGGCTTGTACTTCCTCAACATCGACACATGGAAGACATCGTGAACCCCAGATAGCTGTGGTGGTAATGCTAGCTTATAGGCCACTTCACCAACCTTCCCAAGGATCTCAAATGGGCCTATAAATTGTGGCGACAGCTTTCCACTATGCCCAAATCTCCTCAATCCTCGTCGTGGGGCTACCTCGAGGAACACATGTCCCCTAACATCAAATGACAGAGGTCGTCACCTCCTATCTGCATAACTCTTCTGGCAGCTCTATGCTGTCAACAGACGCTGCCTGATCACCTATATCTTTTCCGTGGTCTCACGGACTAGGTCGGGCCCCAAAGCAGCAGCCTCTCCCACATTAGTCCAGCATACAGGTGAGTGACACGGCCTACCATACAACGCCTCAAATAGTGCCATCTCAAAGCTAGACTGATAGCTGTTGTTGTAGGCAAACTCTACTAAGGCAAAGTGATCCTCCCAGCTATGCCTGAAGTCCATAACACAGGCTCTAAGCATGTCCTCAAGGATCTGAATGGTACACTCTGACTGACCGTCAGTTTGAGGGTGGAAGGCAGTACTAAACTGTAGCTGAGTCCCTAAAGCTGTCTGAAGACTCTGGCAAAACCGTGCAGTGAAACGTGGATCTCTGTCTAAAACAATGGAAACAAGAACCCCATGTAGTCGTACTATCTCTCGGACATACAGCCTATTGAGGACATCTGCTGAATACGTCGCTCTAATCGGTAGAAAATGTGTAGACTTCGTCAACTTGTCAACTATAACCCAAACTGCATCGTGACCTCTAGGTGACTTTGGAAGACCCATCACAAAATCCATAGTAACGTACTCCCACTTCCACTCGGCCACTACCAATGGCTGTAACAAACCCCTAGGTCTCTGGTGCTCAGCCATCACCTGCTGGCACGTGAAACATCTAGATACAAACTACACTACATCTCTCTTCATCCCCGTCCACCAATACTGGCGGCGTAAATCATGAAACATCTTAGTGCCCCCTTGGTGCACTGCTAGGCGTGAATGATGGAAATCTCTAAGGACATCAGCCCTAAGAGACTCGGGAACAAAGACTCTACCCATATGCCTCAGGCTAAGATCAGAATGAACTGTCCATCCCTCAAAGCCCTCGGTACTAGCAACTCGTGCTCAAATCTGCTCGGCCTCTATGTCCTGTAACTGTGCTTCTATAACCTTGCTCAATAGTGAAGGCTGTGCACACACACTGAACAGTATGGCCTGTCCTTCAAACTCGGCAAGCTCTAAGTCAAACTCTCCAATGTCTCCCATCATCTCCCACTCTCTAATAGCAATGCTAGCTACAGTATTCCTCGGCCTTCTACTAAGTGCATCTGCTACGACCTTGGCCTTCCCAAGATGGTACTGAAGGTCAAAGTCATAGTCCTCTATATACTTTATCCATCTCCTTTACCGAAGGTTCAAGTCCTTCTGCATGAAAATGTGTCTAAGGCTTTTGTGATCTGAGAACACCTCGAACCTCACCCCATATAAGTAGTGTCGCCAACTCTTAAGTGCAAAGATGACGGCAGCTAACTCTAAATCATGTGTGGGGTAGTTTTTCTCATAGTTCTTCAACTAACGAGAACCATAGGCTACCACTCTACCCTCCTGCATCAACACACAGCCTAATCCCTCTCGTGAAGCATCACAATAAACGGTATAGCCCCTACCTCCCTCACGTATGATCAAGACGGGCGCTGAAGTCAGCCTCCTCTTCAGCTCTTGAAATGACTGTGAGCAGTCATCTGTCCACTCAAATCTAATGCCTCTGCACGTCAGACGAGTCATCGGCTCGGCAAGGTGAGAAAACCCCTCTACAAACCGACGGTAGTACCTTACCAATCCCAAGAAACTCTGAATCTCAAACACATTCTTCGGCATCTCCCAACTCATAACAGAGTCAATCTTAAAAGGATCCACAGATACTCCACTACCTGACACAACATGGCCTAAAAACTGTACCTCTTGAAGCCAAAACTCACACTTCGAGAACTTAGCAAATAAACGGTGCTTCCTCAAAATCTGTAACACGGTCCGTAGATGAAAGGCATGCTCATCCTCAGAAGGTGAGTAAATCAAAATATCATCAACAAACACCACGACAAACTGATCTATATAAGAACTAAAAATGCGGTGCATCAAGTCCATGAATGCCGCCGGGGCATTCGTCACACCGAATGGCATAACTACAAACTCGTAATGACCATAACGAGTGCGGAAAGCTGTCTTCGCTATATCCTTCTCCCGTACTCTCAATTAATGATACCTAGACCGAAGATCAATTTTCGAGAAATATCTCAAACCTCTAAGTTGATCAAACAAGTCATCTATCCTTGGTAATGAGTACTTGTTCTTGATAGTAACCCGGTTCAGTCTTCTATAGTCCACACACAAACGCAATGTCCCATCCTTCTTCTTCGCAAATAGTGCCGATGGACCCCACGGAGAAGTACTAGGATGGATAAATCCCTTACCCTATAAATCAGTCAACTACTCCTTCAGCTTTCTTAACTTAGCTGGAGCCATACGGTAAGGTGGAATGAAAATAGGCACAGTGCCGGGGATAAGCTCTATCGTGAACTCTATCTCTCGTCTCGGCGGTAGACTAGTCAAGTCATCCGGGAAGACATCAGGAAACTCATTAACTACTGGTGGCAACACACTCTCTGCAGTCCCACTATCACCTGCAACCAAGCTAGCCAACATGTAACTGTGTCTTCCCCAACTCCTCGAGTCGTACAAGGATGGAACTAAGAAATCCCCACGATCTCCTGTGAAATAAAAACTATCTCCCTCAAGAGTGCATACTGTCACTCTCCCCTGTAGCAATCTATACTCGCCTGGTAAGTAAACAACCAATCCATCCCCAAAATAATATCAAAGCCAGCCATGTCAAGCAAAATGAAATCAAAGTAAAGGACGCGATCAGCTATCTCTATCGAGCAATCTCTACAGATCCTCGTCAATATCACACTACCCCCAACTAGTGTGTCAACATGCAATGGTGGATCCAACCGATCTATATCCAACCCCAATGTTATGTCAAACATGATAGATATCAATGAATAAGATGCACCTGAGTCTATCAGTACGCTAGCCCATAAACTAAATACAAGGAATGTACCTCGAACTACTGATGGTCCAGAAGTAAAGGCCTCTAGTGTGGCTACTGCATAAACATGGCCTTGAGTAGTCTGGCCCTGCCTACCTTCCCCTTTCTGTCCTTGTTGTCCTCCTCCCCTCTGTGCGGGAACTCACACTCAGTGCGGAGGGTGCAGACTAGAAATATGGTGCTGGGGGTCTATGGCTTGTCTGTGACCGTGGTAGAGGCATCTGGGTATGCTGGAAATAATGGGGCCTCGGTGTGCTCTGTGAGGTCTGCCCTTGAGGACAGTTGGCCCTAACATTACCCGTCTGGTGGTAGGTGTAGCAAAGCCGTAGAGCTCCCCACCCTTGACCCTGTGCCTGAGGTGGAAGTGACATCTGACTCGGTCTAGTCCCATATCCCTGATTGGGATCTCTCTGTGGGCAATCGGCCATTCTATGGCCAAGTTGTCTACACTGGTAACATGTAATGGGTCCCTGTGGTACCCCCTATCGAGGAGCAACAGACATAACAGGCTAGGGGGCTAAGAACTGAACAGACCCCTAGGATGTCGATGGAAAAGATACACCGGTCTAGGACCTCTTCAATGGTCTCCCACCAGTGCGAGTCAAGGTAGGCATAGTAGGCTGAGCAGGCGTAGACACCTGTGCTGTGGCTGTCTTGCCCTGGGTTCGGGATTCCCTAATCCCTCTAATGTCAGCTAGCTCCCTCTCCACTCTGGTGGCCCCGGTCACCGCCTCCTCATATGTGTCAATAATGTGTCCGGCCAATCTGTCCCTAATAGAGGTCTTCAACCCCTTGACAAAATAAAAGACCCTTAGATGCTCATCTCCAATAATGTGTGGGGCAAATCTCCCTAGTGCGGTAAATTAGGACTCATACTAAGTCACTGTCATATCCCTCTAGAGTAGTGCCCCAAACTCCTCCATAAACCCGATCCTAGCAATCTCTAGAAAATAATGGTCATTGAATATGGCCACAAAAGCATCCCATCCCTTACCGAACCTGTGTATCCGGTCAGCGACTACCTCCCACCATTAGCTAGCCAAATCCGTAAGCTGGAAGGTGGCACATCGGATTCTCAAATGTGGCTCAGTGATCCCTTGTGAGTCTAGGATCCTAGTAATCTGTCTCAGCCACTCCTCTGTAACCAATGGGTCAGGCTGTTCGGCGAACGTAAGAGGTCTCGTCCTCTGGAATGCCTTCATCACGAAGGTATCCCTGGTCTCGCCACCTGTAGTTCGGGTCTCTTGTATGGCCCGAAAACACTTCTGTATAATGGCCGCCGTATCTCTGGCACCAATGGTCTGCCCTACCTCCTCTACTGGAGTAGGTGCAGGAGTAGGAGCAAGGGTAATAGCCTCCTTAGTTGTGTTATGGGCAGGTGCATCAGCTGGAGCAACAGTCTCCTCTGCTGCGCAATGAGCAGGAGTAGTAGCTCTGGGTTTGTCACACTGAGGTGGGGCAGTGGCCCTAGGCCTACCTCGTCTAGGTGGTCCAGCTCTCGCAGGGGCTCTCTTCGGTGGCATGAGTCTCCAAGTCCAAGAAGAAAAATTAATGCCCCTTTTCACATCTAGACAATATGCATTAAAAGGAATCTCAGTCTTGCTCTATTCCATAACTTACACTTAAAAAGTAGTACGTATAGCATGTCATATTGCACACTTAACAAATTCTCACACATCACTCACATCATGCATCAATATAGTATCAATTAACACATAATCACAGCAAGTCATGCTTCAACTATATATAATCACATAACACATAAGATCCTATCGCATACTACCAACAGTTCACACTAAGTCTCACTCTTTCCTCTAGGGTCTCATGGTGTTCAACAACATCCCACGGTCTCTAAGTATTCGAACTTATGCTCTGATACCACGCTGTCACGCTCCGGATTTTCACAAACCCAAGAAGTGAGTGAAATAAACAAAAAAGGAATAATAAAGGACAATTACATGCATTTCAAACACTAACCCAATTCATGTTCTGATACTAATCCATAAAGCCTTGCCCGTTGTTTCATAACATACAAATAAACATGTATAGTTTAGGGCTTATGCCCTTATACAACATTAAAATATGTCCCAAGGGCCAAAATCCTCCATGATCCACATCTCCTTTGCTCTCCAAGACTTCCTCTAGTCTCAAGTATCAGGAGAAGCATCTATAATATGATATCCCACGAATGGGTTAGCTCAACTGCTGGTATGACATAATGCTAATGCAAGAAACAAGATTAAGGCGTGGCATGTGCAAAGTGTACATTTATAATCTAGATGCTTTCCAGTTCATTAATACGATGCAATGAAAGTATGCATGACACACCCATGAACTCTATGCCACACCCATGTCTCGTTTACGGACCACATCTGATGGATCTGAGTACCAACTCCCATTTACGGGCCTCCCCTCGTTGGATCTGGGCACCAATGCAATGGCCAATTTTAGGTCTTTCACCACAGGATCTACACCCTCATAATGCATAACACCACGTGCTCAACTCACACCATGTTTCCAAAGGATTCACCATGTGCCAATATACTTTATTTTCACCACACAATAATATAACCTCAGCGAAGCATGCTTTAAATGATGTATTATACTCGAAACAACAATAATATTTAAATCACAAAACTTGTTCCACATGAATACATATCTCATACAGTCAATTTAAACACATGGTCACAGTTCACATTCATCACTTTACTAAATTCTCAACGAATGCAAGAAACACACAAGCACGTAAACAACCAACTCTAAGTTATCAAGCAAACATATTCCAAATGATTCCCCAACAACAATTAAGCATACAAATCATTCAATTTACTCATAAAATATTCTTAAACTTAACCTTGTTTCTTATTTAGCAAAACATCATACCTAAAAGGGTTTTTCTCAACCTTTGGGAGTCGTGTCCGCTGTGCAGTTGAACCAAACAGTGAGAATGTAGAAGGTCAAACCGCCTTCTCCTTCCCTTTTAGTGTCCCTAAAATCATGAAATATAACTCAGTCTATTGCTACTTGAATTATGCTATTCATCAAATTTTATGCTTTTATTTCATGAGTTTTTATTTTACTAGAATAAACTCTAACATTGAATCCGGAATGTTGAAGAAAGTCGGTTTAGGCTTTTGCGGAATTCAATTTGGATATCCAGGCTAAAAAAGGCAAAATGATCATTTTACACTTTTATGGTTCTTACTTCCTGAGACCTTTTTTCACAAATAAAACTCCACGGTTGAGTCCAAAATGCTCAAAATAATAAAAATTCACTATTCGTTTACTTCAATCGGAGTTCGTTTGACTACTTTTTAACTTAGTGGCGTTTTCATAATTTTTCTTTATTTTTAATTAATTAATTAAATTAATATTTTATTCTGGGGGGGTCATTTCATAATTAACCATAAATTCTGGGCTTGAATCCAATTTCCATGACTTTTGGGTTAAATCAGAATTTCTAATTTTACTATTCTAAATCAGAATAGCCAAACAGTGGCTAATCTGCAAAACTGGGATAAGATATCCCTATCCCCAAATTAACTTCCAATTAAATTTCTTAAGCCCATAGCCAAACACTCCAAATTTCCTTTTAATTTATAACGTAAAATGACGCTGCTTTGGGTATCCAACATCTGCGGGTGGGTCGGATCTAACCCGACCCGAACCGGTCCAGACCTAAGGCTCTAAACAGTTCCTTCATCCCCCCCGATTCTCCGGTAGGGTTCTAGTGAGTCTCCGACGTCTTCTCTGGCGCCGGCGACCCTGTTCCGATCATTTTTAACCCCCTTTTCAATGTGGTCTCCTTCATATTTTCATAAGCTTCTCATATCAAACATTTGTTTTCAATTTGGGCCGCTCAAACTTCACGAATAGGGGAAAAACAATGGCTCCAGCCAACTGGTTTCCTCTCTATTCCATGCCTCAAACCCCATTGTTTTTACCCTTTTCTTCTTCAAATTATTTTCTGCACCTCACATGATTATTTTCCTAGCATTTAAATGGAGTTTTAAGCATCAAAATCTATGAAACCGTATTATCATTCAAACCTGCAACTCAATATTGCTAACTGATTTTTCAACCATTTCACTTGATTTCTTTTGTATAAATTCCCAAATTTTATACTTTACAAGGCCCTCAAACTATAACTAAATTATCATACTTCAAAATAGGTTGTACACAAAAAATTTTAGGGAGAGAAAATAAATGGGTTCGTGATTTTACCTCAACAATGGCACCTCTCTCTCCTTGCTTTGCCTCTAACTTTCTCTAAATGCATCTAGGGTCAGGTTAAGACAGCCATGCATCCTTCTCCTCCTTCTTCTTTTTCTTCTTCTCCTTTCACTTTCTCTCTCTACCTCACTTTCTCTTTCTATCCGAACACACACAATGCAAGTCTAACTTGCACAACCCCTCCTAACACTGTCTTATACACTCAGTGCACTCATTTGCTCCTTTCTGATCTTCCACACACACACAATGTACGCAGCACACACACTCATTGTGTTGACATATATATATATATATAAACATATACACATGTATTGTACACTGTACACTCACTTACACACACAATCACCACACCCCTATTTTGATTTGCATTAATTGGGGTTGTGTGTGTTTTGGGCCATATATATATATACATGTTATATTTCACACACACCAACCGACACACACATTTTGTGCACACATGTATGCTACTTCTCCACTCCCCTTTTCTTTCTTTTTATTTTTTCTTTTTGATATGTACATACTTGTATACATGTATAATATATATATATATATATATATATTCTACGATATATATCTACACATACATAATACAAATTTCATACGTACACACATATTCATTTTTAAATGAAAAATTTATTTCAAAAAATTCAGATCTCTATAGAGTTAGTGTGTGTATAAATGTATATACATATGTATATATGTATATACATATGTATATATGCATATATATATATATATTATGAAAAATAAGAGAAATAATAAATTTTAAAAAAGAAGAAGATCCATGTATGCAACAAAGCTGTAGAATCCTATGTGCAGTAGCCCTACAATTGTCCTACCAACCACAAACCTTAGCCCACCATGGCTAACCAACCAAAAGCCTTCCTTCACCTTGAAGCTAAAAAACCCTCTATACATATACAAGCCCTATAAACTAGATTCAGCTATTCAAACTAGAGAAAGAAATAGGAAGATTACATGCCCAAGAAGGACAAAAGGGGAGTTTAGACAAAAAGAGAGAGAGAGAGAGAGAGAGAGAGAGAGAGAGGAATACAAGAAATTCAGAGATATTAGGTTATACTCCAAACCAGGTTAGGACACATTCCCCTCTATAGACATCTCATTTTGTGACCCTTGATTAAGTAGTAGCAATTTGGTAGTTATGCCAAGAAACCTACTCCCATTAGGACTCCTCTTAACATTGTCCTATTCCCATTAGGACTCTTTTTGACAGAGTCTCGATTCCATTAGGTCTCCTCCTAAAAAATTCCTATTCCTATTAGGACTCCTCCTTATAAAGTCCTATTCCCATTAGGACTCTTTTTGAAAGAGTCTTAGTTCAAATAGGACTCTTCCCGAGAGAGTCCCACTTCCATTTGGACTCCTCCTAACAAAGTCATATTCCTATGAGGACTTTTCCTAATAGAGTCACGATTCTATTAGGACTCCTCTTGACAGAGTACTAGTCCAAGTAGGACTCTTCCTGATAGAGTCCTATTCCCATTAGGACTCTCCTGTCAGAGTCCTAGTTCGAGTAGGACTCTTCCTGACTCTTTCCGACAAAGTCCTAGTCCAAGTAGGACTCTTCCCGACAGAGTCCCACTCTCGTTAGGACTCTTCTGCTAGAGTTCCAGCTCCATTAGGACTCCTTTTGACAAAGTCCTATTCCCGTTAGAACTCTTGTTTTCATGTCCCAAATTTTCACAAACCCGGGGAGTGAGTGAAATGAAACTAACAAGAAATTAATAAATGATAATTAAATATATTCGGTTGATTACTCATCCATTTCCCTATGTTTTCCCCCTAAAATAAAATGAAAATTCATTAACTAGACTCACCCAAGATAAGTTCCAAATAATAGTCAAATATTTCCCCAACAAATGATCAAAATTTTTCTAAGTCATGTTCAAGTATGGCCTCTAAGATAGCCCACAAAATGTCTCTAAATATGCCTTGGAATGATGGTCCAAATGGGCCCCGAATGCCCTAAGACATAGGCCAAGAATAGATAAAAAAATCTACTAACAATTGGTCCAAGTATATGGCCAAACATGGCCTTAAAATATGACTAAAATGTGTCCCAAAAAGGTGCCCAACATGGCTTGGTACGATGGCCAAAAGTGGCTAAAAAGGGCCCCAATAGATGGTGTTGAACATAAGATCAAATGGCCTTTAAATGACCTTGAAAGGTAGGTCATAGCATGACATGACATGCCTTGGGCAGCACATGCAAGGGCAGGCGTGCAAGGCGGCAGGGGGTGCTCGGCAGGGTGTGGGCGCACGCGGCAGGGCACGACGTGGGGCGCACGGGGTGCGCGGCTGGGCACTGGCTAGGGCTGGGGCATGTCCGGGCTACTGCTATTGGTTACTATAGCTACTATTCATTACTACAGTAAACCAGTAGCTAAAATGTTACAGTACCAAAATTTTCCAACTTTGGCCAAAAATCTTGATTTTGATATTTTGCTACCCATTTCAATTTATTTCATCACCAAACTTGGTGTGGGACCCTATAACATATAAAATGACCATTTTACCCTTTTTCCTTTATTTTTTGACTTCAAGTAAGTTTTGACTAATTTGCCCCAAGTCTCCTCCTATGCCATTATTTTTATTTCTTTACATTTCTTCCTTCTTCTTAAGTCTTTTAATCCCCTACTTAGAAAGTATAGGCATGCTCTCCCACTCCACTCAATCTTGTTGCTATGTTTTGAAAAATTCCACCATAGTTTCCTTTGTTTTCTAAGCATTTTTTTACCTAATATTTTGCAATTGTTCATATATATAAACATATCACAATCCATCCTCACTCGATGGCCACAATTCATGAAAATTAAACATACATTCATTTCCTTCAACATATATACATATAAGGCACATTAAATAAGTATATCCTACATGTCATTTGGGCTTAGGCCCTTACATTACAAATTGGCCCGAGGCCTATAGTTTACCATTCTTTCAAATTAAAACACAAGTCTTTTGGGCTTATGCCCATACATACAAAATATGCCCCAAGGGCCAAATATCCTTCCAAGTTCTTTTCCCCTCCTTCCTTCAAGACTTCATCAAGTCTCAAGTACCGGGAGCCTCATCTGTAATATGATATCCCACGAGGGGTCAGCTTAACTACGAGTATGACATAATGCTAATGCAAGGAACAAAGTTAAGGCGTGGCATGTGCAAGTGTACATTTATAATCTACATGCCTTCCAATTCATTAATACAATGCAATAGCAATATGCGTGACACACCCATACAAACTCTATGCCACCATGTCTCGGTTTACGGATCACTCCCGTTGGATCAGTGAGTACGAACACCTGTTCACGGATCGCTCCCATTGGGTAAGCAGGCACCAATGCAATGGCTAATTTGGGTTTTTCACCATAAGATCTACACCTTCATAATGCATAGCACCAAGTGCTCAACCCACACTATGTTTTGAAAGGATTTACCATATGCCAATATGCTTTGATTTCACTATGCAATAATGCAATCTCAATGAAGCATTTTATCAAACACATGGGGCATGCTTTAAATAATGCATTGTACTTAAAATAACAATAACCCTTGAACCATCAAACTTTTTCTACATGAACCTAGCATGTAATCCAATCAATTATACATATAAACATATTACACATTCACAACCTTACACATTCTCAAAGATTACACAAATACACAAAATACCAAACACATTGAATAAATCATAACTTCCAAACTACAAGATTTTGTCTACATGAACATAAGCTAGAATACAATGAATTATACATATAGTCATGGTTCATGTTTATCACTTTGCCAAATTCTCAAAGAATACATAAGTACATAAGGTACCAACCCCAGGTCTTCAAAGTAACTATAAGCTAGGTAGTTCTCTAACAAAAAATAAGCATGTAAGTCATATAATCAACTTATAAAAACACTCATAAAATTAACTGTAGAGACCTAAAAATTGAGGATAAATTTTTCGTTCTTGTTGGTAAGGCACTATTCATACACCATTTGCTGGTAGGGTACTACACATGCATATTTGGACATAAGTCATATTTAGGAATATATTTAGAGTATGACATAGAAAATAAATATGCTTAGAATGTTAAAATAAACCTGTTGTAAAAATTTAGGCCTATTTAGAGACAGTTTCAAAAACTGGACCATAAAGGGCATCCGGGTGACCCGGGTGGATCTGGCCAAACCTGGCCACAGGTGAAAGTAAATTTTTTTGAAAAATTTCATTTAAAATAATTTTAAGAACTTTGGCTAAAACTAAATATCGAATTGAGGTGTTTCGGGACGGGTTGTAGTGCAACGAGGTCCCAGATTCATTAAGGGCAAAAGGGTCATTTTGCACCTTTGCCCCTCCACTATAAATACAGCCCCTTAGTGTATTTTTTTTTTTTTTTCATATTTTGGTCTGAGATTTAGAGCGAAAGTCGTGCATGGGAGAAAAGTGAAGAAAAGCCCTAGGTTCTCCAAGCTTCAAGCCACCAAAACACACTCCTAGGCCAAGATTCTTGCAAGGCTTCCTTCTAGGAAGTTGTTCCTCTCATCAAGACCTATATTATCACCAATCAGTTCGGCTATATAGTGAACAAAACTCCCTCAGTTTGAGAAAAATCATTTTAGGTATGATATTTTGCTAACTAAGGAATAAGATTAAGTTTAGGAGTGTTTTATATGTTTGTTGAAAGATTCATATGTTTATTAATTGTTAGAAAATCACTTAGGATACAGTTTCTTTGAAAACCTAGAGTTGGTTGTTTATGTACTTGTGTGTTCTTTGTATTCTTTGGGAATTTGGTAAAGTGATAAACATAAACCATGACTATATGTGTAATCCATTGTATTCTAACTTATGTTCATGCAGACAAAATCTTGTAGTTGGAAAGTTATGATTTATTCACGATGTTAGTGCTTTATGTATTTTGTAATCTTAGAGAATTTGTCAAAGTGATGAACATGTAACTTGTTTATATGTTTGATTCATTGCATTCTAGCTTATGTTCATGTAGAGAAACTCTTGTGGTTTGAGAGTTATGATTTATTCCATGTGTTGGTACTTTAAGTATTTTATAATCTTTGAGAAATTGTTAAGATTGTGAATATGTAATGTGTTTATATGTGAAATTGATTGGATTACATGTTAGGTTCATGTAGACAAAGTTTTGTGATATAAAAGTTATAGTTGCTTTAAGTACATTGCATTATTTAAAGCATGGTCCATGTGTTTGATAAAATGCTTCATTGAGGTTGCATTATTGCATGGTGAAATCAAAGCATATTGACATATGGTGAATCCTTTGAAAACATAGTGTGGGTTAAGCACTTGGTGCTATGCATTATGAGGGTGTAGATCCTGTGGTGAAAAACCCAAAATTGGCCATTACATTGGTGCCCAGAATCCAACGAGAGCGATCCGTGAACGAGTATTGGTACTCAGGGTCCATCGGGAGCGATCCATAAACAAGACATGGGTGTGGCATATAGTTTGCATGGGTGTGTCACGCATAATTTTAATGCATTGTATTGATGAATTGGAAGGCATGTAGATTATAACTGTACACTTGCACATGCCACTCTTTAATCTTGTTCCTTGTATTAGCATTATGTCATACCAGCAATTGAGCTGACCCCTCGTGAGATATCATATTACAGATGACGCTCTTGGTACTTGAGATTTGTTGAAGTCTTGAAGAAAGGAAGGAAAATGGACTATGAAGAAGATTTGGCCCTTGGGGCATATTTTGTATATATGGGCATAAGCCCAAAAGACTTGTATTTCAATGTGGATGAATGGTGAACTATAGACCTTGAATCAATTTGTAATGTAATGGCTTAAAAACCCAAATGACATGTAGTGTGCTTTAGTTAAATATGTATCAAATGTATATATGTTGAAAGAAATGATATGTAAGATATCTTTATTTAATGAGCATCATATATATATATATATATATATATATATTTAGACAAATAGATGTGTGTGTGAAAACAAGGGATGTATATTTAATTTACATGAATTGTGGCCACCGAGTGAGGGTGGGTTGTGACATGTTTATGCATATGAAGTATCATGAATATTAGGTGGGAAAAAGGCTTAGAAAACAAAGGAAATTATGTTAAAATTTTAGTGAAATTAAGGGAAAGAAATTAAGTATAAAACACCATTTAAATAGATGAGAAAAGTGCTCAAAACGGAGGGTTAGAAACCTTGAAGAAATAGGCTAAAAATGGGAAAAAAGAGGCCTTCAAAACTTGGGAAAAAACATTACAAAACAAAGAAAATTAATGCAGCAGACAGAGAAATTCACTTGTAGTAATTACATTATTGCTACAGTGTTTCTGCAGAAAATTAAAAAAAAAAAAATCAGGCTTGTACCAGCCCCTGCCGCCCAGCCGCGCGCTGCTACCTACCCTGCGCCCTTGTGCGCCATGCCATGCTGCCTTGCGCGTGCTGCCTTGCTGCTATGCAGCTGTTGTCCAAGGCATGTCATCTCATGCCACGACCTACATTTCAAGGCCATTTAATTACATGCTTGACCCTACTTTTTGGAGCCCATTTTAGGCCACTTTTGGCCATTACATCATGCTATGTTGGACAATTTTTTTGGAACACTTTTTGGTCATGTTTCAAGGCCATGTATAGCCACTTACTAGGACCATTTTAGGTAGGATATTTGACCTACTCTTGGCCCATGTCTTAGGACATTTGGGGCCCATTTGGACCATTATCCAAGGGCTATTTAGGGACATTGGGTGGGCTACCTTGGAAGCTATTTTTGAACATGACTTAAACTATTTTAAATATTAATTGGGCGAGATGCTTGAGCAACATTAGGAGACCATTTAGGTTGAGTAAATAGAAAGTCTTCATTTATAATTTTGGGGAAACATCGTGGAAGGAATGCATAATTAATTGAATTCGCTTGAATGACCTTTCCTTTACTTTTCTTATTTCACTTCACTCCCCGGGTTTGTGGAAATTCGGGGCGTGACAACATGATATCAGAGCTTAGGTTCGAATACTTTGGGACCGTAGGGTGTTATTAAACACAATGGGAACACGATGCATAATTTAAAAATTTTGAAAACCTTGTGTAATGTGTAGACTATGACAACTTGGTATTGGAACTCTAGTTTGAGAATACCTAACAACGATAGGATGTTGTCAAACACCATGGGACCTTAGAGGAAAGGCTGTGACTTAGTGTGAACTGTCGGTGGTATGTGATAGAACCTTGTGTGTTATGTGGTTATTCATACTTGAAGCATGACATGTGGTTATTATATGTTAGTTAATGCTATACAATGATGGATGATTACGTGATTTGGTGCTGTGAGATGCATGATATGTGTAATGTGTAAGAATTTGTTAAGTGTACGTTATGACATGTTATACGTACTACGTGTGAAGTGTAAGTTGTTGATAAGAACATGATTGAGATTCTTTTAAATGCCTATGTCTAGTGTGAGAAAGGGATATTAATTTTCTTTTCTGGGATTTGTAGACACATGCCACCAAAAAGAACTACTGCGAGACTAGTAATAGCTAGGCGCAGTAGGCCTAGAGCCGCTGCACCACTGCAGCGTGGTAGGCCCCGAGCTATTACTCTTGTATATAGCACAGCTGAGGAGGTCGTTGCTCCTATTCCTGCCCCAACTGAGGAGGTGGAGCAGACTATTGGCGCCAGAGATATGGCGGCCATTTTACAAGAGTGTTTTCGCGCCATACAAGAGAGTCGGACTGTAGGTGGTGAGACTAAGGATACCTTCGTGATGAAGGTGTTCTAGAGGATAAGACCTCTTACCTTTGCGGGACAGTCTAACCCTTTAGTTACCGAGGAGTGGCTAGATCAGATCACCAGGATCCTAGATTCCCGTGGGATTGTTGAGCCACACTTGCAGATCAGGTGTGCCACCTTTTAGTTTACTGAGTTGGCTAGTCAGTGGTGGAGAGTAGCTGCTGACCGGTTAGACATTTTTGGTGAGGGGCGGAATGCATTCGTGGCCATGTTCAATGACCACTATTTTTTCGAGACTGCCAGGATAGGATTTATAGACAAGTTTAGGGCACTTCTATAGAGAGATATGACAGTGAGTCAGTATGAGTCCCGGTTTACTGCATTAGGGAGATTTGCCCCACATATTATTCGAGAGGAGCGACTAAGGGTCCTTTACTTTGTCAAGGGGTTGAAGAGCTCCATTAGGGATAGACTAGCAGGTCACATTATTGATACCTATGATGAGGCGGTGACCAGGGCCACCAGGGTAGAGAGGGAGCTGGCTGACCTTAGGGAGATTAGGGAGTCCCGGAAACAGAGTAGGGCAGTTACAGCACAGGCTCTTACACCTGCCCAGACTCACACTGATGGGAAACCATTAAAGAGGTTCCAGACCCGTGCTTCTTCCACATAGACATTCCAAAGACCTATTCAGATCTTAGCCCCCCAGCCTATTACATCTATTGCTTCTCAAAGGGGGGCATCCCAAGAACCCATTACTTATTTTCTATATGGACAGCCTGACTACAGGTTTGCCAATTGCCCCTAGAGAGACCCTAGTCAAGGACACAGAGCTGGACTGGGTTAGAGATCGTTTCCACCTCCAGTGCAGAGTCAGGGGTGGAGACCTCCTCCATTTTGTTTTACTTGCTGTCAGACAAGCCATGTTAGGGCCAACTGGCCCTAGGGGCAGACTTCTCAAGACTGGCAGAGGCAGTAGTATTATCAGCCCCCCCAGTCGACTCCGCTATGACTACAGTCGAGTTATAGACCCCCTACCCCACAGTTTCAGCCTACTTCTACAGCATTGAGTGTTAGAGCCCCCAGTCAGAGAGGTGGAGGCCAGTAGGGGCAGAGAGGGGGTGGTAGGCAAGGTCAGACTACACAGGGTCGAGCATATGCTGTGGTCACACCTGAGGCATCTACTTCCAACCGTTCTGTGGTTCGAGGTACATTCCTTGTTTTTAGTTCATGGACAAGCGTACTTATAAATTTTAGTGCATCACATTCACCCATGTCGACCATGCTTGCCATGACATTGGGGTTAGAAATAGATCAACTAGATTTGCCATTACATGTTGACACACTAGTTGAAGTAGTCAGATTTTGTGAGTCTTAGAAATGATGATAGTGAGGTGGTATCAGTAGTGTTACCACAGTTATATATGAATTTTGGATGTTTTTCTAGAAAACTGGCTTGATTAAGTGTTGCATGATTTAGTTTAAATCGACTTTTGTGTTTTAGAATTACTTGAAAAATGATAAGATTATGAGGACATGAATAGCCGATTTAAGACTTATATATACACAATAAGTATGCATTGAATATGTTCTTGTTTAGTGTGTATATATGGATTGTTTTGGTTGGTATACATGATTGTGTGCTTAACATCTATTCTTTCATGGTTGTATAGTGTAAAATAGTCATGTTATATAAATATGAAGGGTTGCATGAATGTTATTTGTTATGAGTGTATAATATAAAGTGTATCTCCTAGGTTATAAAACCATGTAGTTAGGATCACTTGAAAGTGTACTATGAAAATACCGAATTGGTATCGGGTCTCGAGTTACAAGTGTATGGACTGGCCAATCCATCACCCCGTAACAAAAAGAGCTGTGATCCATGAAGGGTTATCACCTAGTTATATACAGGAAAAAGGTAAAAGATACCTAATAACACGTTAAAAGGCAACAAGGAAAAGAAATTAGTGAATGTGAACTTGCATGGGTATGTACTAAATATGTGATGGAACTATAATACATGTTTAGTATATGCATGAAAAAAAAATGTGTTAATTTGATGGTATGTGTATTGTCTGACTATTGTGTTGATAAAGCATGTTAAATTCTTGGGTGTGTAAAACACATGTAGTGCATATTTTATTTTTATAACACCTATGGATTAGGTATATGCGTGCTTGCATATTATATTGCATCTTGGAACATGTTTTTGGATAGTGCAAAAAAAAAAAAAAAAATTGAAAACTTGAAAGCTTAAGAAGATAAAGATGGAAAACTTTTAATAATATGTGGTATGCTTGATTATTGATGAACTGGGACTAGATGCTTATATCTATGTAGTAGACCGAGTGAATTATGAGGTAGACTATATGCTTGTTGTCTATGAGATCGATTATAGGATTGGATATCTATAGGATTGGATGTATGCCTAGTTACCTATATAGCAGGTTGTATGCTTAATTATGTACATGTGTTTTCTTAGGATGGATCTTATACTTGGGTGTTGATGTGGTAGTCTACGTGTTAGCTATTGAATGTTGCAGGTTGATATTATGTATATATGCTAGATTAGTACCCGTTATAGTACTACGACTATGATATCTATGTAGACTGGATTGATATTAATGCATGTATAAGGGTATATTTAACCATGTTGTATGTATGTGTGTTTTGATACATGTGTGTACAGATTAATATATATTGATAATTAAATTGGTAAAGAGTGTCACTAAGAATCTCATTTGTTTTGGACCTTTACTTGATATATTGACTAGAAGCGTAATGAATTAGGGTAACCTTAGATGAAATTGGGATATTTCTTTTTAACCTTCTATAATGTTTTGAGTTTTGAACCTTGATATATTGCATTAGGTTTCATGTTTGGAATAAGTAGACTACATTATCTACATAGTATACTTTTTAAGAATTTTATCGAAGGGGTACATTTTTAAATTTTGGGATGAAATTTATTTAAGGGGGGAAGGATGTAGAGACCTAAAAATTGAGGATAAATTTTTCGTTTTTGCCGGTAGGGCACTATTCATACATCATTTGATGTAGGGCATTACACATGCATATTTGTACATAAGTCATATTTAGGAACATATTTAGAGTATGACATAGAAGAGAAATATGCTTAGAATTTAAAATACACCTCCTATAAAAATTTGAGCCTATTCGGAGATGGTTTAAAAAATTGGACCATAAAGGGCATCCGGGTGACCCGGGTGGATCCGGCCAAACCCGTCCACAAGCGAAAATAAAATTTTTTGAAACATTTCATTTAAAATAATTTTAAGAACTTTGGCTAAAACAAAATATCGAATTAAGGCGTTTCGGGACAGTTTGTAGTGTAACAGGGTCCCGGATTCATTAAAGGCAAAAAGGCCATTTTGCATCTTTGTCCATCCACTATAAATACAGCCTCTTAGTTTTTTTTTTTTTTTCATATTTTGATATGAGATTCAGAGCAGAAGTCGTGCATGGGAGAAAAGTGAAGAAAAGCCCTAGGTTTTCCAAGCTTCAAGCCAGCAAAACACACTCCTAGGCCAAGATTCTTGCAAGGCTTCCTTCTAGGAAGTTATTCCTCTCATCAAGACCTATATTCTCACCTATCGGTTTGGCTACACAGTGAACACAACTCCCTCAGTTTGAGAAAAATAATTTTAGGTATGATATTTTGCTAAGTAAGGAATAGGATTAAGTTTAGGAGTGTTTTATAAGTTTGTTGAATGATTTATATGTTTATTAACTATTAAAAAATCACTTAGGATATAGTTTCTTTGAAAACCTAGAGTTGGTTGTTTATGTACTTGTGTGTTCTTTGTATTCTTTGAAAATTTGGTAAAGTGATAAACATGAACCATGACTATATGTGTAATCCATTGTATTCTAGCTTATGTTCATGTAGACAAAATCTTGTAGTTGAAAAGCAATGTTTTAAAACCCGGACCAGACCGGCTGGTTCAACCGGTTGAACCGTCAACCAGTCCACAAAATGGTCCAGTTTAACCCATAAACCCGTTTTAAGTTCAAAACCGTTCTAAAAATAGAAAACCGGTAAAACCGGACGGTCTGACCGTTGAACCGGTTGACCCAGTACTGGGTCAACTGGTTCTTGGCTGCAATTTTTTTTTTTTTTTTTGGTATATTCAAAATCTCAACTTTCATGCAATTTTTTTGCTGAATTTTGGCTGAGTTGAGTCGGTCTTTGGCTGAATTTATTTTGGATTGTATTTAAAATTTTAAACCTTTGAAGTTTGAAATTCCAGTATTATATATTTGTATCATGTGGTATTTTATTTTATTCTATGCATGATTATTAGTGTTTGTATCTTTTTTTTTTTATGTAGTTGAAAACTAAATTATTGGATTATGCTTGGATTGGATGTTAAAATGATTTTTGTTATGGTCCTTGTGATTATGGAAGAATGGAAATGAAGTTTCAACTTTTAACATTGTAATAAGGTATGTTTACTATATTTTTTTCATTTTTTTCTTGAAATTTTACATATTAAGAAAATTCATATTTTGTAAATTTTTTTTATATAATTTTTAGTAATTATTGTATAATTTTTTAAATTTAAAATATCAATAATATGTATTATTAAATTTATTAATTACATAATTATGACATCACAGTTTGATTCCGGTTGACCCGACGGTTGAATCGATAACCCGTAACCCGGACATTTTTTCGGTTCGATGAACGGGCTGGGTCTGAAAACATTGTTGAAAAGTTATGATTTATTCAAGGCGTTGGTGCTTTATGTATTTTGTAATCTTAGAGAATTTGTCAAAGTGATGAACATGTAACTTGTTTATATGTTCGATTCATTGCATTCTAGCTTATGTTCATGTAGAGAAACTCTTGTAGTTTGAAAGTTATGATTTATTCCATGTGTTGGTACTTTAAGTATTTTATGATCTTTGAGAAATTGTTAAGATTGTGGATATGTAATGTGTTTATATATGAAATTGATTGGATTACATGTTAGGTTCATGTAGACAAAGTTTTGTGATATAAAAGTTATAGTTGCTTTAAGTACATTGCATTATTTAAAGCATGGTCCATATGTTTGATAAAATGCTTCATTGAGGTTGCGTTATTGTATGGTGAAATCAAAGCATATTGACATATAGTGAATCCTTTGAAAATATAGTGTTGGTTGAGCACTTGGTGCTATGCATTATGAGGGTGTAGATCCTATGGTGAAAAACCCAAAATTGGCCATTACATTGGTGCCCAGAATCCAATAAGAGCGATCCGTGAACGGGTATTGGTACTTAGGGTCCATCGGGAGCGATCCGTAAACAAGACATGGGTGTGGTATAGAGTTTGCATAGGTGTGTCACACATATTGTTAATGCATTGTATTGATGAATTGGAAGGCATGTAGATTATAGCTGTACACTTGCATATGCCACACCTTAATCTTGTTCCTTGCATTAGCATTATGTCATACCATCAGTTGAGCTGACCCTTCGTGGGATATCATATTACATATAACGCTCCTGGTACTTGAGACTTGTTGAAGTCTTGAAGAAAGGAAGAAAAATGGACTATGAAGAAGATTTGGCTCTTGGGGCATATTTTGTATATATGGGCATAAGCCCAAAAGACTTGTATTTCAATGTGGATGAATGTTGAACTATAGACCTTGAATCATTTTGTAATGTAATGGCTTAAAAACCCAAATGACATGTAGTGTGCTTTAGTTAAATGCGTATCAAATGTATATATGTTGAAAGAAATGATATGTAAGATATTTTTATCCAATGAGCATAATATATATATATATATTAAGACAAATAGATGTGTGTGTGAAAACAAGGGATTTATATTTAATTTACATGAATTGTGGCCACCGAGTGAGGGTGGGTTATGACATGTTTACGCATATGAAGTATCATGAATATTAGGTGGAAAAAAGGCTTAGAAAATAAAAGAATTTATGTCAAGATTTTAGTGACATTAAGGGAAAGAAATTAAGTGTAAAACACCATTTAAGTAGATGAGAAAAGTGCTCCAAATGGAAGGTTAGAAACTGTGAAAAAATAGGCTAAAAATGGGAAAAAAGAGGCCTTCAAAACTTGGGAAGAAAGTTACAAAACAAAGAAAATTAGTGCAGCAGACAGAGAAATTCACTTGCAGTAATTACACTGTTGTTGGAGTGTTTCTGTAGAAAATAAAAAAAAATCAGGCCTGCACCAGCCCCTGCCACCCAACTGTGCGCCCACGCACGCGCGCCGTGAGCTACTGCCTGTCCTATGCGCCTGTGCACCATGCTCTGCTGCCCTGCGCATGCTGCTTTGCTGTTGTCATGCCACACCCTACATTTCAAGGCCATTTAATTACATGCTTGACCCTACTTTTTGGAGCCCATTTTGGGCCACTTTTGGCCATTACATCAATCCATGTTGGACATTTTTTTTGGAACACTTTTTGGTCATGTTTCAGGGCCATGTATGGCTATTTACTAGGACCATTTTAAGTAGGATATTGACCCTTGCCTTAAGACATTTGGGACCCATTTGGACCATTATCCAAGAGCATATTTAGAGACATTGGGTGGGCTATCTTGGAAGCCATTTTTTAACATGACTTAAACTATTTTAAATATTAATTGGGCGAGATGCTTGTGCAACATTAAGAGACCATTTAGGTTGAGTAAATGGCAAGTCTTCACTTATAATTTTGGGAAAATATGGGGGAAGGAATGCATAATTAATTGAATTCGCCTAAATGACCTTTCCTTTACTTTCTTATTTCACTTCACTCACTACCCGGGTTTGTGGAAATTCGGGGCGTGACATTAACCCTATTCCTTACTTAGCAAAATATCATACCTAAATGATTTTTTCTCAACCCTAGGGAGTTGTGTTCACTATGGAGCCAAACCAATCGGTGAGAATGTAGCCCTTGACATGGGGAACAACTTCCTAGAAGAAAGTCTTGTGAAAACCCAAGCCTAGAAGTGTGTTTTGGAAGCTTAAAGATTGAAAAACCTAGGTTTCTTTCTCCCTTTTCTCCATGAATGTGCAGCTTCTGTATTCTCATATCAAAGAATGAAATTATATCACTTAGGGGCTGTATTTATAGTAAAGGGGCAAAGCGGCAAAATGACCTTTTTGCCCTTAATGAATCTAAGACCCCGTTACACTACAACCCATCCCGAAACGCCTCAATTCGACATTTTGCTTTAACCAAAGTTCTTAAAATTATTTTAAATGAAAATTTTCAAAAAAAATATTTTTCGCCTATGGCCGGGTTTGGCCGATTCAACCTCGGCCACCCGGGATGTCACGACCCGAAATCCACCCTGTGCGAATCTCGTATCGCAACCACCACCCTTCGGCCCGAGGGCCTTAGGGCAAGGCTCACATAAGCAACAGTATCGGATGGCGGTGCAGCCTTGTTTTGCAGAAGCGTGAAAAACCCTTTCTTTTTTTTTTCTTTTCTTATTTAAAACTTGTTTTTTTAAAATACTTTCGCACAGCCGTCTGGTACTGCCACTCTTCATAGCGGTACACATGAATATAACATCAGAGCATAATAAAAATTCTAAAGTGTTATACATATTACATATCCGTTTGCCTCTCGGGCTTAAGTACATATCACCCAAAATCTATTACATCAAAATCTATCCAACTACATGTTCTAATTCTTCCAAGAGTCCGTGATCATAATGGAGCTACTAATCGTCATCCCAAAATGGAGCAAGGCTCCTATTCATCGTCCATACCTTAAAAATGTTAGGGAATGGGGTGAGCTTCGAGAAGCCCAATGAGTAATTCTTGCATTTGTCATGGGGTTTCAATTGGCAGTGGTTTCGCACGTGAGAGTTTATAAAATACTCACTACCAATTGCTCGTATACTTTGAATATAGAGTACATGCACTTTTCATAAAGATAGCTTTGAAACATTTGAAGTATTCAAGCTAAATGTACATTTCCTTAAATAGAGTATATGCACTTCAAAACATATAAACATGCATAATGAAAATGGGGGTAAAACCTGCTTCCATTTCAAAAGCATTACTTCAAAACATATAATCATGCATAGTGAAAATGGGGGTAAAACCTGCTTCCATTTTCAAAAGCATTTGTCATCTTTTCTCTTTGATTAGGTAGAATCTGTTTGGAACCAGACTCCCGCTTTACTTTTTGTGGAGATATCTCATTGCCTGGGGGATTAGATCCTGCTACCGGGCATTTATTCATAGAAACCCATAAAATTCGTGGTGCTTATGCACAGTTTATCTTTGCATTTAAATACATTTATCGTGTGACTTTTCATAATACTTTTCATGGGTATTTAAAACATGATGTTCATGACTTCATGATAGAATCTTCAAATCCTTGGGATAAGAATTTCAGAATATGTAAACATGTTAAATACTTTTTAAGAAAGTCTGTAATAGAAGGCAATCATCGAGCACATCACAATAAGATTTATAGGAACGGAATATCTTAAAACAAAAATCATGAAATATTGAATTTAATGCTTCAGATATTTTGAAGTTTAAAACATTTTCAAATCCATGGAGTTAAATCTCCACTTCAAATGCAAGGTTACTCACCTTGATTCCCCGGGTTTGTACTACTGGTGGGCCTTTCCCCTCCCTTGTAGGTCCTAAGAAAATTACAAAGAACTCGTCAACTTCACATTTACCTTAAATCATTACCTATTCATGCTCTTTTTATTTAATTTTAGGCCTGACGTATCCTAACTTCCTAGGATTGGTCTTACCGGTCAACTCGTGGTGATTCAATGAGTTTTATTCTTCACGTGACTAAATTTTCAGTACCTATTTTGGTGTTATGGACTTCACCGTTGGGTTCGAAATGTCAAAGAAAGTCAATTTAAACCCTCTTAGCTTTTTATTTGGCTTCGGGTACCTTAGGGGTATTTTGGTCATTTCGCGTGTCATATTTTTCAGAGTCTCGTCTCGTCAATCAGACCTCACCGTTGGTCTCAAAAGTGCCAAGATAATAAGAATGCACTAATAACTTGCCTTATTTGGACATCAGTCATATTGGAGGCAATACGGTCATCTACCCTTTACATGTCTGAATTTTTCGGGACTTGGTTTCATAAATCGGACTCCACCGTTGAGTCCGGAATGCCCAAAATAGTAAAAATACACTATTGATTCATTAAATTTGGTCTTTGTTAGACCCAATTAATGCCCAAGGGCAAAATAGTAATTATTCCCTTTTAATAAAATAATAAAATAATTATTTTATTATTTTTATTAATTTTTCAGGGGTATAATTGCACGAAATTTCAAAAATCTGGGCCATAGTAAAATTCTGTGAAATTGTTGGGGTCAGTTTGTAATTTTTTTAAAAGTTTCAAACTGAACCAAAGGGTTCAGTTCATATGTAAGGGAACCGGACCGGTCCAGTTCGATTTTAACCGGTTCAGTTACAATGCTGACGTCAGCCCTAAGATTTTAAATTAAATCAGTTTAGGTTCAAAATGACGCAGTTCTGTTTAAACGGTTCACCCGTTTTTCAATCGGGTCGGGGCCCGACCCAATACCCGGTCCGACCCGATACCCGTCACTGTTCATCGTCCCCAAACTCTAGGGTTACTGTAGCCCTAATTTTCAAAAAATTTCCTTTTCATTTTCGTGGCATTTTAGGCATGGTTTTTTACTGTTTTGATTCCGATCAGTTTCTGCACCTCATATCTACAATTTAACATCAATTTCGAGCATCGAATCACTCTAACAGGTTCTGTTTTTCAAACGATAGTTTGAACCTGCAACTGGTTCTAGGACCCTTAGTCGAGGTCCAAACTTGGTGAAATATGTCGTGTCGTGACCTACGGGTCATGGGGTTCAAGTCCCTGGTCTTACATTTTAGTTTGGTTGCGATTTTAGAAGAATTGGGTTTTGAACCCGTAGCTTCATTTCAAAATTCGAGGGCTTGTACTGAGTTCTGGGGTCGTGCAGGTAGGTTTTTGAGATCCCCTTGGGGTCTATTTTGAGTTCCAATTCTCAGAATCCTATACTGCTAGTGTCGATTTGGACCTGGTGTTCTAAGGTCCATCAATGGAGGTCAGTCTCGGTTCTTATGGTTTTGGGCCATTCCGATACTTCTAACCCTCATAGTATACATAATACAGTTCCTAGAATCAATGTCAATGCATGCATGCAGTCTATACCCTTAGCAATCCATCAAAACAGCCTCAAAATTCAAAAACAAGAAATGAAGAAAATTTTGAAATTTACCTCCTAACAGTGACCCTCTCTCTGCTATAAGCCGATTCAGAGTTCCCTCGATTGCTTCAGGTATGCCCAGTGCCTCCTTCACGTACACACAGTGCACACACTCACAGATATGCATATTTTTCTCTTTGAATATCAAGTTTTTCACTCTCTCTCTCTCTCTCTCTAAAATTTCTCCCAAGGTTCACCAATCTGATTTATATATGTGTATGGCAATACACAATTTGCTTAAGTTGGTTTTCTTTAAAACCATGGTTTGGGGCTTGCAAGAAAGCTAGTTGGTGGATGGGGGTGTAATGAAATCATATTGTCTCCCCATATATATCTTCATGTATACATATAATAGTGGAGGTTCAGCTGATTGATAGACTGAAGAGAGAGGAGATGAGGTAAGCCAATGATGTGGGATTTGCATGTAAGGCCATTAGACAATTTGGGAGGTGGCCTTGGCTAATTTGGGTTTAAATAAAAATTGGTTGCATATATAGGCACAAAGATGCCAACAGCCCACTTGGTAACTTTTTGGACAACAAGAATCATGCCCACTTGGTCAAGGGTTCAAGTCCCCTTGGCCACACTTTTGGGAATTTTCCATATTTTGGGCTTAGGCCCTATTTGGTTGGCGCACTTAACTGTTTCGGCTATTTTCTAAATATCTTCTTTTTTGTTGCTTCTTTTTCGACACGGTTTCTTCCAGTCATTTCCTATTTAGGTTAGCTTCAATCTCCAAGGTCTAGTGTCGGTTATTAATCCCTTGGGATTTCTGTAGTTCGCTAACTCGAGTTTTCTTAGTGTTAGAATAACATCATTTCACCTAATTAATTGGTAATGAGATTCGGACACAATAGCCCTCATTTTTTATATGCTTAAATTATTTTATGGGTCTATCATGAGGTTCCCAATTAGCTTCTTAATTATTCTTTACGTAGGTTCTAATTAATAATTAGCAACTAATTATTAATTAATCACGGTCGGGGTGTTACACGGGATGCTTTTTTGGTCTAACTTTTGAAACTATCTCCGAATAGGCTCAAATTTTTATAGGAGGTGTATTTTACCAGTCTAAGCATATTTCGTTTCTATGAAATACTCAAAATATGCTTCTAAATATGACTTATGTCTAAATGTTCATGTATAGTGCCCTACAGGCAAATGGTGCATGAATAGTGCTCTACCGGTAAAACGAAAAATTTACTCTCATCTGTTAGGTCTCTACACTTCTGTTAGAGTCCCAGTTCAAGTAGGACTCTTCTGTTAGGATGTGTGCCCTCATATCCAAGATATTTATTATTATTTAATAGATTTGATTTATTATTGAGTTTCATATTACCATATGTTTGGATGTTTCTTTATATCATGAGATGATTAGTCCTTGAATTGTCATTAGGAATGGTTCAAGTGTATAAATGAGATTTATACACAAGAGATATGAAGTACTTATATAGGCAATTCTAGAATTATTCGCAGCTATTGATAAGACTGGACATCTTATCTGTAAAGCTGTAATACAGTTAACCTTTATGTGATAAGGTGGTTTATCTCAACCATCAAAATAGTGGACTCTAGGTTATTGTATTGGTATATTGGGAATACACTGAACTGGATCACTATAAGAAATGCATCATTTGGAACTGTCACCTTTAATCAGTTTCTTATTCACTATTCGCAGTAAGCTCTTAATCCTAAGAGGATTGTGAACTTAAGTTCTGAATAGTGATGACTTTGAGTTACCAATGAGTGAGGTCTTTTAGATCAACACTTCGGTATCTTGGAAAGTCATTATTTAGACTGTGAGAACACATGTTCTCAAGATAGAATCTACACTCTATGTAAAGATTTGAAAAAATTAGGATAAATTTTTCGTTTTTGCCGGTAGGGCACTATTTATGCATTGTTTGTGGGTACCGCGCTATACATGCATCATTTAGGTATAAGTTATGTTTAGGAGAATAATTGGAGTGTTCCATACAAGTGAAATATGTTTAGAATGTTAAAATACACATCCTATGCGAATTTGAGCCTAATCGAAGATAGTTTGAAAATTTTGACCAAAAGGGCATCCCGGGTGGAACCGGCCAAACCCGGTCGCAGGAGAAAATAAATTTTTTGAAAAATTTTCATTTAAAATAATTTTAAGAACTTTGGCTAAAGCAAAATGTCAAATTGAGGCGTTTCGGGACGAGTTGTAGTGTAATAGGGTCCCAAATTCATTAAGGGCAAAAGGATCTTTTTGCCCCTTTGCCCCTTTACTATAAATACAGCCCTTAGAGATAACAATTCATTATTTGGTCTGAGAATACAGCAGTAGCTTGTGCATCGGAGAAAAGTAAAGAAAAACCTAAAGTTTTCCAAGGTTCAAGCCATCAAAACACATCTCTAGGCTAGGATTCTCACAAGACTTCCTTCTAAGAAGTTGTTCCCCACGTCAAGGGCTACATTCTCACCAATTGGTTCGGGTGCACAGCAAATACAACTCCCTAGGGTTGAAAAAAATTCTTTTAGGTATGATATTTTGCTAAGTAAGGAATATGGTTAAGTTTATAAGTGTTTTATAAGTTGATTGAATGATTTATATGTTTAATTGCTATTAGAAAGTCACTTAGGATGTAGTTGCTTTGAAAACCTAGAGTTGGTTATTTATATACTTGTGTGTTCTTTGTATTCTTTGGGAATTTGGTAAAGTGATAAACATGAACCATGACTATATGTGTAATTCATTGTATTCTAACTTATGTTCATGCAGACAAAATCTTGTAGTTAGAAAGTTATGATTTATTCAATGTGTTGGTACTTTATGTATTTTGTAATCTTTGAGAATTTGTCAAAATGATGAACATGTAACTTAAATATATGTTTGATTCATTACATTATGGTTTATATTCATGTAGATAGATCTTATGTTTTGGAAGATATGATTGTTTAATGCATTGATGCTTTGTGAAATTATGTATTCTTTGAGAATTGGTAAAATGGTGAATATGTGACTTGAGTATATGTTGAAATGGATAGTATATAGCATATGTTCATGTAGAAGACGTTTTGGGGTTTGGAAGTTATGATTTACTTTATGGATAATGCATGATTTAAGGTGTATGCCAGGTATTTGATAAAATGCCTCATTGAAGTTGCATAAAAAAATCAAGGCATATTGGCATATGGTGATTCTTTGAAAACATAGTGTGGGTTGAGCACTTCGGTGCTATGCATTATGAGGGTGTAGATCCTGTGGTGAAAAACCCAAAATCTAGCCAATTTCAATACTCGCGGGCTGACGGAAGGACCATGAAGCGAGACATACTACAGTACTCGCGGGTTGACGGGGAAGGTCCATGAAGTGAGACATGGGTGTGACATAGAGTTCGCATGGGTGTGTCACGCATATTGCCTTTGCATTGTGTTAATGAATTGGAAGGCATGCAGATTATAAATGTACACTTGCACATGCCATGCCTTAACTTTGTTCCTTGCATTAGCATTATGTCATATCAACAGTTGAGCTGACCTCTCGTGGGATATCATATTACAGATGAGGCTCCTGGTACTTGAGACTTGATGAAGTCTTGAAGAGCAGAGGAGAAATGGACCACGAAGGATATTTGGCCTTAGCGCATAATTTTTGGGTTCTATGAGGGCATAAGCCCAAAGACATATGTAATGAATTGTAAAAACCTTGTATATTATGAACACAATGGGCAAGGCCTTAAAAAGTGTGATGAGCATGAATTTTGTGACCTTTAAGTTCAAGTACATGTGTATGTATGATGGATTGTATATTTAAGATGTATTTTTAATTTCTATGAGATTGTGGCTATCGAGTGAGGATGGAATGTATAAATCCTTATTTATATGAAGCATTATGAATATTAGGTGGGAAAAAGACTTAGAAAACAAAGGGGGCTATGTTAAAATTTTGCGAAATTAAAAGATTTGTTAGGTGTGTAAAACACCCTTTAAATAAGTGGGAAAGGTGTCAAAAGGGGGGGGGTTAAAAACCTTGAAGAAATGGGCTAAGAATGGGAAAAAAGTAGCCTTCAAAAACTTGGGAAAAAAAATTACAAAACAGAGAAAATCACTACAGCAGACAGAGAAATTCAGCTGCAGTAAATACACTATTGCTACAGTGTTTCTACAGAACTGCCCCTCAACCCCAGCCTGACAGCCCCTAGTCGCACCCCCGCGTGCCCATGCTCACGCGCCACACTCCCATGCCCTGCCTGCCGCGCGCCCATATGCCATGCCACGCCCAGCCCCCTTTGCGCGTGCACATGCGCGCCCAGTACCCCTATGTGTAGCAGCCTGTCACGCCCCGAATTCTGACCGAACCCGAGACGCGACTGACGAGACAGGAAATAAAATAAATAAAAGGACAAGGTATATAAATCTACTAAATATGCTTTCATTCCCATCACTACACAAAATAACATAAGATACATCGTTCAGGAGTCATTCGGGCTTAAGCCCTTACATTTCAATATACAAGTCTCATGGACAAAATATAACAAGTGTTTCCCATTATCAAAGCATCACTGGGTCTCAAGCAGCTGGAGGGTCCTCATCTGAAAAATGTTGCCCACGAATGGGTCAGCTCAACTGCTGGTATGATGAAGTGCTAATGCCAGAAATAAAGCTAAGGCGTGGCATGTGCAAAGTGTACATTTATTTCTAAATGACATTCAAGCATCTGATAACTGGTTAAAAAGTGCATATTTATCTTATTAATCCTAAATATTCTTGCACTTTTATTATTTTAATTTCTTCAATCTATATGCATTTGCTAGTTAATTCTTATTTTATCTTTTTGCAGAGAAAGCTTGATAAAGTTGATGATTTAGTGGTGAATTTGGAGCAAAAGGAAAATATTGGGCTTCGAAGTGCGAAAAGAAGTGGAAAACAAGGGATTTTGGGTTAGAAGAGAGGCTTGGTCCATATGTAGGTGGACTAAGGCCCATTTTAGCATTATAGGCTCTATTTTAGAGCACTTTAGACTCCCTTTTTGGGCCCCTAATGTTTAATTACGGGATTTTAATCTTTTTCTTGAATTCTTATTTTGTGGGGGGCATTTTTGGAAAAGAGGGGATAATATTGTAACCTAGGGTTTTGGAAAAGAGAGGAGGTCGTCTTGGAGATCTAGGGACGAAGAGAAGAAGGAAAGAGACAACTCTGAAGAAGAAGATGAAGAATTCCATGGCTATGGTCTCCTCTTCCACGATCATGGGCTAAGTCCTCTTATTCCTAGGGTTTAGATGAAACCCTAGTCAAGTAATATTGTTTCTTTGTATTTTATTTTTGGGTTAATTAGTCTTGGATGTTGATTGTATAACATTGGGATTTTATTAAAGCATTGATCGTATTATTCAATTGCACATAATCAATTTCTGTGATTTTGTTTATGTGGTTATACAATAGTAATATGTGTACATACATCAAAACCGTAGGACGAGTCATAACTCAGGGAAAACAAATTGTGACTATGACCTTAGAATTAGCGTAGACAATTTGTGTTGACCAAAGATGATTCGTGCTTAGGGTTTTGGTGCGTGATTTTCTTGATGATTGTATTGAGGCTTGTAGCCGAAATACATCTTTTACATCCAAATTAAATGACCCAAGAATGAATACAATTGAAGCTAGTTACAAGATTAGTGGTGGATTCAACACCCTAGGAATTCTCTTTTAATTTGATTCCTCATTAATTCAGTTAAATATTTGCTTTAAGTGTAGTTCTCATTTAATTTTAGGAAAAAAATCAACAACAATCAATCTTTATTAATTTGAATTGAAATCAATCTCAACTTTGGTTTTTAAACAATTAACAGTCTCTGTGGGTTCGACCCTTACTTCTCTACTATACTAGTAGTTTAGTTTGGTAATTTTATTGATTTCCACGACAGATCAATTTTTGGCGCCGTTGCCGGGGACTGTTAAATTGTTAAAAAATTTAGTAGTTGATTTTTATTTTAATTCTTTATTTTTTTTATTTTATTTTTTTTATTTTTTATTTTTTGCTATTATTCTTTTTCTTTGTCTTTGGTGTGCAGCAATTATAAAAAGCTAAAGAGAAGCGGAGTTGTTTGAAGCAAACGCGGGTTGATAAAAAAAAAAAAAGAAGAAAAATTCTACCTGCTTTGCAATCTATCACGGTGAAATCTTTCCCTTCTCTTTACATTTTATTTTTGCTACAGTTGGTATATTTGATTGGGTAGGTTTATTTGTTTTATGTTTGGTCGTCGTTCGTGCAACCCAGACTTAGAGAAATTAAACCTTGAGCTAGGAAGAACTTTGAGAGCTTTTCGTAGTTTGTCCATTAAATCTGAAGTTTTAGGAAATCTTATTTCTATAGACATGGCTGATAATGGTGGACAACAACAACCACAGCCTCTTAAGGCTCATTTTGTTCCTACAACATATACCAACCCTTCATGTATTCAAATGCCTACTGTAACTGGGCATTATGAAATTAGACCGCAAACCATTCAGATGTTACCATCTTTTTATGGGAAATCAAATGAGGACCCATACCAACATCTGAATGAGTTTTTAGAGCTTTGCACCACTGTCAATGTGCAAAATCTGAGTGAGAATGCTCTTAAGTTAAGGTTGTTTCCTTTTTCATTGAAAGATAGAGCCAAACAATGGCTCGGTTCTTTGCCTACAAATTCCATAACAACTTGGACTCAACTCCAACAAGAGTTTTTAAAAAAATACTTTCCTATAGGCAAAACCAATGATATGAGAAGAGCCATCACAAATTTTACTCAACTTGATGGCGAGTCTTTTCATGAAGCTTGGGAGAGATTTTTGGACCTTCATAGGAAGTGTCCCCATCATGATATCATGCGTTGGCAGTTGGTACAGAGTTTTTATGACGGTATCACAGAACAAAACCGTCAAATGATTGACTCTGCTTGTGGAGGGACTTTCCTCAACAAGAATCAAGATGAGGCATGGGATCTTTTTGAGACCCTTAGTGAGAATTCACAGCACCATGCCTCAGCAAGTCGGAGAGCTCCACCCACCTCCTCTAGTGTCTCTAAAAGAGGTGGCATTTATGAAGTTGGACAAGCTGTGGATGTCCAAGAGCAAGTTGTGGCATTGTCTAGGAAATTAGACCAAGTTTTGGCTAGGGGACAAGTTTCTACTTCTGCTCCTGCCACTCAAGAGGTGTGTGCTTTATGTTCATACCCAACTCATTATGTGTCAGATTGTCCTTTAGCCCCGCAATATCCAGAGTTTGTGGAAGAGCAAGTTAATGCTCTTCAAGGTTTTTCCAAGCCGGGTAATGATCCCTATTCTAACCAATACAACCCGGGATGGAGAAACCATCCAAATTTTTCTTGGAGGCCTCAAGCCTCAAATCCTCAATTCTCACAAAATTCAAGGCCAAATGTGCCTAATTCTTTTCCATCATCGTCCTACCGTCCTCCTCCTCAACAATATCAACAACCACCTCCTCCCCCTAGAAATTCAGCTTTTGAGGACAAAGTGTTGAGTGCTTTGCAAGCTTTAGAGTCAAATCATCAGTCTAACACTCAATTGCTCCATTCACACACTCAGTCCATCTCGAAGCTAGAATCCCAAATGGGCCAACTAGCACAAGCTATGAGTAGAAGAGATGAGGGGCGTTTACCAAGTCAACCGGTGAACAACCCTAAAGGCCAATATGGGGTAGAGTCTTCCAACCCCAATGATCAATATCATGAGCAAGCTAAGGCCATAACAACTCTTAGGAGTGGGAGAGTGGTAGATAACAAAGTTGAGTATAAGGTGGAGGGTGAATCGACAAGTTCTTCTAAAAAGGATGTAGTTGAGAATGAGAATTTACAAAAAGGGGATTCTTCATCCCCAAGTGATCCTTTGAGTATTCCTGTGGCATCCTATATGCCCAAGGCCCCTTACCCTTCCTGCTTGGCCGACCCTTCTCCTTTTGGGAAAAAGGGTACAAATATGGAGGAAATGCTTGAGATTTTTAAGCAAGTTAAGATTAACTTGCCACTTCTTGATGCAGTCAAGCAAATTCCTTCCTATGCCAAATTCTTGAAAGACCTTTGCACTCAAAAGCGAAAAGCTAAAACTCATGTGTCAAAGAAGGTCTTTCTGACAGAGCAAGTGAGCTCGATTCTCCAGTACCAAACTACACCTAAGTTCAAAGATCCTGGAGCCCCCACAATTTTTTGTGTTATAGGTGATCACATCATAGATAGGGCGCTCCTTGACTTGGGGGCAAGTGTCAATTTGTTGCCATACTCTGTCTACAAGCAATTTAGGTTAGGAGAGTTGAAGCCTACGACGATGTCTTTGCAGTTAGCTGATAGATCCGTCAAGATACCTCGTGGGATCATTGAGGATGTTTTGGTGAAAGTAGACAAATTCTACTTTCCAGTTGATTTCCTAGTTCTAGATATGGAGCCCGCTCATGACCCTAAGCGTCAAATTCCCATCATCTTAGGTCGACCCTTCTTAGCTACTGCTAATGCATGTATTAATTGTCGAACTGGAGTGATGGATATTTCTTTTGGGAATATGACTGTGAGGCTCAATGTCTTCAATGCTTCACAACAACCTCCACATGAGGAGGATTGTTTTTCAGTGGATGTGATTGATGGGATAGTTGAGGAATCTCTCCCTCAAATCTTGATTGAGGATCCTTTGGAGAGATGTTTGACTTACTTTGATAGTGATGTTTTCGATATTAATGCTTCTATTGAAGAAGTCAATTCATTGCTTGGCTGTTCTCCTTTTATAGACTATCCTCCTTGGAAGTCTAGACCAGAACCCCTACCTAATCTTGCGAGCATTCCTGCTCCTCCATCTTTAGAGGTTCCTCCAAAGCTTGAGTTGAAGCCACTCCCGGCTACTCTTAAGTATTCATTGTTAGGATCCGATGACACTCTCCCTATTATCATTGCTTCTAATCTTCCAAGTGAGCAAGAGTGCCGTCTTCTTGAGGTTCTTAGAGAGCACAAGGGTGCTATAGGTTGGTCCCTAACCGATTTAAAAAGGATTGATCCATCTATTTGTATGCACCATATTCATTTAGAGGAGCTTAGAAATGATGCATATGAGAGTTCCCGCATTTACAAGGCTAGGACTAAGGCATTCCATGATTCTCACATTAATCGTAAGTCCTTTGAGCCCGGTCAAAAGGTGTGGTTATTTAACTCTAAGTTACGGTTGTTTCCTGGTAAGTTGCAGTCTAGATGGGATGGTCCATATGAGGTTGTTCAATCTTGGTCTCATGGTGCGATAGAAATTCATAACCCTCGGAGTGGCCAAACTTTCAAAGTTAATGGCCAAAGGTTGAAATTGTTTATTGATGGTGTGGAGGAAGGGAGTTTGATTGAGGAGATTGGTCTTGAAGACCCAGTTTATATTGATTGATGTTTTTCTCCTCTTGCTGTGTCTGGCTGAAGACATTAAACTTAGCTCTTCTTTTGGGAGGAAACCCAATTTTATTTTATTTTAGTTTAGTTCAGTTTATTTTATTTTATTTTATTTTATTTTTGTTTATTTTTGTTGTTTTTAATTGAGTTTTCTTTTTATTGTTTTGTAGGTGTTTATTATTTATTTTATTCTTATTGTTTTTTTTTTTTAAAAAAAAAGAGGGGTCTCTCTTTAGTCATGTTTGTTTTCTGGACTAAAAAGCTCGAACAATTTCAGAAAGCTCGAGCATTTTCTCATGTTTTTTTTTCCAAATGTTTCTGGTCCAGAAAGCTCGAGCACTCGCCAAAAAGCTTGAGCATTTTTTCATAAAAAATTGGTTAAATATTCTGCCCCGAAAAGCTCGAGCACTCCAAGAAAAGCTCGAGCTCTTTTTCTTCCCTCAAAGCTCTTAAGGTGCTGCCACAAAAAGCTTGAGCTTTTCTCAGAAAGCTCGAGCACTTTTAATTCAGTTCAAAAAAAAAAAAAAATTATTTATTTATTTTATTTATTTTTTTTTATTTTTTATTTTTATTTTTATTTTTATTTTTATTTTTATTTTTTATTTTTTATTTTTTATTTTATTTATTTTTATTTTATTTATTTTTATTTTTTTTATTTTTTATTTTTATTTTTTTTATTTTTTATTTATTTTTATTTATTTTTATTTATTTTTTATTTATTATTTTTATTTTTATTTTTATTTTTTATTATTTTTTTATTATTATTATTTATTATTTTTTTATTTTTTATTATTATTATTTTTTATTTTATTTATTTATTTTTTTTGTGCATCGGAATGGCTTACGAGGATTGCAAAAATTTATATAGAAAGCCGTTCCAAATACACTTCATTCTACTATGGCTTTGGTTCAGTTATTTCTCAGCCTACATGTGCACTTATTGGCATATTGATTCTCTTTTCCCAATTTGTTTTGTTATGCCAATATTTAGATTCTATGACCATTAATGATTTTTATTAGTCAATTTGTTATTGTAGGGATCCATGGGTTACCCAAAAGCTTCAAAAGGCCGTGTAATTGAAGTTTTTCCCCTCTTGAACCAGGTGCACTCCTTCCCTTTACTTCTTTTTGTTCTATTTCATGTTGTTTGCTGTCATGTCCCCTTGAGGACAAGGTGTCACATAAGTTGGGGGGAGTTGCTATTATTTTGCCTACTTGAGCTCAATATACTTCATGATTAAAATTTTATTGTTTTGAGCGTATTCATGTATTTCTGAGCTTGCATGAGAATCATTGTGATAGTTGTGCACTGTTAGTGATTTGTCTTTCCATAACTTTCATAATTGAAGACAAATTGGGTTGCTACTCTTGTGACTCTATGACTTGATGGTTAGACTGTGAGACTCTAGTATCATGATGTCATTTACTGAGACTTATAACCCATATTATGTAGATTTGAGCTTTAACTTTATTTTGAGGGTTATACAGTTTGCATATCTCCATTCTATCAATTGTCATTGTCACATGTCTAAGGTCAGTCAGTTCAAATGTCGGATGACACTTCTTGCCTTTGGGGAATGAAACTAGGCCCTCTTTCTATTTTGAGCCCGTTCGTTTGTTTCTTGCATCTTCACATTATTTTCTTGATTGGAACCAAGTTGAGCCTTCATTATTATATCTTTCTTTTCATAGCCAGTAGCCTCGCTTTGGATGAAGAAGTTGGGTGATTTTTCTTTGAGAATTTGGTGTTGTGAAAGTAGAGAAGTGAAGATGTACATTTTTATTTTATTGTAATTTTATTCAGTATCAAAAAAAAAAAAAAGAAAAAAAAAAGAGAAAAAGAGAAAAAAAAAGAACAATCAGAAAAAGAAAAAAAAAAATATTTTTCATTGCCTTTTCCTTTTCTTTTTGGTTTGCTCAAGTAGAAAAGTTGTGAGTAGTTTGGGAATGCTTTTATTGGAATTTTGGGAGTGGTGTTGCAATGTTCAAAAGAGATGATGAATTTGGAAAACTCCAGTTTATTCACTTCAGCTTCTTTGCTTATCACATGGAGATTATTGTTCACTTACCCCTACTTTATCCTTGACCTTGACCTACGTTACAACCAAAAACAAAGACCTAGCCGACCCCGAAGGTGTAGTAGTTGATGATTGAGGATTTGATTGTAATGATCGTGTGACATTGGCAGTTGATTTTCGTAGTGGTTAGAATTCTCTCTATATTATTCTTATTGTGCTTTCATTCATATTTGCATGTGGATTATTTGATTTGTACTCAACAATTATTCCATCCACATGTATGAGAGGATACATATGCACCCCATCTCTGTGAGCTTCATTTGTGAGTGATATCTTTTGGTGAGATTTGGAGTCAAAGTAATGCCTGTTTGAAAAGAAGTTTCATTGCCTAGACATCTTGTTATGGTTGTTGCTTTTATGCACACTGATTCTATCCATTTATGAGCACTTGGGAGATTCACAGATTGTTTTTAGTGACATAATTGTTACTTTGATTCGATTGTAACTCAGTTTTACATTCATTAAGATTCATTTTTATTGATTGTGGAGTATATTGTGTTCAAGTTGGGGGGTGTTGAATTTTGTGGGTAGATTCACTGCAAACCCTCACGAGACTATAACTCGTCCACTAGGGCAACCTAGGGGTTTAAAGCCTTATTGCATATGGTAAATGCAATCGTGTATCCCACGAAAGAGGATTTAGTTAGTTGTATTTTTATCTTTTGTTTCCTTGGCTTTGCTCGAGGACTAGCAAAGTGTAAGTTGGGGGGTGTGATAACTGGTTAAAAAGTGCATATTTATCTTATTAATCCTAAATATTCTTGTACTTTTATTATTTTAATTTCTTCAATCTATATGCATTTGCTAGTTAATTCTTATTTTATCTTTTTGCAGAGAAAGCTTGATAAAGTTGATGATTTAGTGGTGAATTTGGAGCAAAAGGAAAATATTGGGCTTCGAAGTGCGAAAAGAAGTGGAAAACAAGGGATTTTGGGTTAGAAGAGAGGCTTGGTCCATATGTAGGTGGACTAAGGCCCATTTTAGCATTATAGGCTCTATTTTAGAGCACTTTAGACTCCCTTTTTGGGCCCCTAATGTTTAATTACGGGATTTTAATCTTTTTCTTGAATTCTTATTTTGTGGGGGGCATTTTTGGAAAAGAGGGGATAATATTGTAACCTAGGGTTTTGGAAAAGAGAGGAGGCCGTCTTGGAGATCTAGGGACGAAGAGAAGAAGGAAAGAGACAACTCTGAAGAAGAAGATGAAGAATTCCATGGCTATGGTCTCCTCTTCCACGATCATGGGCTAAGTCCTCTTATTCCTAGGGTTTAGATGAAACCCTAGTCAAGTAATATTGTTTCTTTGTATTTTATTTTTGGGTTAATTAGTCTTGGATGTTGATTGTATAACATTGGGATTTTATTAAAGCATTGATCGTATTATTCAATTGCACATAATCAATTTCTGTGATTTTGTTTATGTGGTTATACAATAGTAATATGTGTACATACATCAAAACCGTAGGACGAGTCATAACTCAGGGAAAACAAATTGTGACTATGACCTTAGAATTAGCGTAGACAATTTGTGTTGACCAAAGATGATTCGTGCTTAGGGTTTTGGTGCGTGATTTTCTTGATGATTGTATTGAGGCTTGTAGCCGAAATACATCTTTTACATCCAAATTAAATGACCCAAGAATGAATACAATTGAAGCTAGTTACAAGATTAGTGGTGGATTCAACACCCTAGGAATTCTCTTTTAATTTGATTCCTCATTAATTCAGTTAAATATTTGCTTTAAGTGTAGTTCTCATTTAATTTTAGGAAAAAAATCAACAACAATCAATCTTTATTAATTTGAATTGAAATCAATCTCAACTTTGGTTTTTAAACAATTAACAGTCTCTGTGGGTTCGACCCTTACTTCTCTACTATACTAGTAGTTTAGTTTGGTAATTTTATTGATTTCCACGACAGATCAATTTTTGATCGCAGTAGTATATATGAATAGTATGCGTGACACACCCATGCACAACTCTATGCCACACCCATGTCTCGTTTACGGGTACTCCCCGATGGCTACGGAGTACCAATGCAATGGCCAATTTTGGGTTTTTCACCACAGGATCTACACCCTCATAATGCAAAGCACCACGTGCTTACCCACGCCATGTTCTCAAGGAATTCATCATATGCCAATATGCCAATGCAATCTCAATGAACATGGATCTCGATAATATAACATGCTCTGACAATAATAAATAAATCACCAGTCAGTTTCATATACATGCCTATCTCATGTGTTCATACATCATAATTCATGTTCTTAAACTTGCAAGTAACACATAACATGTGAACAACCAATTCCAAATAATCAGGTAAACACATTACAAATAAACACATACAGCATCTCAGTCATTCACCAATATTCCTAACTTAACTTCATTTCTAACATTAGCAAAACACCATACCTGATGGGTCAGTCACAACCCAAGAAGAACGTGCACGATATGTAACTGAATTGATCAATGCAGATGCAAGAGATCAGATCTCCCTCTCCTGTCCTGTAAGTGTCCCTAAAAACATAAATTTCAACTCAGTCTATTTTCATTTGAATTTATGCTATTCATCAAATTTTATGTCTTTAATTCATAAGTTTTCATTCTGCTGAATTAAACTCTACCATTGGTTCTAGAACGTTTAAGAAAGTAAGTCTAGGTTCTCGTAGAACTCAATTCTGACACCGAGGTTCAAAAGGGCAAAACAGTCATTTTGCACTTTACACGTGTCCTTACATTTCGTGACCTCTTTTCACAAATCGGACTCCACGGTTGAGTCCGAAATGTTCGAGATAATAAAATTTCACTATTTGTTTACCTAATTCGGAGTTTGTCTGACAGTGTTTCAAGTTAGGGGCATTTTGGTAATTTTAAGGGTTACTACGGGTCTTTTATTTTTTGGGACCCCGTCTCGTAAAAAGGACCTCACCATTGGTCTCGGAATGGTCGAGATAGTCAAAATACACTAATGACTTGTCCCATTTGGATTCCGTGATGTTTTTTGAATATTTAATTAATTAAATTAATTAAATTAAATAATTAATTAATTAATTAATTTAATTAATATTTTATTAATAATTTAATCAGGTGGGTCAAAGTGTAATTTCTAACAGTTGGGGGGTAAATTTGTAATTTCCGAAAGTTCAAGGTTAAGGTTCAAATTCAAAAGGTTCAAATTCCAAAAGGTTCAAATTCCACTTTAATTTAAAACAATGGGCTGACACGTGGCAGGGGCGACCCGTGCCCGCCCGAACCGACCCGGACCCGACCCGGGACCCGACCCGGTCACCCCACCTTCTTCCCCGATTTTCCGGTAGGGCAACAGTGGGTTTCCGGCGTCTTCTCCAGCGCCGGCGACCGGTTTCCAATGACTTTTCCCCATTTTTAAAATGCCATTCTCTCCCCCTTTTCACGTAGATCACATCCCCAATCCCTATTTCCCTCAAAGCCTTTTTAATCTTCACGAAATAGAGGGTCAAACCCTCAGTCAACTCTCCGGCCACCCATTTTCCCCTCACTTTCCCGCACTGTTTTGAACCCAAATCACTCCCATTCACTTTCTGCACCTCACCCCATGTTTTTCCCCCCTTTTAAACCAAGGTTTACACATAAAATGTCGAATCCAACACCCCATGACCGTGACCTGCAACCTGATATTTCTACCTCATTTCTACCTCTTTTTCATTCATTCTTTCTACGAATTTTTACATTTTCCATGCACTATCAGCCCTTTAACTCAAATACACTTAACAAGCTTTCTAAAAATTAAAAACAGTAACAAAGAAATGCTTACCTTTTTCTGGGTTTCTCCTTGTTTCAACTTCTCCCCTCTTCTTCCCTCCTCTTGGTTCACCCCCAGAGTTTCTCTCAACGCCCACGCCTCTTCTGCACAGCTTCTCTCGTTCTGATTTCCTCTCCAACCGATGTGTACATACACGCATACATATCCAGCATATTACCTTTCTCTCTCTCTCTCTCTCTCTCTCCTCATCATTTCATATATATATATATATATATATCTCATCTCATGATTTCTACTTTTTCTTTTGTTTCCCACTATGCATTATTATATACATATATATACATATACACATATATATACAAGACACACACACACACACCAACCGACACACTCACACACATTCACATGCTATTCAACTTTTCCACTTTTCATTTTTTTAACATTTTCATATTTTATTCCTTTAATATATATATATACATATATATACATTTAATTTATACATACATATATATATATATATCCACTCATCACATATCCCACTCACACATTTAATATTTCCCTTCTTTAATAATAATAATAAAAAAAAAAAATTTCATTTCAAAAAAAAAAAATTAATAATAATAATAATAAAAATTCAGATCCTTACATCCTTCCCTCCTTACAGAAATTTTGTCCCGAAATTTAAAATAGCATAAAACAAAAGAAAGTACATCACTGATCGAACAACTCAGGGTACTTAACTCGAACCTCGGCCTCACGCTCCCAAGTAGCCTCCTCAACCCCATGGTGGTTCCAACGAACCTTGACCAAATGGATGGTCCTGCCTCGCAAGACCTGATCCCTCGAGTCCAATATCTCTACGGGTCTCTGGTCATAGGAAGCGTCCCCCTCTAACTGAAGATCTACCCAGTCAAGTACATGTGAGGGGTCGGGATGGTACTTCTTCAGCATAGATACATGGAAGACGTCATGAACTCCAGTTAGCTGTGGTGGTAAGGCTAGCTTATAAGCCACCTCACCAACTCTTCCAAGAATCTCAAAGGGGCCTATAAATCGTGGTGATAGCTTCCCACCGCGCCCAAATCTCCTCAAGCCCCGTCTGGGAGATACCTTGAGGAACACATGGTCCCCCACTTCAAATGCCAAGGGCCGCCGCCTCCTATCTGCATAACTCCTCTGGCGACTCTGGGCTGTCAGCAACCGCTGCCTGATCACCTGTATCTTGTCCGTGGTCTCACGAACAATATCAGGTCCTAAGGCAGCTGTCTCTCCCACCTCAGTCCAACATACCGGGGAACGGCAAGGCCTACCATACAATGCCTCAAACGATGCCATCTCAATGCTGGACTGGTAGCTGTTGTTGTAGGCAAACTCGACCAAGGCAAGGTGATCCTCCCAGCTACCTCTAAAGTCCATGACACAAGCCCTGAGCATATCCTCCAAGATCTGAATAGTGCGCTCTGACTGGCCATCCGTCTGTGGGTGGAAGGCAGTACTAAACTGCAGTTGGGTCCCCAAGGATGTCTGGAAGCTCTGCCAGAACCGTGCAGTGAAACGTGGGTCCCTGTCCCCGATCCCTGACTAGGATCCCTCTGTGGGCAATCAGCCATCCTGTGGCCAGGCTATCCACAGCCTGTTGACACCCACCCTTGGCCACCTTTTTGAGCCATGTTTGGGCTCCTTTTTGTGCCATGTTTGGGCACTTTATTGGGCCATGTTTGGCCACCTTTTTGGGCCATGTTTAGCCACTCTCATGGGCTATGTTTGGCCACTTCCTTAAACTAATTTTGGTAGACCTTTTGACCCATTCTTGGCCCATGTCTTAGGGCATTTGGTGCCTATTTGGGCCATTATTTTAAGACATTTTTAGAGATGTTTTAGGGCTGTACACTCTGTGGTATCAGCAAATCTTAATTATTTCCTAATCTTAATCACTACTTGGTCTTCCCTAAAGACCATTAACCTAAGCTCTGATACTACTCTGTCACGACTCGAAACCCACCCTTTGCGGATCTCGTATCGTGACTGCCACCCGTCAGCCCTGAGGCCGTCAGGCAGGGCTCACAAAAGTGACGGTATCGGATGGCAGTGTAGCCTGTGTTTGCGGAAGCGTGAAAAACTTTTTACTTTTCTTTTCTTATTTTAATTTTCCATACATCTGCCCAATACTGCCGTTTTTCAGAACGGTACACATGATTATACATTCATAGCATAATAAAACTAAAAGACTTTATAATTAATACATGTTCAGCTGCCCCGTGGGGCTTAATACATAACATTAATATCTTCTAATACAAAATATGACTACTAAAATTTCATAAGGCTTTCCAAAAACTGCTAGTCCTGTAAGTAGTTGTTTACGCCCTTCCTCAAAATGGGTAAAGCTCTACTCATCATCATCATCATCACAGTCAGGACTACTGTCAGTCACTTGAAAGGGGGTCGGATAAAAATCTGGGTAAGCTAATCTAAGCTTGTGAGTAATTCCAGCATTTGTCATGGGTTTTCAATTAGCAGTGGTTAGTATAAGAGATTTTATAAGACCATTACTACCAATTGCTCGTATACTTCAAATACAGAATATATGCATTCTTTAAAACAGATAGCTTTGAACATTTAAGGTATTCAAGCAAAACATGTACTTTTTCAAATTGAGAATGTGACCTTCAAAACATGTAGATATGCATAGTAAAATAAGGGTAAAACCTATTTCTATTTTCAGACATATCATCTTATCACTTTCATTAGTAGAATCCGTTTCGAACCGGACTCCAGTTTTACTACAATGGAGATATTTCATGCCTGGGGGATTAGATCCTACTACCTAGCATTTTTCGTGTCATAGTTGAATAATGAAAAAACTCAACGTCACATGTAGTGCTTATGCACAGTTTATCTTTCATTACTAGTGGCAACAGGAGGCATATAAACATTCATGAATAGATGCTATTTAAAACATTAAAACATGACCTCCTTATAGTTGCATTTTAAAACATTTAACACATAACTTCTTTAATAGAGTCTTCAAATACTTGGAATGCAAATTCAGAATATTTAAAGGGATTTGGCATTTTTAACTTAGACATCCTAAAATATATTTTTAAGAAAAACTGTACTAGAAACTATTCACTGATCATGTCACAATAGGGTTTATAAGAACAGAATATTTTAAAAACAGGAATCATGTAATACTGAATTTGATATTCAATGCTTCAGATATTTTGAACTTAAAACTTCTGCAAATTCATGGAGTTAAATCTCCACTTCAAATACAAGATTACTCACCTCTGTCTTTAGGGTCAGTGCTACTAGTGCGCTTTCCCTCTTCCTCTGTAGTTCCTAAGAACAATTTATAAAAAATCTATTAACTTCACATTTACCTCAAATATCTCCTATTGATGTTCTTAACTTATTCTTGGATCGTATTAAATCCTAATTTCCATCTTAGGCTTATTACTTTTACGTATACTCTTCTGGTAGCTTCATTAAATTTTATGGCTATTTTCATAACTTTATGAAATATATACATTTTTTTTTTTGTTTTTCCTTCATTTTTTTCCTGATTTGAAGCCTAAAATCACTTCTATACACCCCTAGAATATGATTTAATCCTTTATATAGCAATTTAATCTTCAAAAACACCTTCAAATTTCATATTTCTCCAACATCAACTTTCCGATAACCTTTAATATCTCCTTCATTATTCAACCATTTTTCATGTGGTTTCTTCCTATATGCTCCATTTTCTTCATAGAATTTAATCATGTAATTTTTTCTAAGCTTTAAATAAGTCTACAAAAAACCCATAAATGAATTTTTGAAAAATACAGTAAATTTTCTTACCTCCTCCTTGTAGTTTTTCTCTTCCTCTCCTTTTGTTTTCCACTTCTGAATCTCCAATATTTTCCCCAACACTTTCTGTTTCTAACGTATCCTATTGGTTCTTTTGATTTTTCTCTAAACACAAAACCAACCGTACCTATATAGATATATATATATATATATGTAAAACCACCTACACAGCCCACGGTTTTTCCCCTCTTTTCTTCCCTCTCCTGACTTCCTTTCTGCTTTCTTTCTTTTCTCACAGCTTTACATTAATGTGGGTTAATATTTTGTGTATATATGTATATTATATTAACACACACACCAAGTACACACACACTCACTCACACCCACTTGCACACATAAGTTGCAGCCGAACCTCCCATCACTCAATTCATCCACTTGCTACATTATATATATATATATATATATATATATATATACATGCATCTGTATCTATTTATACATATATATATATGTAACATACATATATATATATATACACATTCTTATACACATGTACACATACACACTACCATACACACACCCATTGCCAACACTCTTTATTTCTTCAAAATCTTCTTCTGCTTTCTTTTTAAATTTTTATTTATTTTATAATTATTCATCCATACATATATTTATATACATTCTAATATACATATATATTATAATATATAGATATATATACTTACTAATAGTATACATATATATTCACGTGTATTTATGTATATTTATTTATTTATATATACATGAATGTTTTGTATATTTTTGTGAATATATACTTGTGTGTACATATATACGAATTTTTGTGTAGTCGGTTCTTAAATTGAGCGATCTCGGTGTATTCGGGTTTTTCATAGTCTATTTAAACTATGAAATTCAAATGTCATAACGTGAGCTAAATTACTCGGGTGCTTTGAGTCGGGGTATTACATGTGCAAAGTGAACATTTATAATTTATAACATTTCCAACTCATAAATACAATGCAATGGCAAAATGCATGACACACACATGCAATTCTATGGCCAACCCATGCCTTGCTTCACGGTCTGCCCCCGTCAGCCCGCAAGTACTATCATTAGCCAGATTTTGAGTTTTTTACCACAGGATCTACACCCTCATAATACGTAGCACCAAAGTGCTCAACCCACACCATGTTTCCAAAGATTCAAGTATGCCAAGATGCCTTGATTTTTCTATGCAAGTTCAATGAGGCATTTTATCAAATACATGGAATATGTCTTAAATCATACATCATACATAAAGTAAACTATAACTTCCAAATCACAAAACTTTGTCTACATGAACATAAGCTACAATACAATGAATTAAACATATATTCATGTTGCATGTTCATCACTTTGATAAATTCTCAAAGAATACACAACTACACAACTACCAACTCTAGGTTTTGAAACCAACTATATACTAAGTGACTTTCAATCAACAAGTAAGCATATAAATCATTCAATCAACTTGTAAAAATACAAATAAACTTAACTTTATTCCTTACTTAGCAACATATCATACCTAGAAGGGTTTTTCTCAATCTTAGGGCGTTGTGTTCACTTCAACACTAAACCAATCGGTAGGATTGTAGCCCTTGATGTGGGGAACAACTTCCTAGAAGGAAGCCTTGTGAAATTCTAAGGCTAGAGATGAGTTTTGGAAGGTAAAAAGTTGGAAAAACTTAGGTTTTCTTCACCTTTCTCTCCATGCACGACCTGCTGCTCATTCCTCAGACAAAATTCTGTGATTTTAACACTAAAGGGTCCTATTTATATTAAAAGGGTCAAGGGGTGGAAAGACCCTTTTGCCCTTAATGAGTTTGAGACCCCATTACACTACAACCAGTCCCGAAACGCCTCAATTCGACATTCCAATTAAACCAAAATTCTTAAAATTATTTTAAATGATATTTTTCAAAAAAATTATTTTCACCTGCGGGCGCGGCCAGGTCCACCCAGGCCACCTGGGATGCCCTTTATGGTCCATTTTTCAAACGGTCTCTAATTAAGCTCAACTTCTCACAGGAGGTGTATTTTAACATTCTAAGCATATTTCTCTTCTATGGCATATTCAAAATATTCTTCTAAACATGACTTATATCTAAATGATGCATGTGTAGTGCCCTACCAGCAACCAGTGCATGAATAACGCCCTACCGGCAAAAATGAAAAATTTATCCTAATTTTTTAGATCTCTACAATGTACGCCTAGTAAAGGGCCCAAACAACTCCCTCACCATAACTGAAATGTAGATCGAGACACCTTAACCCACACAAATCCTAGTGATAACACTACTAAAATGAAGAACTGGAATACGCCGACCGGAGGTAGCACCATCAATGGCAGAGAAAATGACATATACACCATCAATAGGAACTCCAATGGCAATGGCACACAAGAGAGTGGAGTGAGATCGAGTCAGGGTATTGGTATGACTCATTGGGGATAAATCATATAAGAACACCAGATTAAGAAAGCGGTAGTCATTAGAAAGAAGACTCTGTGATATACGAGCACCGATAACCCAAAATATATCAGACCTGTCATGACAGAATGCCCTAGCTAGGACCTCTTCCCTAGGTGCAACACCCGGAGCATAAGGAAAACTTGGCTGATCCTCTCTAGGAATGCCAAGGGTTTCTACTATAAGAGCAGGTGTTAGATCAAAAGAAATCCCACGGACAAAAGCCAAGCTATGACCTGAATGTGAACAATCTCAAAGTTTGTATAGAACTCGCGAACTAAAGGCTAATCAATAGGACTAGTGATAGATAACATGGGAAGCCACCTTCAAGTAAAAAATTGGCGAAATGCCAAGGTCCCATCAATCTAGTCTAACCCAGCATACCACTCAGGCCAAAAATCATGACCCTAAATGACATGGCGACGAGTCCAAACAGTAACGGGCCAATACAAAGGATGATTCCTTGGTCGAGGAACCAAAGAATTGGCAAATGAAAACTGATCCTCCATAGCAAAATACCGACGAGGTGCCATAATGAACTTGAAAGAAAAATAATTCTAAGTGAGGTGCTAAGTGCAGAAATTGTAGTAACAGTTTCAAAATAACCTTAAATCTACAAAAAAAAATAAACTAACGAAAAAAAATTAGACAAAACTCACCGTACACCGTAGAAAAGACATCAAACGCTGAAACCAATTGGTTAAGATGAAGCCTAGATTGAGAGCAGTGATCTAACCAGGGTGGAACAAGGAAACTCTAAAACCCAAGGGAAATATATAAGACAAAATCAAAATATCAAGAGAGCAAAAGAGAGAGAAACTAATGAAAAATTCTGAAATTGCACATTCTATGATTTTTTAACTTCTCGAGGATTCGTTTGAACGAATGGAGGATTTGTTCAAATGAACGGGGTTTTCATGCCCAATAATTAACGCATTTATGTTTGAACGAGTCCTCAATTCATTTGAAGGAATATTCCAAAAGCGAACAGTGAAAGAAAAAAAATAAAAAATTGATATCCCATTTTCCTTTAAAAAAACTTATTTGCTAGAATTAATCACAATGAGTCAAATGAGAGAATGATAAGAAGTTTGAATATCTCTTTATGCATAGAATAATCATAAGACACTAAAATGTATGCAATAAATTAAACCTCATCTGCTCATAAAATTGCAAATAATCCGACTAATCTAAAAAAATTGAGTTTGTCTCAAAAACTTCAAAACAACGTTGAATGATTTATCAGTCAATAACCCCAAATAGCTATAATGAATTGTTTTTCTTTTTGTTATTTGGATGACATGATCAAAAGAATTTATACGAACTCCCCCTTAATGTATTCATGAAGAACATTGAACTTTGTTCAACTTCTTTGACATTAATCAAGGTGGTTTTCACACAAATTAAGGAGGCAGCTCTTTGCAAAGTTACACTCATTTGCTAGCATTCACACTGGCATACAAGTAGCCCTTTCCTTGTCAAATAAGAAGGGAGACTTTAATGCACATTGGTGCTGAGAATAAATGTTTAACTCATAGTCATCAGATAAGCTTTTTCTAGCCATGGATTTATTGAAAGATAAACATAAGACTGTCATAATCCATTATCTCAAAAAATTTAATCTCATAAGAAAAGTGTGCATGTGTAAATGTGAATGAGATAAAAAAAAATCAAAGTCTTATTGTCATCAAAGTATAAATTTCTCCTTTTTTATTATATTTAGGAAAAAAAAAAGGAATAAAAAAAAACTAGACTAAGAAAAGAGATGAACCCTCAATTGATAGAACAAATACCTATAGATTTCATAAGGTTCTCAAACCTAAGACTATCTAAAGGTTTTGTGAAAATATCAGCTAGTTGAAGGTATGATGGGACATAATTTAAAGATATGACATTATTTTCAACAAGTTCTCTTATGAAGTGATGTCTAATATTTATATGCTTAGTCCTAGAATGTTAAACAGGATTTTTTGAGATATTAATTGCACTCGAGTTATCGTAATAGACTGTCATAGTATCAACAAGTATTCCATAATCCTTTAACATTGGCTTCATCCATAAAAGCTGAGCACAATAGCTGCCTACAGTAATATACTCTATCTCAGCTGTGGAAAGAGAAATCAAATTCTACTTTTTACAATACCAAGATACTAGAGAATGTCCCAAGTAAAAACAACCACTAGAAGTACTCTTCCGGTCATCAACATTTTCGGCCCAATCTGCAACAGAATATCCATCTAAAGTAGTATTAGTATCAATAGAATACCAAATGCCATACTCTACAGTTGCATTAACATATCTAACAACTCGTTTTAATATAATCAAATGAGACTCTTTAGGTTTAGACTGAAACCGTGCACAAACACCAACACTAAAGGCAATACCATGTCTACTAGAAGTGAGATAAAGTAAACTACCTATTCTACTCCTATATAATATGGGATCTACTTATTTGCCTATTGTGTCACTACTAAGCTTTGTACTAGTTCTCATAGGAGTTCTAGCATGCTTAGCATTTTTCAAACCAAATTTCTTTACTAACTGATGAGGATGCAAAATGTCATATTTTTCTCCCTTAATGTTTAGTATTTTATCCTTATTTGGTGCCTAAATGTACTCATTATTCTTATATTTTGATTTAGGATGTAAATGGTGGCGCTAAGTGCAACACGAAGCTAATTGGGCGATTCGGGACAGTTTTGATGTCGCTTCGTAATCTGGGCATAACTCTCTCATGAGAGCTCCGATTGAGATGATTCAAGATGCTATGGAAAGCCAAGAAAACTTTCTACAACTTGATTGTTTTTTATGTTGAGAGATTGGGCTGCGTCAAGGTCAAAATTGGGCTTGAAGTTGCTGCACTTGCTCTAATGACGTTCTACAGCGTTTTTAGCTGCACGAAATTCTAATGCGCAGGTCCACGTGATTTATTTTTGGAAGTTGTGCACAAAATTTCTAGCTACAAACACCACTTTCCTAGCTATATTAGGACTTTATTATATTTTTAATATTTTTCTTAATTAGTTCAATTTGGGTATTTTTATTTTAAGATAATATTTAGAATATCTTTAGGAGTTCTAGTAGGCTTCTAACACTGAATTAATGTATAAACGGAGGAGGAGATCAGATTTGACCCCTCTCTCTTTCTCTCTCCCCTCTTCTCTAATTTTTCTTTCAAGTTTTTATGGCCGTGTGTGGCTAAACTTTTATAATTGGTCAAAGGAAACGGAAGCCTCGAAATCAATAAAACTGTGAGATCTAATTTATTTTTATTGTTCAATTTATGCTTTAAGTATTGGATGTTCTTCTATGCTTATTTTCATGATTGTCTCGTTTAATTACTCGGAGGCCTACTAGTTTATTATTCGTTGCAATCTACTGTTGGGTTAGATATCAAATCCATAATTGTTTGATCCTTCTAATTTGTGAAACAACTAAGATTTAATGATTTGCTGCGTCAGAAATTACTAGATCTTAGGAAGAAAGTTCGACTAAATTAAATACAACCGCTTGTGCTTGTGTTATTTAGCTTCATCGATCTCTCTAATTCTTAAGGCTGCCACTAGATTAAACCTTTAGCGCTTGTCTTGGGTTGTTTAGTAGTTAGGGTTAATTAGATCACTTATTTTCTAATTAACTGCGACTAAGGAGAGATAGGAAAATAATTCCAACGGTGAATATTCAAAGTGTGAATTGATATATATATATATATATATGCATCAATGATCAGTTGTAAAATTTCGATGGTGGATGTTGATTTAGACCAATGTTTGTTCTTTTGATTGATTTCAATACTTTAATTTGAATTATTCCTTAGTTGTGTTTTTTTTTAAATTGTTTTCGTTATACTCAAACCCCCCATCATTGTTCACATAGCATAAAACTAGGCTAGACACTCTCCGTGGGAACGATCCTTACTCACACTATTACATATATTTTTAGGAGTTTAGGTTTTATTTTTTTGATTGCTTGCGACAGCACACCACTAACTCCTTGGCATATTTTGATTGAGAAATAAAAATCCCATCTCTCATCTATTTTTAACTTGGAATCCTAAGAAAAAATTCAACTCACCAACCATACTCATTTCAAAACCTATTTTCATCTCTTCAGCAAACTCATGAGTATGTTTAGTGCTAGTGGAACTAAAAACTATGTCATCAACATAAACTTGTGCAATCACAAAGTCTTTACCATTCATCCTCACAAACAGTCTTATCAGCTTCCCCTCTTGAAAAACCTTTTTTAAGAAGATATGAAGATAGCCTCTCAGACTAAGCTCTAGGAGCTTACTTTAAACCATACAAGACTTTTTTAAGTTGATAAACATGACTAGGACTTTGTGGATCCTGAAACCCCCTAGGTTGTTCCACATAGACTTCCTCCTTAAGAATACCATGTAAAAAGGCACCCTTAACATCCATTTGATAAAGCTTGAATTTTAAATGACATGTCATGGCTAGAAGTAGTCTCACACTTTCTAGTCTAGCAACTGGAGCAAAGGTCTCATCAAAGCCTATCCCCTTAACCTAGGTATAACCTTGAGCAACTAACCTAGCCTTGTTTCTAACAATGACACCATGTTCATCTAATTTATTCTTAAATATACACTTGGTACTATCTCTAGGCCTTGATATCAATTCCCAAACATCAAGCTTTCTGAATTGAAGTAACTCTTCTTGCATACCAAGAATCCAATCATCATGAATGAGAGCTTCTTTCACATTTTTGGGTTCTATTTGAGAAGTGAAGCAATGAAAACTCAATTCACTCTCAATTTGAGCTTGTGTCGTGACCCGATTCTTGGGATTTGCTATTATGTTGGAGAGATCATGAGCTCTTTCAACCCAAGTTGGAACATTTTTCTCACTACTGGATGAAGTATGATATCAATCTTGTAACCCTTTATCCTCATTATCTAAAATGGGCTCATCAAGAAAAATAGGGTCATCCAAATTTCCTAAGGAACGATCCTTGCTCACACTACTACATATATTTTTAGGAGTTTAAGTTTTATTTTTTTTGGTTGCTTGCGACAACACACC